>JANAVB010022593.1:6815937-6848437 GCA_029216955.1 Iris pallida
TCATTTGAAAATCATTTTAAAAATTGTAGAAAAATTCCTAAAATCATATTAAATTATTTTAAGGCTAAAAATGACATTAACAACTAATTAACACTAATCAAACAAAAATTGAAAAACACGGGTTGACAAGTCTTTCCTCCTTGAAAAATTTCGTCCTCGAATTTCACAAGGATTGAAGACCCTACAATTTTCTAATATAGCAAGCAATGCAACCAATGACTAAGGCTACGATTGAAACTAACCTCTAAGGTATCAAGCGAGAACGGGTGGTTCCCTCGCAGCGGTTGGATCGAACAAGTAAGGATATCTCTCCCTCATGTCTGACTCCCTCTCCTAAGTAGATTCACCCGGAGAGTGACGGCTCCAAGCTACTCGTACTAAGGGTATAACCTTGTTCCTCAGCCTCTTCTCCCTCCTGTTTAATATCTCCATTGGCTGTTCAGAAACTGTAAGGCTCGGTCCGATCTCCAACTCTGAATGATCTAGCACATGGCTGGAGTCCGGAACATATCTCCTCAGCTGAGATACGTGAAAGACATCGTGAACTCATGCTAGGTTGGGTGGAAGTACAACCCGGTAAGCTACCTCTCCGATCCTGCCAAGTATCTCGAACGGCCCGATGTATCTGGGGCTCAGCTTCCCTCCTCGTCCGAACCGGATCATCCCTCTAGTAGGTGATATCTTCACTAGCACCATATCACCATCTGCAAACTCCATCGGTCTGCGACTAGCATCAGCCCAGTGTTTCTTCCTGTCCTGAGCTACTCTGAGCCTGTCTCTGATCATCCCGACCTTCTCTGCTGCATCCGTGATCATCTCTGGCCCAAGCATAACTCGGTCCCCAATATCATCCCAAAAGAGCAGTGTACGGCATAGTCGTCCATATAGCGCCTCGAAAGGAGACATACCGATGCTGGCTTGGTAGCTGTTGTTGTATAAAAACTATACCAAGTGCAGATGGCTCTCCCATGATCCTCCAAAGTCCAGTACGCAGGTCCTCAGCATATCCTCCAGTGTCTGTATCGTCCTCTCGGACTGCCCATCTATCTGCGGGTGGTACGCCGTACTGAACTTGAGCCTACTGCCCAACTCCTCCTGCAAGCTCCTCTAGTAGTGGGACGTGAATCTGCTGTCTCTATTCGACATGATGCTCACTGGTACTCCGTGCAAGCGAACAATCTGCTGCATGTATTGCTCTGCCAACTTCTTGGTGGAAAGCCCCACCTTGAAGGGTATGAAGTACGCACACTTCGTCAGCCTGTCCACGATGACCCAAATGGCATCCTTCCCTCCTTGGAAACGCGGAAGCCCCGAGATTAAGTCCATCGTAATGTGTTCCCACTTCCACTCGGGAATGGGTAACGGCTGTAACAGACTAGCTGGCCTCTAGCGCTCTGTCTTGACCTGCTGGCAAACTAAGCATCTCGAATGAAGCATGATATATCCCTCTTCATCCCGTGCCACCAAAGATATTCCCGCAAGTCACGGTACATCTTGTTAGCACCAGGGTGAATATAATATCTTGATCGGTGTGCCTCATGCAAGACTGCCTCTATCAGCTCTCCCTTCGGCACGCACAATCGGCTGCCATGCCTCAAGGATCCATCCTCTGCTATGGTGAAATCATCCAGCAATCCAGCTAAAGCCTAGGCTCAAAGTCTGCGAAGGCTCTCATCTGTAGACTGTGCCTCCCTGATCTGCTCTATCAAACCTGACTGAATATCAAGCGCCATCATCTGTATTACTGATCCTGGCCGAACTATCTCGATACCGAGCTTCTCCAGATCTTTCTGCAAATGCTGATCTATCATCAGATACCATGCCATCGGATGCCTGCTCAGCGCATCCGCCACCACATTTGCCTTCCTGGGGTGATACTGTAAATCGATGTCGAAGTCTTTCATCAACTCCAACCATCGTCTTTGTCTCATGTTCAGCTCTTTCAGCGTGAACACATACTTCAAGCTTTTGTGGTCAGTAAAAATTTCCACACGCTCTCCGTATAAGTAATGTTTCTATAACTTGAGTGCAAAGATTACCGCAGCTAACTCTAGGTCATGGATAGGATAGTTCCTCTCATGAGTCCGCAATTGCCTAGATGCATAAGCAATCACTTTTCCAAGCTGCTGTAGGACACATCCTAGCCCCTTTCCAGAAGCATCGCTGTATATGGTGAAACCTCCAGAACCTGAAGGTAATGTCAGAACTGGAGCGGTCGTCAGCCTCCTCTTCAGCTCCTCAAACGCTGCCTGACAGTCCTCTGACCAGATGTACTCTGCGTCCTTCCGCGTCAGCTTCGTCATAGGTTCAGCTATCCTAGCAAAGCCCTGGACGAACTTTCTATAATAGCCTGCTAAACCCAGAAAGCTCCTGATCTCTGAAACTGACGTCGGAGTCTTCCATGTCTCAACTGCAGCAATCTTCCTGGGATCCACCGAGATTCCCTCTCTAGTAACTACATGGCCGAGAAACTCCACTTGGTCTAAAAAGAACTCGCACTTCGACAATTTTGCAAACAATCTCTCCTGCCTCAGAATCCCCAAAACTATCCGTAAGTGCTCTGCATGCTCCTCTGGCGTCTTCGAGTATATCAGGATGTCATCGATGAACACTACGACGAACTTATCCAGATACTGGTGAAATATCTTATTCATCAAATTCATAAAGATAGCTGGCGCATTTGTGAGACCAAATGACATCACCAGAAACTTGTACTGTCCGTACTTCGTGTTGAACGCCATCTTCTGGATGTTTGCTGCCCTGACCTTCACCTGGTGGTACCCGGATCTTAAGTCTATCCTGGAAAACACTTTTGCCCCACTCAACTGGTCGAACAAATCATCTATCCTGGGCAGAGGATATTTGTTCTTAATGGTGATAGCATTCAAGGCCCGGTAGTCAATACACAACCGAACTGTACCATCCTTCTTAAGCACAAAGAGCACTGGCGCTCCCCATGGAGAAGCACTAGATCGAATGAAACCCTTTTTCAACAGGTCATCAATCTGCTCTTTCATCTCTACGGCCTCCTTGGGGTTCACTCTATAGCAAGCCCGGGATACTGGTGAAGAACCCGGTACTAAATCTATAGTGAACTTCACATCTCTGTCAGGCGGAAGTCCTAGAAGATCCTCTGGGAATACATCCATAAACTCCCTAATGATAGGGTGTGGCGGTGCTACGTCCCCAACTGTCGTACAACAGTTCGGCTCTAGGCTGATCTCCGGCCGTGTCCTCCTGATACTGAATGGTGCTGTGCCTGGAGGACTGAACAGAATACTACCCTCATGACAGTCTATAGCTGCTTGGGCATAGCTAAGCCAGTCCATCCCTAATATGATATCATAACCGGGGAGTGGTATCACAAAGAATCGTCCCCTGAACTCTCTTCCGGCTATAAAAATAGAGCATCTATAGATAGCTCTAATATGCACTAGTCTGCATCCCGTCATTACTCTACTAATCTCCTCGATAGGTGTAGCTACTAGATGGTGTTTATGCAAAAACTCTAATGACAGGAAGCTATGAGATGCACCAGAATCAAACAAGCATAGAGCTAGAAAAGTATGCAAATAAACATGACCTGCGATGACGTCAGCTAAGTAATCTGGCTCCGAAACCTGCTCCGGCTCCGGCTCAAGGGCTAGGCTATAAGCTTTCCCGTGGGGTCCTTTCTGCTGCTGCAGATGTTGCCCAAACCTCTGCTGCTGAGTCGGAAGCGGCCCTCTAGGTCCCTTGGCTGCTGGGCAGTTCCGAAGCTGATGGATGGCAGACCCACAAACTAAGCACTGTCCCAACCTCTTCCTGCAGATGGTCAAGTCATGCCCTGGTCTTCTACAGAAAGAACACATAGCCCCCTTCTGCTGCTGAGGTCCCGGGGCTCTAACTGGTGGGGTCGGGTGATGTGGTGTGGAAGGACGATATGTCTGCTGGTGTGGCATCGGCGCTTTCTGCTGGAAAGCTTGACGCTTGGAGGGTCCCTCAATGTGTACAGAAGCCGGCCTCTTACAAGACAGAAGACGCTCCTCAATGCTCTGGGCCAACTCTAGGCTCTGGTAGTAGTCAGTCGTACCGTTCGCCACTATAAGAATACCGATGTCTGGAACTAGACCATGGCAAAACCTACGGGTCATCTCCTCTGGGTCTGCTACTAGACTAGGAGCGAAACGGCTCAGGCGACTAAACTCTGCCGCATACTCGTCGATAGAACGGTTCCCCTGCTGGATGTTCTGGAATAGTAGCCCATGGCTACTGTAGCGGTGGTCGAGAAGAATTTCTTCTTGAACTGGGTCTTGAACTGATCCCAAGTGGCCCTCCCTCTCGCAAATAACGGCTCATTCTGGAACCAAACTCCTGCCAAATCTATCAGCAGAAATCCTGCTGCCTCGACCTGGAGGTCACCCGGCATCCTAACTCCAAGGAGCTTCCTCTCTAACGAGTCTAGCCAGTCATCTGCTACTACTATTGTAATACCTGTGGTTCGTATTACGTATTTTGGAATACGTGTACGTATTTTATCTTGTATTGCATGATTCTTTGCTTAGTTTTCTTCATGGCTTGGTTTATTCTTGGGTTGGTTTGGCTTGGCTCGGTTTGCTTTGGTTTATTATGAACCAAGGGTGAACTCCTTACCTACCACCACTACTATTTATTAACCCCCACTTCCTTCTCTCTCTTCATTACTCTTCTTCTTTCCTCCATTACTTCTTCACCTACCAGAGAGAGAGAGAGAGGCCTAGGCAATTGCAGCTTGCTTCATGGAGGAACTCCAATTTTATTGCTTTATTCTCTTTCTTACAGCATTTTAACTTACTTTAGTACTTGGCATTTCCACTTTCCATGGCTAGATTCTTGTAGATCTAACTTTACTTTATTTTCAGATTTCTTGGGTTTTGATCTATGTAATCGTGTTATTTCCGAGTTTTGATGGTTCTATGTTGTAGAGCATTCCATTCTACCCCGTTTTGACCTGTGGAAGTTCGAGTTTGGGCTCCGGATGATGGAGTTATGGAGCTTGAGAACTTGGCTCCCATGGTGTTCTTCTTTTCGGAATGTTGGAGAAGATGAACTGTGCTCAGACTTGACCGCATGAGTATTTCATGCGGCAAGTGTTGTTTTAGCCGCATGACTGGAAGAACTTCTTGAGCTGTATGGCAACATTTGACCGCATGAACCTTCATGCGGCGGGTCTTCCAGCCGCATAGGCTTCGGCCTTCTTCCTGGCCGTATGGACTTCGTCTACCTGTAGCCGCATAAGACTTATGCATGCCGCAGCCGCATATGCTCGTGATCATTCAGCCGCATATGGGCCCACTTTCTGAGAGCCGTATGGGACTCGCTCGAACCCAGCCGCATAATACCCCGCTCCCCTTGAGCCGCATAGACTTGCTTCCCGCTGGCCGCATGAGAACTTCTTCCCTTTAGCCGCATGTGCCTTCTAGTCCCGCTAGCCGCATAGACCTGCTTTCCGCTTGCCGCATGAGGCTCAACTTCTTGAGTCGCATGCAAACCACTTGCTCTCAACTGCAGGAACCTTTCCCCCTTCAGCCGTATGGACTGTTCTTTTCCCAGCCGCATGAGATCATCCCTGAACCGCATGGGCTTTGGACCCTGAGCCGCATGGCCCCTCCCTGTACTTGCTTTCATGATTAGTTATTACTATTGCTTGAATGTTACTGTTAATTCATGCCTTGTAACCTCAGATCAACTTGGGTCTCCAGATTGAATGTTTGCACTATGATACCTTGTACATGTACCTGAACACGACAGTGACCCGTCGTAGTGCACTCCTGACAAGTAAATATGACATGACCTGATAGTGGCCCATCGTGGCGCACTCCTGACAAGAACTCTTGACCTGATAACCTGACATGATATATCTTGATAAGCTGTTGCGACGGCTACCTGACATGACATGACCTGTATAAATAACCTGGACACCGTGAGCGATTGTGCTTATACAAATAATCCAGTCCTGTCTTGCATCATGTCTAGGAGGGGACTCCTGAGTACCACGGTCAGGAGTACCTACTGAAATGGACTAAGGCTAATAACTAGATTAATACATTAGTCATAAAGAGATCTCCCAGCTACAGGCAATCCCGTTACCTGGGCGCGCCTGAGATCTGTAGCCTGCCGTCGAGTAGGGCACATTTCCAGCACACTGTCATGTGTTGCACCCTTCAAGCTACCTAAGGGTACATACGTTTCCTGGACGATGTACCCACCTGAATTCAACCCTAATCTTTCGACCTGGGTAACCTGGATGGTCTGCAGGGCTTGTGGCTGTGGAATAACATCACTGCATCTTGCTAGTAACTAGGCCTGTGATAACCCTAGCTAGTTAAAGTATCAAGCCGTAATTCTTGCTTGGCCGTGAAATGATTGGATGGAGTCTAACCAAGCCTAGTCTTGTCCTGATTCTGTTCCAGATTACTGCATGACCTGAATGCCTGTATTTATTTTACCGATAAATGGTAAGAATTCCAAGTTCGGTTCAGACGAAGGGTGACAACCCCGGTCCTTGTTTGGTTTACGGGTTGTAACCTGGCTATCTGAATAGTTCTATGGTTATCTCATCGTATATCACCCTGTGATGCTTTTCTTAACTCATGTCTTATTTACTACCTTATTATTATTGTGCTAATTACTGGTTTTAGTTCCTAAGTAAAGCTTCTTTTGTGGCACTTGCTCTTTCTGTGATCTGATCCAGCTGGTTTTGTATGGCCAGATTTTGGAGCAGCTCCAGAGGATCTACCAACTTTCCAGCCCGATGGTGGCGACTAGACGTAACCAGGACAACGAGTGGTTTTATTTTTGATCTCCCACTTTATTGTAAAAAAATATTCTTTTGAGGCGTTTAGCCGACGAGCACCTGTTTAGCTCGATTGTACTTACTTACTGTCTGCCTACGGGCTGTAACATGATTGACAGATCCTAGGGTTGATCATGTATGACTAAACTCTTGCTAGTCCTAACATTTTGTAACGACTAGCTTCATGATCAGCTGAATATATAATATTTGGGATGCCTTATTATTGTATATTTAATGATCATACATCTTGTGACCTTACTTACTTGCTTGCGATTGAGACACTAGGCTTGTTCATGACCATAGGAGACTATTGGCTTGTAGTAAACCCTCATGTATCTAGACAGCCGTGACCGTATAGCAAGATGGAATCTATTTCATATACGTAGCTGGCTATGTCTGCCCCCGCTCTCCAGTATTCTGGTTCTGGGGCATGACATGGTTTAAGTGGTAGCCCATGCAGGTCTTATAAATCAAGATATGTGAGGGTTTACCGAATAGATGTCTCAATCAGTATTCGCCATTGATCTCTGCTCGTATCTTCTGAATCCCTGGATTCTTGTCCTGATCATATGCTTGTATCGTTGATCTGTCCTGGTCCTTCCTTATTGTTCCCCATGTCGTCTTCTTCAGCGGCATCGTTCCTGGACCTGTCGGTCAGCAAGGCGGAGCACTTCCCGTGGATCAGCAGCAACCCGAAGATCAAGCCCAGCATTCCGGAGTAGCCTCCAGAGTCGTACCTTCTGGCGAAGAGCCACCAGTCCAGCCAGTTCAGCCTACCGAACCTGATGATGGCACTTTGGTAGGACTCGTCAGGACCTTGATAGCTTCCTAAGATCGTCGAGGAGATGCCTTGCACCAGGCAGTGACAGATGCTCTGACTAGAGGAGGTCATCAGGGTAACAGCACGGCCAACAGCTTCAAGCGCTTGAACCCTCCCTTCTTCGACGGTAGTGAAGATGCTATCGCCGCAGATGCTTGGCTTCAGGACACAGAGGTGATTCTAGAAGCAGCCAGGATCCTAGAGAACGAAAAGGTAGCCGTGGTGCACTTGCAGTTATTAGATCTTGCCTGCAGCTGGTGGGCGACTCAGGCTGTTGGATTAGCAGCACCCATTGCTTGGGCAGTGTTCAGAGAGAGATTCTAGACCAAGTATTTTGATGCCGTGGCTCGGTATGATCTACAGATCCGGTTCACCAATCTGAAGCAGATGGGCAGGACGGTCGACGGATATGCGGCCGAGTTTTCGAGACTCAGTCGATTTGCTCCCACTTTGGTAGCAACCGAGTATGATAGAGCCCAACAATTCCAGCAGGGGCTTCACCTGGAGATTCTATTGGCGGTTGAGCAGTTTGAGCACCAGACTTTTGATGCAGTCTTGAGAGCAACTAGGAGGCATGAGTATACCTCCCAGAAGATTGTGGATAGGGCCGAAGGTCGAAAGAGATCCTACGGCCAGATGAATCAGTCTTCAGCCCCAGCCCCGGCAGCCAGGGCTTTGACTATTGGAGCTCCGAGGCGGACGGCCTCAGTGACGTCGGTTCAGCATTCAGCCCCGATATACCCTCAGCAGCAGCAGCAGAAGCAGAAGCAGACTTCCGCAGTGGGATGTTCTCATTGTGGAAAGCCAGGCCATGTAGTGGCAGAGTGTCACAGGGCACAGGGATTGTGTCTGGCTTGTGGAGCAGCAGACCACAGGGTTGGATCCTGCCCGAATAGGGGTGGTTCATCATCGTCCAACCTTTTTAGCTCTTCGGTGAGAGGACCAGCTCCGGTCCAGCAGCAGCAGTATCCTTTGCCGAGGCCCTTGCCTCCTCAGTCCCAGGTATTCCAGCAGCAGAACCCCCAGCAGCATACTCAGGCCCAAGCCTTGAGTCAGAATAGGCAGCGAGGATTTCAGCAGAGGGGACCAGTACCCCGAGGACATGGTCAGGCTATGGTGATGACCGCTGAGGAAGGATTGGCACCAGGAGAGGTAGTGGCAGGTACTATTCTCGTCAACTCCCTTCCAGCTTCAGCTTTATTTGATTCTGGTGCATCACATTCTTTTATGTTTGCACGATTCGCGACACGGATAGGATTGGAGCCCGAGTCATTATCGGTAAGGCTCAATATACTTACTGGTAACGGACTTGTGGGAGACGATAGGGTGTTTTCCTCGTGTCGGATCGTAGTTAGCGGTAAGGAATTTCCCGCTAGATTGATAGAATTCTCGATAGCCGATTATGATGTGGTCCTAGGGATGGATTGGTTGAGGAACTAGTATGCTAGAATAGACTGCCATATTGATAGGGTTGTTTTTAGCATTCCAGGCGAGCTAGAGTTTTTCTTCTTCCGGGGCGAGGTTGAGCCTTCTCCTACAGTATTGCGGATGGCAGTAACAGCAGTGCAGTTGCCCCGGATAGTCGAAGAGTTTCCAGATGTTTTCCCAGAAGAGCTTCGGGGTATGCCGCCAGAGCGGGAGATCGAGTTCACCATCGACTTGATTCCTGGGACAGCCCCAGTATCAGAGAGGGTCTACATGATGGCGCCTTCAGAGTTGGAGATCTTGTACAAGATGATTGAAGAACTTCGAACCAAGGGATTCATTCGTGCTAGTGGATCGCCTTGGGTAGCCCCGATGCTTCTTGTGAAAAAGAAGGACGGTACGTCTAGGTTATGTGTTGATTATCGTACCTTGAACTCAGTGACAATCAAGAACAGATACCCTCTTCCGAGGATAGATGACTTGTTTGATCAGCTAAAAGGGGCAGCAGTATTCTCGAAGAACGACTTGCGCTCAGGATATCATCAGATCAGAGTCAGAGAACAGGACATCCCAAAGACAGCTTTTAGATTGAGGTACGGGCATTGGGAGTTCCTTGTTATGCCCTTTGGAGCAACCAATGCGCCGGCTGTATTTATGGATCTCATGAATCGCATCTTCATGCCTTACTTGGATCAGTTTGTGATTGTGTTCTTGGATGACATCCTGGTCTACAGCAGGAGCGAGGCGAAGCATGAGCAGCATCTTCGTGTGGTTCTTTAGATTCTTAGGGAGCACCAGTTGTATGCCAAGTTCAGTAAATACGAGTTCTGGTTCGATCGCATTTCGTACTTGGGTCACGTCATCACTCGAGGAAGAGTAGAAGTGGATCCCCAGAAGATCGTGGCTATTAAGTTATGGCCAGTGCCCAGCACCGTTGCAGAAGTCCGTAGTTTTCTTGGATTGGCCGGCTACTACCGACGGTTTGTTTCAGATTTTGCTCGAATTTCAGCGCCATTGACCCAATTGACCCACAAGAAGGTGCAGTTTGCTTGGACAGCAGAGTGCCAGAGTTCTTTTAAGTAGTTGAAGCGAGGCTTGATGATGGCTCCCATTCTCGCGCTTCCAGATGGAACCGGAGGATTCTCAGTATATTGTGATGCTTCAGGCAGAGGCTTAGGATGTGTTCTGATACAGCATGGGAAGGTAATAGCTTATGCGTCACAGCAACTTCGTGATCATGAGAGGAATTATCCAACCCATGACTTGGAGCTAGCAGCAGTAGTGTTTGCACTTAAGTTGTGGAGGCACTACTTGTACGGAGATAGGGTGGAGATTTTTACCGACCATAAGAGCCTGAAGTATGTTTTCACCCAGAAGGATCTTAACATGCGTCAGAGGAGGTAGCTGGAGCTTTTTGTGGATTATGATGTCAACTTACAGTATCACCCAGGGAAGGCCAACGTCGTTGCAGATGCATTGAGCAGGAGAGCCAGAGTTTATTTCCTAACAGCGCAACCAGAGCTGTTAGCAGATCTTCAGAAGATGGGTATTGAAGTTGTTCTCCCTTCCAGTGTGGTATTGATGGCCATTATTCAAGTTCAGTCCACCATAGTCGAGAGGATACGGATGGCACAGTCAGCAGATTCCAAGCTTCAGCGACTCAGAGCAGAGTGTGAGGCAGGGCGAAGACCAGAGTTATGCATTCATGAGGACGGTACACTTCGACATGGTAAGCGTCTTTGTGTACCCAGTAGAGATATCAGACAGAAGATCATGGCAGAGGCTCACAGTTCGCAGTATTCCATTCATCCGGGCGGTACGAAGATATACCGTGATATTAGTCAGCATTTCTGGTGGAATGGCATGAAGAGGGAGATAGCCCGGTTTGTCTCTCGTTGTTTGGTCTGCCAACAAGTTAAGAATGAACATCAGAGGCCCACTGGACTTCTTCAGCCCTTGCCGATTCCAGAATGGAAGTGGGAGCATGTGACCATGGATTTTGTGACTGGATTACCTAGGTCCCCAGCTGGTCGAGATGCTATTTGGGTTATAGTTGACAGGCTCACGAAGGTAGCTCACTTCCTCCCGTTCAGAGTTGGTCAGTCGATAGCTCAGTTAGCAGAGATGTACCTCAAGCAGATTGTCAGGTTGCACGGAGTGCCAGTCAGTATCACCTCGGACCGAGATTCAAGATTTACGTCGCACTTTTGGCATAGCTTACAAGAGAGTTTGGGAACTCATCTCCAGTTCAGTTCAGCATATCATCCGCAGACAGATGGTCAGTCGGAGCATACAATCCAGACTCTTGAAGATATGTTGCGGTCCTGCACACTTGACTTCGGTGGTTCGTGGAAAGATCACCTGCACCTGGTGGAGTTTTCGTACAACAATAGCTTCCAGGCCAGTATCCAGATGGTACCGTTCGAGGCACTGTATGGCAGGAAGTGCCAATCCCCGTTAGCATGGGATGTTGTGGGAGAGAGACAGATGCTCGGTCCAGAAATGATTGTCCAGACAGTTGAAGTGGTCAGAAGAGTCAGGGATCGTCTTCGAGTTACCCAAGATCGCAGTGCCATTGGGCCGATTCTCATCGGCGCCCTCTCGAGTTTTCTGTCGACGACCATGTATTCCTGAGAATTTTGCCTAACCGTGGCGTCATTCGTTTTGGCGCACGAGGAAAGCTTAGTCCTAGGTATATAGGGCCGTTCGATATTCTGGAGCGAGTATGAGATGTATCCTATCGTCTCGTTCTTCCGTCGTCGCTAAGCGAGGTGCATGACGTATTCCATGTATCCCAATTACGACGGTATATCCCGGACCCGAGCTACATCCTAGATCATTTGGAATTGGTTGTTGGTACCAACCTTTCGTATGAGGAGAGGCCCGTGTCCACATTGGACCGGAGAGAGAAAATACTCAAGAACAAGACTATCAAGTTAGTCCGAGTTGCTTGGGGTCATCACTCTTTAGGTGAGTCAACGTGGGTGCGTGGGGATGATATCCGATCGCGATATCCTGGCTTGTTTGACTCGTGAGGTATAATGTCTTCCTTATGTCTCATGCCTTCGATTCCTTGCTTGAATGAGTGATTGCCTGCCTAGTTATAGCTTGCTTGTGATTAATATAGCTTGTCCTCGTCTCTCTAGCCTCTTAATTAAATTCCGAGGACGGAATTATTTTAAGGTGGGTAGAGTTGTAATGCCTGTGGTTCGTATTACGTATTTTGGAATACGTGTACATATTTTATCTTGTATTGCATGATTCCTTCCTTAGTTTTTTTCATGGTTTGGTTTATTCTTGGGTTGGTTCGGCTTGGCTCGGTTTGGTTTGGTTCATTATGAACCAAGGGTGAACTCCCTATCTACCACCACTACCATTTATTAACCCCCACTTCCTTCTCTCTCTTCACTACTATTCTTCTTTCCTCCATTACTTCTTCACATACCAGAGAGAGAGAGAGAGAGAGAGAGGCCTCGGCAAGTGCAGCTTGCTTTATGGAGGAACTCCAATTTTATTGCTTCATTCTCTTCCTTACAGTATTTTAACTTACTTTAGTACTTGGCATTTCCACTTTCCATGGCTAGATTCTCGTAGATCTAAGTTTACTTTATTTTCAGATTTCTTGGGTTTTGATCTATGTAATCTTGTTATTTCCGAGTTTTGATGGTTCTATGTTGTAGAGCATTCCATTCTCCCCCGTTTTGACCTATGGAAGTTCGGGTTTGGGCTCCGGATAATGGAGTTATGGAGCTTGAGAACTTGGCTCCCATGGTGTTCTTCTTCTCAGAATGTTGGAGAAGACGAACTGTGGTCAGACTTGACCGTATGAGTATTCCATGCGGCAAGTGTTCTTTTAGCCGCATGACTGGAAGAACTTCTTGAGCCGCATGGCAGCACTTGACCGCATGAACCTTCATGCGGCGGGTCTTCCAGCCGCATAGGCTTCGGCCTTCTTCCTGGCCGTATGGACTCCATCTACCTGTAGCTGCATAAGACTTAGGCATGGCGCAGCCGCATATGGTCGTGATCATTCAGCCGTATATGGGCCCACTTTCTGAGAGCCGCATAGAACTCGCTCGACCCCAGCCGTATAATATCCCGCTCCCTTTGAGCCGCATAGACTTGCTTTCCGCTGGCCACATGAGAACTTCTTCCCTTCAGCCGCATGTGCCTTCTAGTCCCGCTAGCCGCATAGACCTGCTTCCCGCTTGCCGTATGAGGCTCAACTTCTTGAGCCGCATGCAACCCACTTGCTCTCAGCCGCAGGAACCTTTTCCCCCTTCAGCCGCATGGACTGTTCTCTTCCCAGCCGCATGAGATCATCCCTGAACCGTATAGGCTTTGGACCCTGAGCCGCATGGCCCCTCCCTGTACTTACTTTAATGATTAGTTATTACTATTGCTTGAATGTTACTGTTAATTCATGCCTTGTAACCTCAGATCAACTTGGGTCTCCAGATTGAATGCTTGCACTATAATACCTTGCACATGTACCTGAACACGACAGTGATCCATCGTGGTACACTCCTGACAAGTGAACATGACATGACCTGATAGTGGCCCGTCGTGGTGCACTCCTGACAAGAACTCTTGACCTGATAACCTGACATGATATATCTTGGTAAGCTGTTGCGACGGCTACCTGACATGACATAACCTGTATAAATAACCTGGACACTGTGGGCGATTGTGCTTGTACAAATAATCCAGTCCAGTCTTGCATCATGTCTAGGAGGGGACTCCTGAGTATCACGGTCAGGAGTACCTACTGAAATGGACTAAGGCTAATAACTAGATTAATACATTAGTCATAAAGAGATCTTCCAGCTACAGGCAATCTCGTTACCTGGGCGCGCCTGGGATCTGTAGCCTGCCGTCGAGTAGGGCACATTTCCAGCACACTGTCATGTGTTGCACCCTTCAAGCTACCTAAGGGTACATACGTTTCCTGGACGATGTACCCACCTGATTTTAACCCTAATCTTTCGACCTGGGTAACCTGGATGGTCTGCAGGGCTTGTGGCTGTGGAATAATCTCACTGCATCTTGCTAGTAACTAGGCCTGTGATAACCCTAGCTAGTTAAAGTATCAAGCCGTAATTCTTGCTTGGCCGTGAAATGATTGGATGGAGTCTAACCAAACCTAGTCTTGTCCTGATTATGTTCCAGATTACTGCATGACCTGAATGCCTGTATTTATTTTACCGATAAATGGTGAGAATTCCAAGTTCGGTTCAGACGAAGGGTTACAACCCGGTCCTTGTTTGGTTTACGGGTTGTAACCTGGCTATCTGAATAGTTCCATGGTTATCTCATCGTATATCACCCTGTGATGCTTTTCTTAACTCATGTCTTATTTACTACCTTATTACTATTGTGCTAATTGCTGGTTTTAGTTCCTAAGTGAAGCTTTCTTTGTGGCACTTGCTCTTTCTGGGATCTGACCCAGCTGGTTTTGTATAGCCAGATTTCGGAGCAGCTCCAGAGGATCTACCGACTTTCCAGCCCGATGGTGGCGACTAGACGTAACCAGGACAACGAGTGGATTTATTTTTGATCTCCCATTTTATTGTAAAAAAATATATTCTTTTGAGGCGTTTAGCCGACGAGCACCTGTTTAGCTCGATTGTACTTACTTACTGTCTGCCTACGGGCTGTAACATGATTGACAGTGTAGAAGCATAGAAAATAATAAAGAAAGATCCATACGGCCAGGGAACCCCATGCGGCTCAGATAGCCCATGCGGCTCAAAGATTCTTGCGGCACAAGGGACTATGCGGCTCAAGACGTTCCATGCAGCTCAGAAGAGAAGACACGTGGCTTGCAAACAGTTCCCCCCTCCGTCCTATACTGCATTAATTGCTTTGACGGCTGGCCGCTCTGACGAAACGACAGGTCTGACACAAGGAGGCAATTATGACTCTGTCATAATGACAGAATCCTAGAAAATCAAAGAAAATCTCTGGCACAATTCCCCGAAATCCAGAAAATACCACGCAGCCTAGACACGTGGCCAGTCATATGCGGCTCGAGTGGAGACTCCCCATGCGGCTCAGGCCGAAGTTATCCTATGCGGCCAAGATCGAAACAGCCCTATGCGGCTCAAGCAGACGCAGCCCTATGCGGCTCACAAGGATCATCTCCATGCGGCTCACTACCCATTATATGGTCCAGACTATCATGTGGTTCGAAGATTCGGGGGTCACTCCCCAAGCTGCCCTGACACGTAGCCAGGCTTATGCGGCTCAAACTTTATGCGGCCCAATCCTTATGCGGCTCAGTGACTCCCAGGACACGTGTCATAAAGCCAATCAATTTCCCAGATTTACTACAATCAAAGATTGGATCAAATCCCAATAATCTGGGACACGTGGCAGGAGAATGAATTAAATTTATTCATTCAGATTCGCAGACATCAGCAAATTATCATCATGGAGATTTATTCCGATCAGCATTAATTACTGATAGGATTTGGTGCAATCTACACTAAATGGCCCAGATTCATCCACTCAAGATTAATGGCCCAGATTGATCAATCAACAGGCTGCCGCCACTCTAAGGGGCAATCACTGCAAACCCTAATGATTGCATTCCCTTCTTATAAATAGCAAGGTGCCATTCCCTTACAAGAGGACCCTTTTTCGAGATCAGAGAGCACCGGAATACTTAGAGAGAAAAAGCAGAGAGAAAGAGCAAAGAGAGCATTTCTTCAACGCCAAGCAATCTTCTGGAGTCAAGGCTGTATACCGATCGTCCAAGGAGTAAGGCAGAGCGGCCGCCGCTTTCCCGAGCCTCTATCGTCACCCCCCAGAATCTAAAATAAACAATTGTACTTAGACTGTTGTACCTAGATTTTTGTTCCTAGGCTTTCTTTGTACAAGCGAGTTTGTAACGTGAAGTAAAAGTACAGTCCTCCGATAATTTTTTTATTTTTTTATATTTTATGGCAAACACGATGGCGACTCTGCTGGGGACAAACTTTTCCACGGCTGAGGAGTTGGTGACGCAATCGGATGCAGCCAAGCTTGGCTCCACGCAACAGAAGATGGTCGTCCGTTTCGACCAACAGGCGTTTGAAGAAATGCTCTCTGAAGGAAGTGCTGGCCCGATCCAGAAGCGAACCCGCACAAAGAAAGCTCACTGCGAGTGGAGGCCAAAATCATTTGCTCCTCCGCAAGCTTTAGACGGGGTACTCTCGGCTACCCAAGACGGCGATGGCGATTCTCATACGGCTCCACTTCGAGCCGTAGAGCACTCTGCTGTCCCCAAGTCCGGTAAAGGAAAGCACTATGATGCTGGACTTGCAGGGACAAAGAGTGATTCTATGCACCCCAAGAAGAAGCCGAGCACTCCTGTGGCCAAATCTGCCTACCACATGCAGGAGGCTCATGCGGATGAATCTACCAACCGCATGAAGAAAGGCTATGCGGCCAGATCATCCAGCCGCATGAAGAAAACTCATGCGGCTGAGACTCCCAGCCGCATGAAGAACACTTATGCGGCTACGTCTGCCAGCCGCATGAAGATTACTGATGACAGCCGCCTGACGCCTACTCCACGCGGCTCTGTCTTCGATCGCCTCTCTTATGGTCCTGATCTCTTGTGCTCCCAAGAAGATATGTCTGACTCTCTCTAGTATCACTTAGACTCTTCCTACTATGTGCCCTTACGCACTAGAGCGAAGAAGTCTAAGGCAGCGCGAGCCTGGCGAGATCGGTCCGTGATCTGATCTCTGACCATCCGAGCGTCCCGTATACTGTTACGCAGGCCTCAGATGGGAAGTTATACAGAACCACTCGAGTCCAGCCCCCGGCGGCAGACGGATAGAGAGGTTCGCAAAAGTCTTCCAAAATCCCGGGAGCAAACATGGTCGATCCAGACCCATCTAACTTGCGTGAGGTCGTCCTCCACAAATGCAAGAAAAGAGAAAATGCATCGGGGTGCAAAGAGTCCTCCCACGGGCATCACTGCACCCAAGTCATCGTCAACTGCTGCTGCAATAACGCGACAATGCGAGAAGACCGGCAGTCCATCTTCCAAAGACAGCAACAGCCATCTTCAGAAGACGAGGCACTTCCCGTCGTCTCCTGCAACTCTGCTCAGAAAGTCCCCACCGACGGGAAAGGGAAGAAGACCAGCGCTTCTAGTCCAAAGATGTCAACCACTATGGCTAAGAGACTGTCGTCTAAGTGGGCGCCCACCACCGAAGTCTTCCAAGGCACCCGTTCTAAAACGAAATCTGCTACAGTGGGAGATTCATCATCCACAACACAGGAGGTTGCTGGGACTGGGGGTAGCACTCTTCCAAACCTCCACAATAATCCGATATTCCAAGAAGACGAGCCGGGGGAGACCACTCTCCCATCAGATACAGCAAACCCCGACGTCCCCGAGGACGTCCACAACTCCCAAGACGAGACGAACTCGGAAACTGGGGGTACCGTTCCTTCTGAGTCCCAACCAGAAGAGAACATTCCCACATACCCCGACGACTTCTCACTACAGGGGTATGATTCGGAGGGCGCTTCCTCCACCGCTCCATCCATCTCTCCTCATGTAAAGACGGTGTTCATGACAGACATCAGCCAAGGCGGCTCCAGCGATCGCCAATGCATCGACACGCTCGAAGCCATATTGCTTGCCTTGGTCAAGTCTGTGGACGAGATCAAAGCGTCCCTTCCAACTCTACAAGGAGGGACGCCTTGCCAAACAAGCGCAGGTCCCGCGGTCAATACGGACTCGAATTCAGCAGCACCGAACCCGAGCAACGATCCTCCTGAAATAACGGCCCCCACCGCCGTGGACGAAGCCCGCGAAGTGAGAAGAGAGGTCCAGGAGCTCCGAGCCATGTTCCACGCTCGAGAAAATTCTCAAGACCTCAGAATACGACAACCATACCCTGCTGCCTAGAGGGATATTCCATTCCCGCCAAGATATAAGACGTTCAATATCAATCCTTATGATGGCAAGACCTCAGCAAGTCGGTACATCACTTACTTCGAGGTCACCACCGACCATCTGCCCCATGACGATGCCATTCTCACACGATTATTCATCGGGGCATTGGAAGGGGTCGCCTTCGACTGGTACCGCAACCTGCCAGACAACTGCATCCACTCCTTCGTCGGCTTCAAGCGCATGTTCTTGGAGAGATTCTACGAAGTAGGGCAGGACATCACAATGTCCACCCTCATGGACGTCGTCCAAGAGGAAAAAGAGCTGACAAGAAACTATATCGAGCAGTTTCGCCAAACCGCAATGAAGCTGCCGTCTGAAAATCCGGATTGCTCATTGATTGAAATTTGTCAAAAGAGATTGCTCCCAACAATCAGTCTCTGGATGGGCGAAAGTCAATTCAAGGACTGGAAGATGTTCATCATCAGCGCCACAAGCGCCGAAGAACGATTGAAGAAGGCTCGCCAATTGGGATTGCACATCTCGGACGGAGAGAACAAGGGCAAGCATCCTAACACCAATAACGACAATGGGGGTAGCCCCTCCAACAATCGGAACAGCAGGGGTAAGCAGGCTATGGTGGCCGACACAGCACAGAAACCTGAGCCAAAGCCGGCAGATAAATAATGGCCGCAAATCACTTACTCCTTCGAAGACGGTCACGTCAAGCCCATGTTCGACATGCTCATACAAGGAGACAGAATTCAGCTTCCTCCACCAAGATGGGAACCACGGCAGACATACATGGAGAACCCAAAGTACTGCCATTATCACCGCTACGTCCACCATGCTACACACGACTGCTACCAGCTAAAACGGTACATCCAAAACCTCATCGATTCGAATGCTCTGGCTATCGATTTCGAAGAGGTAATCGTGGCAGCCAACATGGTGTCAGTACAATTCGGCAGCTTCCCTCCGACGAAAACCCAAGACGGTGTGGTCCCCATCCCTCTGGCGACAATAGAGATTGCTAATCTTCCACCTCCCCAAGATCAGGCTGCTGGTCTAGTGCCTCTCACCACATCACGAGGGGAGGTCATGTGGGTCCATCCAGACTTGGTATCAAAAGTGACTCAGCCCACACCATCTTCTATTTGCAAGAAGAAGAGTGGAAAAGTCAGGTCCTGCCGTACAATCTCGACAGATATCGAAGAAGCTACAGCCGTAGTCACGCGGTCTGGGGCACAATCCCAACCTGTGGCTGAACACCCGGCTGAAGATCATCAGCCCGCTACAACTGATGCTCCGGGACCGGCTCAGCCTCCGACGACCGACAAGCCTAGGCCGAGAGAGATTCGCTTTGACAAATCCCTCCGAAAAGAGGCATCACAAGGGCTGGAGAAGCCCTACAACTTCGATATCTTAGCACAATTGGCCAACACACGGGCCAAGTTGTCATTATACGAGCTTCTGAGACTCTCCAAGGATGTTCGTGCGGCTTTGAGCGATGCACTCCAAAATGCCGACGCATACCTGGCTCAGGTCAACCTCACGGAAGAAAACCCGCCTGCAGATCTCCAAGACAGCGCCTGTACGGGAGCGATGCCCAACATTGTCTTCACTCCGCAGGACATGCTCATCAAAACCAACCTGCATGATCGCCCGCTATACTACACTGGATACATTGGCGACGTAAAGGTGGATCAGATGCACATTGATCCTGGCTCTTCCATAAGCATTATCCCGAAGGGTCTGCTACATCATCTCCGCATCCCAATGCATCGCCTAATGCCTACAAGCACCGCTATCAGCGGTTTCAATTCGGGCAGGAGCTACCCAATTGGGAAGATTCGACTAAAGTGTCAAATTGGCGATCTCTAATCCGAAGTCACCTGCTACGTCATAGATGCAGACACTTCGTACATCCTTTCGGGGCGCCCGTGGATACACGATTATATGATCGTGTCTTCCACGCTACACCAGTACTTCAAATATGTCGACAAACACGGCTTCGTGAGGACAGAATTTGCTGATATCGATCCCTTCAAAGGGATCGAATCCTACTACTCAGATTCCTGCCTGTACAAAAAGTCGAAGAAGCACCTTGATGAAGGAGATGTGCAAGCTCGTACCGAGATAGCTACAGGATCAGAAGAACCTCTGACGATCCATCTCCAAGCTCGCAAACCTGGAAAGTCCGCACCCCTTACAGCCACTCTGCGTAAGAACACAATCAGCCTCTCGGCACAGGAAGAGCAGATGATAATCCGGCTGCCAAGGTCTAGCCAAGTGCCAAGACCCACAACGGAGCCACTGACAATCAGGCTGCCGAGAGTCGGCCAGCTGCAAACGGAGAAGCTCAATCCGTCCGACAAGCCAATGACGATACGCCTTCCCAAGAAGGGTCGTCACCCCGATGCAAGGTTGGAAACTTCTAGCGAACCAACTACTCCCCGCCCAGCATCGAATACCAAGCTGGGGGTCACTAGTCTGCCAACAACTCCATGCTCTGCTTCATCAGCTGAACCTGTGACGATCAAGCTGCCCAGGTCGTCCTCGCAGTCTTCATTTACGCAGGGGGTAGCCGAAGAGGAACCGGAGCTAGCCAAGTATGTGGCTGCCCACACTGATGTTCCCTCCGCAGATGATGTAATCCCCCTAGAAAAGATACCTTACTTCATCAATAAAAGGCTATCTTTGAACTACCTCGAACTTAATAAGCTTTGTACAATGTATGCTATGGAACACGGTGTAGGCACTCACCTACACACACAGGTGACAAATGTGTACACCGCGATCCAGCTTACTTTAGTGGAAGACACTTACCGCATAATCGAGGGAGGGGACCATCCAATCATCTTCGGCCGGCAGGACGATCCGCATCCCTTCACCATAGAAGAAGTCGACCTTGGGCCAGACACCGGAAGACTGCCTCTGTATCTTTATAGTCCCCAATCCAAAAATCTCATGCAGAAATAGGGGTATGATCTGGAGACGACGCCAGGCTTGAACTATGACACTGGACGACGATTACCTTTGAAGCCACCAGTCCCGGCTGGCAAACCACGGGACTACTATAGCAAGACTCGATGCAGGTTAGGGTATGTCACACCTACGACGACCCCCAAAAGTTCAGATGAAGAATGTGACTGGCATTCACATTCGACCGGGTCACCAACTTTCGACTCAGATACCAGCATTGGAGATATATTCAGACAAGTCTTGTCAGTCAATATGGCATTCGCCGACGCTTATGAAGAAGACGAAGACATCCCTGAAATCCTCGAGCTAGAGCCGTGGGCCCAACAGTTGGATGCACAATGGGAAAAGCGGTTCGAACAGAGAGAACCTCCTACTGAAGATGAGGTCATACAAGTGGATATCGGCAGCGAATCTTCTCTAAAACCGATCTTCGTCAGTAAAAGCCTAACAGACGAAGAGCGAGAATCGCTGCTGGAACTTGTCAAAGAATATATTGATGTGTTCGCCTGGAGCTATGAAGACATGCCAGGGTTAAATCCCGATATTGCTCTCCACAAGCTCAACATTCGGCCAGATACAAAGCCAGTCAAGCAACAACAACGACGCTTCCGCCCGGGCATCATGGACGCGATCGAAGCCGAAGTCAACAAACTGATAGCCGGCAGCCTCATTCGTGATAAGCAACATCCTGACTGGGTCGCCAACATAGTACCCATCCGCAAGAAGAATGGGAAGATTCGAATCTGCATCGACTTCCCCAATCTGAACGAGGCATGTCACCAACATAGTACCCTCTCCCTATCACAGACATCATGATTGACAACACATACGGCTTCGAACGTATGTCATTCATGGATGGCTTCTCGGGGTACAACCAAATCAAGATGTCTCCTGACGACGAAAAGCATACATCATTCCGAACACCAATTGGCACATAGTGCTACACAGTCATGCCTTTCGGTTTGAAGAATGTCGGCACCACATATCAAAGAGCCATGAGCATCATCTTCAGAGACCACTTACGCAAGACGGTAGAGTGCTATGTTGATGACATCGCCGTCAAGAGTCGCTGTAAGGGAGACCATTTACAGGATCTGAGGACGGTATTCGACCTGATGCGAGCACATAATTTGAAAATGAACCCTACAGAGTCCTTCCTGGGCATATCCAGCGGAAAGTTCTTGGGTTTCATCATCACCGCCCAGGGTATCCATGTAGACCCTGAGAAGACAAAGGCAATCATGGAGATGGGTCCCCCGAGAAATCTTTACGAACTCAGAGGCCTTCAAGGGAGGCTAGCTTACATCAGGAGGTTCATTTCTAATCTCTCTGGGTGATGTCGACCATTCACCCACCTCATGAAGAAAGGCGTCTCATTCGTATGGGACGAAGAGTGTCAGCGGGCCTTCGATAGCATCAAAGAATATTTGTCGAACCCTCCAGTCCTGGTGGCCCCGGTTGCTGGAAAACTATTCCTGCTCTACGTACGAGCAATGGAGCATTCCCTCGGAGCTCTGCTGGCACAAAACAACGATGCAGGCCATGAGCTAGCCATATATTACCTCAATCGAATGATGATTGGGCCGGAGCACCGATACACCGCTGTGGAGAAGGAATGTCTTTCCCTCGTGTTTGCCATCCAGAAGACGCGGTATTATGTCACTGGACAAACAATACATGTGATCTCACGAGTCAACCCTCTCAGGGTCCTCATGACTAAACCAGGGGCACTCAGCTCTCGCCTCGCTACGTGGGCAATACTGTTGTCCCCTTATCATATGATCTTCGTCCCGCAAAAGGCTGTCAAAGGTCAAGCCCTGGCAGACTTTTTGGCAGCCCACCCGGGCTCGGAGTCGTCCAGGATATATGAGGAAATCCCAGATGAGGTCGCCGATTCGCATGCAACCTCTCACGATGATATATGGCGAATGTTCTTCGACGGTGCTTCAAGAACTGGACCCAAGGGCAACATCTTCGTCGGAGTCGGGGTGGTGCTGGTTTTCTCTTTCGGATTGGTGATTAACCGTGCTTATTCTCTCACAGAACCCTGCTCTAACAATGTGGCCGAATACAACGCTTTGGTCATTGGCCTCCAACTTGTAAGAGAGCTGGGGGTAGAATATCTTGAAGTATACGGCGATTCTCAGTTAATCGTCAACCAGATCCGGGGTTCATACGGGGTCCGTCATGAAGACATGATCCCCTATCACCAAATAGCGATCGACATCATCTCATCGTTTGAGGGATTCTTTATTGAGCACGTTCCCAGGCTCCGAAATATCGAAGCCGATGCCTTGGCAGGTCTGGCCGCTTCCCTAGCAGTGCCAAATCATGCTCATCAATCGGTAGACGTGATAGGCCACAAACTGGTCTGCCCCAAGAACAATGTTCAATTCGTGGCGAGTTATTCCGCTCAGACAATCGACGATATCCCAGATTGGAGACAACCATTCATCGACTTCGTAGTCTACGACATCCTGCCCGAGAACCCAAAGGAAGCCACCTCCATCAGATGGCGTTCTCTCAGATTCTTCTACGATACATAGACAAAAATGCTGTATCGGCGATCCTATGATGGATTATTGCTTCGGTGTCTGTCAAACACGGAAGCCAAAGAAGCCATACGAGAAGCTCATGACGGTGTTTGCGGGGCCCATCAGCCTGGCCCTAAATTGTAAAATTGTCTTCGCCGAATGGGCTACTACTGGCCCACGATGATAGCAGATGCGATAGACTACGCGAGAAGGTGAAAAGCATGCCAAGTCCACGCGGACTTCATTCACCAGCCATCCGAATTCCTACATCCGACAGTGGCGTCCTGGCCGTTCGAAGCATGGGGAATAGATATCATCGGTCCGATTACTCCATCTTTCTCCCGAGGACATCGCTTCATACTCGCAATCACAGACTACTTCTCCAAATGGGCGGAAGCCGTCCCGCTTACAGAAGTCAAGACTTCAAACGTGATCAGATTCCTTAAGCATCACGTCATCTACCGCTTTGGACTGCCCCGGAGGATCATCCACGATAATGGTCCACAGTTTGCAAGCCACGCCTTCTATCGGTTCTGCGACAAGCACCACATCCAGAATATTGCTTCGACACCGTACAACCCGACAGCAAATGGGTTGGCAGAGGCATTCAACAAAACAATCATCAAACTCCTCAAGAAGTTTGTCTCTTCTAACAAACGCGATTAGAACGAGAAGCTCGGAGAATGTTTATGGGCGTACCGTACTACAGTCCGAACAGCTACCAGGAACACACCATTCTCCCTGGTGTACGGAAGTGAGGCAGTTCTCCCATTAGAGACTCAAATACCCTTACTCCACGCCGCCCTCACTTATCAATTGACGACGGATGATAACTACCGATGCCGACTACAAGAGTTAGAGGCCTTAGACGAAAAGCGCCTCCTCGCTCAGCAAAGAATCGAGCTATACCAAGCTCGCATCTCCGGAGCCTTCAACAAGAAGGTCAAAATCAGAACATTCCAAGTGGGCGATCTCGTTTTGGCAGTCCGAAGGCCGATGGTCATGACACACAAGACCACCGGCAAGTTCCAGCCAAAATGGGAAGGTCCATTTATCATCGAGGCTGTATTCTCCAACGGTGCTTAACGCCTCGCCAAGCAAAATGGAGACTTGCTCATGTTGTCCGTCAACGGCAAGTTCCTGAAGAAATATTATGTCAAAACGACATTTTCTAAGATTATTAAGTCATGTGCCCGCTGGTACCGCTGAACTCACTTTCACAGTTTTCCAGATCATTGAGTCATGTACCCGCTGGTGCCGCTGAACTCACAACCACTCATTCCAGATTATAGAGTCATGTACCTGCTGGTACCGCTGAACTCACACATCTCAACATTCCAGATTATCGAGTCACGTACCCGCTGGTGCCTCTGAACTCATATCCCGATCACTCTCTCAGATAGCAAGTCATGCATGATCATACCCCTGAACTTTCTTCCTGGAAGAGATCCTCCCTCATGATCTAATACCCGCACTCCCAGTGCACAAAAAGGGTAATCGATCCACAAATTGCCAAAACGGCCATGTCCTCATTACCTCTGAGTCGTTTTATTTCGGCCAAAAACAAATCACCCCTTACATAGAACTTCCATGTCCTCATTACCTATGAGTCGTTCTATGTACCCTCCTTCATTGAGCCCACTCCTGCCATGTCCTCATTACCTCTGAGTGGGAAGACTCCGTCGAAGAAACCTTCATGCTTGCCATGTCCTCATTACCTCTGAGTAAGTATGATGATTCCCTTTCGACTTATTATCCGTACCCACAACCGGAGTACGCCAAGGATAATAGGTCCACAAATATCATCCGCTGAGCCTACTCCTGCCATGTCCTCATTACCTCTGAGTAGGAAGACTTCACGGTAAAACCTCCGTACTTACCATGTCCTCATTACCTCTGAGTAAGTATGTTGGTCCTCTCTCGTCTTATTATCCGTACTCTGAACCAGGGTACGCCAAGGGTAATAGGTCCACAAATGTCCTCTGTTGACCACAAATGTCCTCTGTTGACCACAAATGTCCCCTCTTGACCACAAATGTCCTCTGTTGACACAAATGTCCTCTGTTGACCACAAAAGTCCTCTGTTGACCACAAATATCATCCGTTGAGTCTACTCCTGCCATGTCCTTATTGCCTCTGAGTAGGAAGGCTCCACGGCAAAACTTTCGTACTTGCCATGTCTTCATAACCTCTGAGTAAGTATGTTGGTTCCCCTTTATCCTATTATCCGTATCCTAAGTCGTGGTATGCCAAGGATAATAGGCCCACAAATGTCCTTTGCTAAGTATCCTAGTACAGGCCCACCATTCCTCATCATGCCCCGGGAGCCCAGCTGCTCTATGGCATTCTATATCCCGATACTAGAAACGTCCACGACCACCTTGCTGTGGAAATGTTCTAAGTATCCTCAGTTAAACCTGTTACCTGTACTTAAAACCAAGGTATTCCATGGGTAACAGGTCCACAAACAAGTCCCCCATGTGGGGCAAACATCACCACAATATTACATGTACAACAAGCAATACAAATGAAGGGTAGAATGGAAAGTACTCTTTATTTGAAAGAAGAAAAAAGCATTACATCTTTTGGGACCACGTCCCTCTCAAAAAAGAAAAAAAAAGGAACAAAATAAAAAGAAAAGGCCGACTATAGCTCAGCATTACATAACTCCAGGAGCCGGTTTCTCACCAAGGCAGTCCCCCGTTCAAGCCCCTGTTTAGCTCGGCGCTCGGCCCCTTGGGACAATTGCTTTGCATCATTCAAATACATATACGCCTGCCAGTCGTTCTCTATCTTCTTCAGGACAAGTTCTAGATTGGCAGAAGCCCTACTAAACTTGTCAGCCTCCTGAATGGCAATCTCTTTTTCAGTACGAGCAGCTTCGAGCTCGGACTCCAGAAAGGCCAGCTTTCGTTGGAGCTCTAGGATCTGTTTCCGGGTGTTGGTTACCCTGCGGGAGGCATCCGCTTCCCGAGTCGTGCAGTCTTCAGTTCGACGGCTCCATTGATCGTACAACCGAGTCAGATCCCGGCGGTCCTTCAATATAGCCGGCTTGAGCGACTCCCGGGAAATCATCACCTTTTCTACCGCGGTAACAAGGAAATTGTGCTATTGATTTATCGCCGCGGGTAAATCAGCTTGCTGCAGCCTGCGAAACTGGGCCACAAGACGATCAGCCTTTAACAATTTAGGCTCCAGAAGCGCAGCCAGTTCCCCTCCACCAGGGAGTGTCCTAAGGATATTGACCTGGCCACCGGCGCATTGACGGGCCAGAGTAAAGGGAGTCCCCCTTTCTACAGCTGCCTCGATCCCCCTCTTCAGGTGGCGGTAGAAACTGTCGACCACATCCTGGGACACTTTATCCAAAACCTCTGTAGAGGACGGTGTCAAAGGGAGTGTGGCAGGCAGTGCCGAAGGAGTAGCCTCAGAAGTTGCCGCCCCCGCCACTAAGGAAGCAAATTCCGTGCGAAAAGATGCTTGAATAGCGGCTAGCTCCTCTTCCGCCGCCCGAAGAGCCTGGATGCTCGACAGGGCGGAAAGGTTAACCCCCGAAACTATATTCGTAGAAGAGGGCATAGGAAGCATCATCCCTTGTCCCAGCTGTACTGCTACCTGGGCTCCCGAACTCGACCCAGAGGGAGGCCCCTCAATGCAAGGAGGAGGCACGCGTGCTTCCGTCAGATCCCCTCCAGTAGGGTCCGCCCCAGCAATGTTCGTCACCGGCAACAAAGGGTTGGGACCTGAACATCCAAAGCAACCATTAATCGACGTAACCCGAAGGATAGGATGACGGAGTAAATAAGCTTCTTCATAAGCTAAGGTTTGACTTGTATTACCAGGGGAAGAGCATGGAGGCTGCGGCTCGTTCACAGCTGGCGTAGTTTCCCCACCCGCAGCTTTCGATCCGAATTCAACTGGTTTCTCTATCACGGCCATCCTTGAAAGGGAGCCAGCCAGGACAGTGTCATTCTGTTGGAGTTCAGATGTCTCAGGGACGGGCGCAGTAAAATCTCCATCCCCCTGAGTTGAGGTCCCAGCAAGGTGAGACTCCTCGACCGCCTCCGGAAGAACCCCAGCAGCAATGATAGCAGTGTACACATCACTGACCAAATGGGACAAGATCGGATCAACCTCGGCAATCGGGTCCTGAGAGCAAACTCATCTGACACCTACAAAGAGCAAAAGAAAATGATTAGGCCATAGTTTGGGAAAAAGAAGTAGAAGGTAGCTGCAATTCAAATCACCTCAGAAACAGTGTCAGCATCATCAATGAACAGCCTGCGGCGTCTTACCGCAGCACGCTTCGTGGAGTGGGATCTTCCATCATTAGTATACGCACGCCTGCTCCGTGTATGCGAAGGAGCGGGCACAGCAGGTGGTTGATCCTCCACCTCCTCGTCCAGACCAGTAGGCGGCTGACCCGCCACCCTTTCTTCCGACATAATAGGGGGCTGATTCCCCACTTCCTCATCTGAAGAATGCAACGAGTCATCAGCGTCTTGCTCATTATCCTCTTCGTCCACCGCAGTGGACTCTTAGTCCGGCGCAGGAACCCTGTTCGCCCCTCTCTTCCTCTTCTTGGAGCCCTCTGGCTTCTCGGCCAAGCCAGTGCCAGCGATGAAGCTAGTATTCATGTCAAAGACAACATGAGGCTTGCTCGCTGCAACGTGATAAAGGGCCGCTATGTACAAAATATCCCCTGTCATCTTGGCATCAGGGAGCGAGAAGCTAGCCTGGGTATGGACCGCATTGTAATAATGCCAAGCCCGGATGCCATCAAGGACGCTGCCCTCAAAGCCCAGGCAAGTGCTAGGGCAATCAAGGAACAGCTGACTATACCCGAATTTACGGGAAAATCTACTGGACAGATAAGGCTCCAGATATACGTTATTTCGATAACGATATACCAGGTGCGCGGGGCGAATGTTGCGCAGCCAAAGAAGCATCTTCTCAGATAAGAGTTGGGGAGGATCAACGCCGTCAACATGTACTCCCCTCACTTCTCTAGTGGAAACTGAGGGAGAGAGACAAAGAAGTCGGGCCCGTCGACTCTCGCCAACACCCTCCGACAGGCTGGCATGGTGTCGTGCTCCCAAGGCTGATGACGGTATCGAAAAAGGAAGGCGTCATCAGCAGTAACATCTTCTTCAGTTCCTGGTCTCATCAACGACCGGTAATACATTAATAACCACCCCATGAGGTAGTGGTATGGTAGTTCTATCCGTTCAAAGTCCAGTGTCGTCTCGCGAGCAATGACTTTGGACGAAAAGGCGCGGAGGCCGTGGTGTATGCTACACACCATAGCCGGGAGAAGGGCCAGTCTCACTTTGAAGATAAGCTTCACAGCCGGAAGAATGAAATGGCGACTGATCCTTTCCATAGAACCTGCTCCTCCCGAGACTACGCAATTTCGTAGCCACACCATCAAGAACCCAGCCAAGATCGCTTTATCGGACATTTGTCGGGTACCGTAGTGGAAGTAACTGAAGGAGTCAGTACGGCTCCCAAACCTGTCACGGGTGGACCTCGACCTTTTGGCCTTCAACATCATGTCCTTCACCTCCTCCGGGGTTTGAAGACCTCGAGACGAAACCCGACCGGAAGGACGTAATTTGAAAAGATACGCAACCCAGGTCGTGGTGTGAGGGTCATTCCCTTCTGAGCTATTTTCTTTCGTGATAGCAATCTGGTGGCAGATGCTATGATGGCACAACAGCTCTCTGTACACGGCGACGAAACCAGGAAATCGTCGATCCAGGTCATCGAATTCCTCGTTCGTCGGGGTATATACTTCAAAGGCCTCGCCTCCCCACGATAGCTTAGAAACAGCATGCATCTCATGGAGAGCAAGTCCCAACTCTCCCCCGGGCACGAAGAAAGTCCCCGTACGCCGGTTATACAGCTCCAAAAGGGCCATAAACAAAGGCTTGTTAATAGGCAACCCGTAACAGGTGCCCCGGACGGCGTAGTAAAGGTCAATTTCCCGAAGGGGTTCCCCATAGTTCCTCAAGATCTATGAGGTAAGATTGGCCCATGTAGGAATGGGGTTTATCCAATTCAGTAGCGACAACCTGCCCACGGGATAAGACCCCTTGCGAGCGAGCTGATTCAGAAAGGTATCAGCTCGAGTGAAAGTAAAGTTAGGACCAGTCACGTTTACAAAAGTACCAGGGAGCAGTCCCATCACACTCCGACTAACTGAATCCTTGCCCGCACATGCTGAATCCGTACGCCTGTTATAGTGGATGTTGCCCACAAATATTCTCGATCGAGTGAGAGCCAGGGAGCCTACTATTGTCCTGTCCAACAGTACCATGTTAAACCACGAGAGGGGATAATACCGCTCCATCTCGGGGATATGGATCTCCACCCCGTCTACAGAAAAATCCCAGTTCTCAGAAACATCCAGCAATCGGGAGTTCTTTATGGAAAAGGCATCCCCAAAGAGAAAAGCCGATTTCAGATATTCTCCGTCCAGTTTTCCCGAATTCATCATAGAACAAAGATAGTAGAAAGGCTGGTTGTTGATGACAGCCACCCTCTTCCTAGGTTCATTAGTGGGAAGCTGATCCGTTATATGTCGAATTAAGCCATCGAACCGCACGCCCACGGCAAACTGAGCTGAACCCACAAGAAGCTCTCCTGCTGGGTTGGTTGGGAGGTTCACTGGAAAAGGACAAAAAAAGAAACAGGATTAAAAGATGGTTACTGGACTCAAGTTCCTACGAGCCTATGCGGCTCGGATCAAATGAAGCCCAATGCGGCTCAATTTTAATTGGGCCCCACGTGGCACGGCCCCAAGGGAGCTTATGTGGTTCGGCCAACACAGCCTCATGCGGCCCAAATCAATCGGGAATTCTATATAACATTGGTTCGATAGCTTATGCGGATCAATTGAACATATGCGGTTCTAAGCAGAAGAGCTTTTGCGATACTAAAAGCTATGCGGATCAGTCTATCAGAAGCATATGCGGCTCCGTTCAAAGGAGACTTCATGCGGTTTATATCCAGAGACTCAAATCCTTCTCATGCGGCTCAAACATAGGGCATCTCCTATGCGGCTCGGATATGAGAGGGTCATGCAGCCCATACATCATATGCGGTTCTATCATAGTCGAACTTGGGTGAAGGCTTGTGCATAAATATGCAACAGAGCCATGGATTCTTAGGATTCAAAGTATCTAAATACAACCCTTACCATTAAGAGCAGGACGGACATCAGGGTGCACTTCGGGCACGACGGCTGACGAGGAAGCCGCCTTCTTGCCCTTCGCAGCAGCAGAGGCGACCTTGGAGGATTTGGGGGCCATGACCGACGATCGGAGAAAGGAAATTAGGAAAGAAAAGCAAGACAACAATAGTTGGAACGAAAGAGTAAGTAAAGAAATTCCTCCGACGGAACCCATCCTTATTTATAAACAAGAGCAAGACGTTTCGATTCTCGTGCGTACACGAAGACCGACCCTACGGTTACCGAGGCAAGCGCCTAAAATAAAGGCCAAACTCCTGGGATCCCGCACCAAAAAGTGGCCTTTAAAACTGACAACAAATCAACAGCATTTTAATGCAAAAGATTGCCATACGTGACAATAATGACGTGGCAAGAAGCCCTGCGGCTCGAAAGTCTCCGCTGCTAAGCCATCCATGCGGCTGAAACAACTCCGCGGCTCGAAAGTTCATGCGGCTGAAACTTCCATGCGGCCAAGACATCTATGCGGCTAGGACTCCATATGCGGCTAGAAGAGCTTGCACACAGCCATGCTTCTTATTCAAAGTATTTCAATTTTACAAATTGAAAACTTTGAAGGAGGTCTTGTAGAAGCATGAAAAATAATGAAGAAAGATCCATGCGGCCAGGGAACCCCATGCGGCTCAAAGATTCATGCGACACAAGGGACTATGCGGCTCAAGACGTTCCATGCGGCTCAGAAGAGAAGACACGTGGCTTGCAAACAGTTCCTCCCTCCGCCCTATACTGCATTAATTGCTTTGACGGCTGGCCGCTCTGACGAAACGACAGGTCTGACACAAGTAGGCAATTATGACTCTGTCATAATGACAGAATCCTAGGAAATCAAAGAAAATCTCTGGCACAATCCCCCGAAATCCAGAAAATACCACGCAGCCTAGACACGTGGCTAGTCATATGCGGCTCGAGTGGAGACTCCCCATGCGGCTCAGGCCGAAGTTATCCTATGCGGCCCAGATCGAAACAGTCCTATGCGGCTCAAGCAGACGCAGCCCTATGCGGCTCACAAGGATCATCTCCATGCGGCTCACTACCCATTATATGGTCCAGATTATCATGTGGTTCGAAGATTCGGGGGTCACTCCCCAAGCTGTTCTGACACGTAGCCAGGCTTATGCGGCTCAAACTTTATGCGGCCCAATCCTTATGCGGCTCAGTGACTCCCAGGACACGTGTCATAAAGCCAATCAATTTTTCAGATTTACTACAATCAAAGTTTGGGTCAAATCCCAATAATCTGGGACACGTGGCAGAAGAATGAATTAAATTTATTCATTCAGATTCGCAGACATCAGCAAATCATCATCATAGAGATTTATTCCGATCAGCATTAATTACTAATAAGATTTGGTGCAATCTACACTAAATGGTCCAGATTCATCACACTCAAGATTAATGGCCCAGATTGATCAATCAACAGGCCACCGCCACTCTAAGGGTCAATCACTGCAAACCCTAATGATTGCATTCCCTTCTTATAAATAGCAAGGTGCTATTCCCTTGCAAGAGGACCCTTTTTCGAGATCAGAGAGCACCAGAATACTTAGAGAGAAAAAGCAGAGAGAAAGAGCAAAGAGAGCATTTCTTCAACGCCAAGCAATCTTCTGGAGTCAAGGCTGCATACCGATCGTCCAAGGAGTAAGGCAGAGCGGCCGTCGCTTTCCCGAGCCTCTATCGTCATCCCCCAGAATCTAAAATAAACAATTGTACTTAGACTGCTGTACCTAGGTTTTCGTCCCTAGGCTTTCTTTGTACAAGCGAGTTTGTAACGTGAAGT
>JANAVB010022593.1:6853437-7050170 GCA_029216955.1 Iris pallida
CCAACCCACCAGGAGATAGTAAATTTCCATCTTATCCAAGCACCAAGATAGATCAAACACAATATAAGTTCGATGACTACGTTACTTGGACAAATCACAATCTATATATCTCAAAATACAAGAATGAATACAAATATGTTGAACTCTTTGCCCCAAAGTTCAACCCTTACCAATTTCGAGAAAGAAGAAGAGTAGAATAAATTCACTTACCCAACCCTGTGATGATCTCTCAGAATAAAGAAGGCGACTCTTTGAACAGATCTTCCCTTCAGTCTGTTTTCAAAAGTGAGCCATAACAGTAAAATATGAACTTTCTCTTAGATTCCTATTGATTTGCTCATTCGAATCTTGTTAGTGTAAATTTCCAACTAATTTGTATTTTCCAAACTGAGAATAAAATGTAAATAATATAAATAAATGATCTGACCGAGACCGAGGCTTGAACTTGATTCAATATTTAAGACAATATTTTTTTCGCACAAGTGCTTACGGTTGAATGACGATTTAGTCTCCCATGATACAATGGTTTTTCTCCTTCGGCAGCAGCACTACACACCGCGAAAATTGGACAAAACAATGTAGGTAGTCTCTCTCTCTCTCTCTCTCTCTCTCTCTCTCTCTCTCTCTCTCGGACTAAATGCTTGATGTATGAATTAGTTTGGATTCGTTAATTTATTCAAACACTCATAGGACTATCCTTTTATAAGGGATAAAGAGACACAAAATATAAAAAGACACGTTGTTTAGAAGGGATACACCATTTCGAATAGACACAATGTTTGGAAGGGACACAACCTTTCTAACAGACACCAATTGAAAATTTGCAACAAATAATTAAAATATTTTTAATTAATTTCCCAAAATAATTTTTCATTCGTTTCCAAACAAATCCCTCCCTTGAGCTAATTCTCGTTGGCACCCCCCATTAACCTCCTTAAATAGGTTAAGAAACCTAATTTAAGATATAGAAAAACCCTAAAATAGCTCCAGCATTAATTCTATCCGTCCAGATTTAATCACATTGTCAAAAAGCATCCGACTTTGGGCCCATGTCTGAACAAATTCATGACTGGCGATATGTCGTGTTATACTGTCGGTATGTCGCGGTGTACCGTCAGAACCATGAAATTAGGTTCTGAAATAAACTGTCTTCGGTATACCACAGGTATGTCGATGTTGCTGTTTTGGCTCAATTCGAGTTCCGGTTCAGCCACCAATCCTCCGTCGTCTTCGCCGCAACTCCCATCAATGTTTTACGACGTCCAGACTGTCCTTCCATACACCTCGAATCGAGACTGGAACCCCGGCAAAATTAAGGTCAACCCCAACAATGGTGTAACTTGTCCTCTCCCACCAATACTTTCTTTTCATATTTTTTTATTTTCATGTAAATATCTATGTTTTTCTTCCATAATTTTCCTTCATGTAAATCTCTATGTACATACGAGATGGGATTCCACATCTCATCTTTTATATCACCCAAAAAAAAAAAAACACAATCAAACGAGTTCTGCAATCTTCCAGTACTGTTCTGGTACTGCTTGCTAATTGTTCATTGGTCACGACTGTCCAGCAAAGACAAGTTGTCAACATCCCATACTGTAGACATACAAATTTGGTGCACCTCCATAATTTATAGGCTTATATAGTGATTATCCTTCAATATAGGGAAATGTACAAAGAATATGATTTGCGTACGTTGTACATTGACAATAGAGAGAGAGAGAGAGAAAAAAAGGAGGAGGAGAAAGAACACACTAAAATGTGTTTAATACATGTGGTCCTCAAAAGGACAGAGAGCATAAATATCGTCACCTAAGCATTAGATCCAAATAGTTGTCGGTCACAAATGACAAATGCTTTCAGCTTTATCCTTCATAACCATGCGGCTCCCACTTGTGCAATTAACGCAGGTTGGACACCAAAATATCGGACCGGTTAGGACACAAAATTATTAACCGTATTTGTGTCTAGAGGTGAGCATTATTCGGTTTTGGACTGAAAATCGAACCGAACCGAACCGAACCGAACCGAATAAGAGGTTCGGTTCGATTTCGGTTTTGAAAATACCAATTTTTCTTATTCGATTTCGGTTTCAGTTTTGGGTTTCGGTTTCGATCAAGAACCGAAAACCGAATAAGAAAATTTAATTACTATATATATATATATATATATATATATATATATATGTGTGTGTGTGTGTGTGTGTGTGTGTGTGTGTATACTATATATATAAGAATTAATATATAGATATATACTAAATATATATAGGTATATAACATAAGTATATACTAAATATGTCTAGGTATATTTAGTTACTATATATATTAACAAAAAAAGTGCAAAAGAAAACAAAAAAATCGAATAAACCGAAAACCGAACCAATTTAATTCGGTTGCCGTTCGATTTCGGTTTCGGTCCAATTCAATTTTGGATTATTTGATTCGGTTTAAATCGAATTAACCGAATGCTCACCCCTATTTGTGTCCACCAGATATTGATGCGTACTGTGCCAAAAATGGATACAAGAGATGCAACCTCCATAGCTTTGTTAAGTGATCAAAAGTCTACATCTGATCCATGTCTACTTTGAGGAAATAAAGAGGAATTAAAAGAATCACTTCGTTTATTTTATGAATATTTAAAAGGTAGCATTCATTGTTTTTATTTCATTTCATTTTTATACATGATTTAGTGAAGAATATCTATTGTACTTGAATTTCGGATTAGTCTAGTATAAGAATATTCATGAGTCTCCAATGAAAGTTCTACTTTTCTGATGGCTTAAAAAAAGCCATATGTAACCGGCTTGTATTCATTGTCATGTATGTATTATGTAATATGTACATCTTAAAAAATAATTAGGTGAACAAAATTTATTTTTTAATTTTGTACGTATATTTGATCATGAATCTGATCATCCGGCACTCCTATACCCACTAATGAGTTTCAAAATCAGAAGGAAAAAAAAATTTATTGGATGAACAAAATACATTATTTTATTTTGCAGATTTTAAGCAATCATTTTTTATAGTATGCTCGAATTTACGTGACTTGAATACTTTTGACTGTCCTTTGGCTAATACATGTGTGTACAAGCTATCAGTTTTGACTCGAACATAGATTTGTTACTTTGTTGATCTTTGCAACAACGTGTTCTAAAAGGTTATCCTATCGGCCAAGTCATATCCGATTTACGTATTGGTACCGACTTACATAACTAACCTTGATATAAACGATGCTTAATATTTTAGATTTAATTTTGTTACTAAGAGATTACCATAGAAATCTAGTTTTACCAAATATTAGTCAAATACTATATAGCTCAGAGGAACTTAGAGCTATGTTTCGTACTATTGAATCCGATAGATAATAATCAAATACCTTGGAACAAAAAATATCGAATTAATCCAAACTTATATTTTTATATAACTTGGTATTAGTCCAATTGAAATTTCTAGATAATTGGAGTTAGACTATCTATTTCTTATCAATCGAAATCTATTTTAAATCTTAGTATCGAGTTAGTATCGATTTCCTATGGTTTTATTTTTACTTGTTAAGTAGCAGAACTTATAATCTGAACTTATAGATATCTAAGGTAATTAAATGATTAATATCTTATAAACATATTTATTTGTAAACATTCATTCCATGTGAGGAGTATTTTGGTCCATTTTATTATTCAATAGTTAGGCTTTATTTTGAACTCTATGTTTTTAACATACATATTTATTTTAGTTAGGAAGGCTAATAGCTATTGTTAAAAGTAACAACTATAAGAAGAATCACTTCTTCTTAGTATGTCTATATTATCAATTTGTTATAACTACGTTTGTCCGGTGTTGGGTTGTTCCACCGAAGATTTTAACCCAAGAAAAAAATTCTATAGAGAATTGCTTGGTGTCATTATATATCCTGTAAAAACTTTAGAGATCGAAATACAGAGGAGACTGCCAAAATTTTTAAACTTTTTGAAAGATAATAGAATTTCAAAAGTAATAATTTACAATCGTACAAATCCTAATTCAGATAGTCATATATATAAGTTAAGACAAACTCTCAACAACCATGAATATGCTTAGGGATCGAATAATGTTGGTATTGGATGCATAGGACATGGACATGTAAACATGCAAGTGAAATAAATATTTAATTCCAGTTGCATTTGTCTTGTTCCAGTAGATAAAATATCATGTTGAGTTGTATCGAGATACATAGACCTTGCCTTATCCAACTGGATGAAATTTCATTCTGAACAGTATCATTGTATTTACGTGACACCTAGGGCACATAGATCAAGCTACATACATGATCCAAGAGAGAAAAATTAAATAACATAATTGAAATTGTTAGTGATTTTAGAATATAGCTTTGGACCGGGGAGAACAAAATGAATCACATCGTATGAAATCTTTGCTATATAAATAATACAAAAGTTGATTAGTTCATGTGACCTCCTTCGATAAGGCTTTGCGAAGGGAGGATGTGGGCGCTTAGCTCACTACCTGTGCACAACCTTGCTAATTCCTATTTCAATAAAAAAAATCGATTATATGTTTAATTATATGTCTCATCATTATTCTCTGTGTGGGAAGAACCAGACCACTAAGCATCGTTCCATCTAAAACAACCTAATCTCGAATGAATATGATTATTGCCGAGAAACTAGTTAAGTGTGAGATCCAATGATGGTTCTCCAAATTGCATCATCATTTAGGCAAAATATATTATGATTTTATTAGTGATTGTTAAGTCGTAAATGTAGTTTGACACAAATAATCACTAGGATAGAAATATTTGAGAGTCATATTTCAAGTTAACACTACAATACCTCCTTAGGGTTTGTATATTTTAACTTCCTATCCGAGGATAAGACCGTGATTTTTTATCATATGTGTTTTATTGCACTTACCTTATTGTTCTTGAATCGACGACTTGCATGTCTTCGATGACCTAGTATTTGTTCACTAGATAAAGATATGGCACCAGATGCGATGCTAACTTTATATAATGTTGATGACTCCGATGAGTAAATGCAAGTTGAAGGAGTATCAATTTCTCTTTGTCTAGTTCTGCACCCTCTTATGTAAATTAATAGTTTTGAAAAATGAAACATATGGATTGTGTATATATATATATATATATATATATATATATATATATATATATATATATATATATATATATATATATATATATATATATGTTAATAGAAGTGAATATTTCTAGAATGGTTAATAACGTAGCGTTGTCCATACTTTATCCTATAACATTACAGGTGACAATCGCGAATACAGATATTGGTGTCTTCGTATGACACATTGTCTATGATGCTAGTTACTTACTTGACTTACCATATTCTGGGAGCGGGGCGTGACCGACGTGTTGGACAATTTACTGGTGAGCGATTTTAACCCCTCACACAATTCACACAGTAATCCTGTGACGACATACATTTATTGTTAAATGATCTTTCTACTTTTCCTCGTGGCCTTGTTAACTAGGGTTGGCAATGGGACGGGTAGGGGTCGGGGACCATATCCCCCATCCCCATCCCCATCCCCGAGTAGTGTTTAAATTCTCATCCCCTTCCCCATTCTCCGTCGGATTTTATTTTTTACCCCCATCCCCATCCCCGTTAAACAATGTATTCCCCGTCCCCGTCCCGTTAGCACTTTCGGGGCCGAATTTTCTCATCTTCGTCTCTCGTTCAATTAACAATTTTTTATGTACATTATATAAGTTTAAAAAATTATTTTCATTCAAAAAAACTACATGGCATATTAATAATGGTTTTCATAAAATAAATATATATATTACTAGTTAGATCAAGAGAACATACCATTTTCAAAGGGTTGCACATATGGATATGGATATAAGTAATCGGGGTCGGGGATTTATCGGGACGGGGAGTACTATACCCATACCCGTCCCCGAATCCGATCGGAAATTTTTTTAATCCTCATCCCCGTCCCCATCCCTATTTTTAAATCCCCAAACCCGTCCCCATTGGGTAAAAAAATCGGGTCCCCGTAGGATTCGGGGGGATATTGCCATCCCTATTGTTAACAATTCATAACAATAATATGAAAGCATAAATGTATCACTTATATTGTGATTCTTACCCACGATCAATTGTCTTACGTACATTGCAACTTGCAAGCAAGGATTATAATAATATATGATTTATAGTTTTTGTCTTTGCATCAAACAGTTAGGCCTACAAAATAATTTTATTAGCATGTGATCTAACTATATGATGGTCCATGGGTGACTTTTCATAGGACGTTTAAGCACATCTCTTTAATCGACATAACACTCTCCTGATCGCGAGGACATCTAGTCATTAGAGTGTTCCCTTCTCTACTAGGCCGACTCGATTTCGGTACCACAAGAATTGTTTGAGGGTTAAAATCTTGTGCACAAGTTGTCCAAGCCTAATGCACGATATAATTCTATCAAATAAAATAATACGATACAACACTATATGTTATACTTCTTTTATTTTGATGGACATGTCATATTTTTTTTTCTTTTATTCCGATGGTCATGTCGTGTTCTTCATTTCTTTGCACAACCATTATGTGTCAATACGAATCTTTCATTTGATTATTTATATATCTATATACCAATTACATTTCAAGTCTACAATTGTGATTCTTTTTCTAAATAATAAAAAATATCAATTCTATCAATAGTCTATAACTCGAGCATGTAATTATCCTGTTTTAACTTAGTTCTTTTTATTAAGGTATTACTAATCGTAGGAACATAGCAAACAAATGGAAACTATTTCTTTTATTAAGTAGTGGAGATAAGGATAAAAATGATTAATGCCACCCACTGGTTAAAGAATTAGTAAAGAGAAAGAGAAACTGCTTATACAATCGTTAAACCTCGTCTATACGTTTTTCTGAAATTGCACAAATAGAGATTCATCACACTTCATCATTTCTTCCTATCTGTTTCTCACCGTTTACATTGTGAATGCTGAAATTAATGAAGACAAGCAACGAAAATCATTCAATGAAAAAGACAAAAATAAAAATCTATCAATCAAAAACCAACAACAAAAAAAATCAAAGAAAAAACAACAATGAAAAGGATGGGGAAGAGACTTTTTTATATATTTCAGTTTCCAAGTACGATTCACTATATTTTGGACTCAATTTTGATGGGGCAAATCTATTGATTAGAGAGGGTCTCAAATCATTGAAAGTGTTTTCCCATAATGGATTGATTCTGACTAGCTATTCAAGCCACAAGCCAAAAAGATGCCCCCTACTAGGAGCGAAGCATTACAGTTGAGGAGCTGCAGATGAAAAAATATGCGAAGCAGTTAGGGAATTCAAGATCAATGACGAAAGGGAAAGGGAACTCTGTCGTGAGAATACAGACATTAAGTCCAATTGAGGAGCAAAAGGGCCAACACCTTTCATCAAACTGGACGGGGTTTGCTAAGTTTCTATCCTTGATTCGAGGTATGTAAGGATAGTCTGGAGTGTCGTGTAGCATCAACAGGAGTTGCGACAAGGGCGATGGAGAATCATTGGCTAAACTATGGCTCAAAAAGAGCCAAAATAGCATCATAGTTACACAACCCGATATACATTTTTTTTGCATTTTATTTCAGAAGCTATTTTGGAGTTTTTGTGTTCAGGTGTACTGCTCACAGGCTTTCTGCTTAGTTTGGGTGTTTGATTAGAACAGTTTGGAACGTTGGACCGAATTTGAACGATGTACTTGGCTAATTTAGGAATTTATAATCCAAAATTAGGGTTTCTTAACTTATTTAAAGGAGGCTAAGGGATTTGCTAGGGAGTGCGCGCAATAAAAAGATTCGTGGAGACCTACAATCCATAACAATTTATGGAAAAATCCGTGCTTTACTCATAAGCTCGCTCTTTAAGACAGTTGGAGAAGAATATCTGCTCGAGGAGTTGTCTCCTTCATTCTGGGAGATCACCACAAGATTGGTGAATGATTTTGTTGTGTAATCTTCTTTGTATTTTTTTGTGAGGATTGGTTCTTGGGGCAAATGAACAAATTAATAATGAAATCAGTCTTTGTATAAACGTATATATAGATTGGGATTTGTCTTGGTAAGGGATTGGTTCTTGGGGAAAATGAATAAATTTATAATGTAATAAACCTTTGTATCAATGCATACATAGATGTAATTTGTTTAGGTGACGAAGTCAAATGTATGGCGTTTGATCTGTCTTGGTTCTTGCGTAGAGATTGTGGTTCGTCATTTTCAAGTGTGTGTTAATGTCGTTTTTCGCAACATATTTTCCAACACACTTGCAGCACTGATATAAAGGAGTCCCCTATTGGCATACAATATTATACTTATTTATTATGAATTCCTTATACGAGTCGTTAGTGTACTCATTCAACTAATAGAGTACATATAGTCTTGCTACGGCGTCAACTGCACCAAATAACTTATTGAGACCAGTTATACTTATCATATAGTTTGTCAAGTGTGTACTAGTCTTTTTGATTTCAATAATGTCTCCCTTGGTGAACTTATGACCAAGAACTCTATTTAGAGTAAAACTTATTAAGCTTCCATATCACATCCAAGTCATCTATGACAAATTATTTTCAATTACGTTAGGACTCCACCGCTCTTACACTTGGAACTTTATCATGTTAATGAGACGATTTATAGATACAAGATGAACATGACCAATAAAAATCATTTCAACAATCATCGACATGTCTAATACACAACGTAATATTTGTTCAACCGAAACATTATTCAAATTGACTGCTAGGACATATAATCGTTATCAAAGTGCAAGTATGCAAACCAAGAATTTGTCAATACCCCAACTGTCATAGAGTGAAATACAGAAGATTTTTGGAACTAAATTTGATCAAGATTTTTACTGTAATTGTTATAGTTTAGCAACATAACATGACCTAGATAACTCTTCTTTTTAAGATGTCCGGCATTACGCACTAGACTTTTGTGCACTCTGCATGACTGCATTACAAGACTTTGGATCCGCTGTCTCCAACTTTCAGCATTTTTATAAATAGAGAAATAATACATCTCGTAGTTCGATATACTTATCTTTCATCACCCATACAAGCACTTATGTCTTTACCCGATATCTATAAGGGTCATTCGAATTCGACACATAGTCTAGAGAACTCATGTATTGAACACCAACAACAATGGTAGGGTTGAGACGTAGAGGCAGGTGGGAGAGGACAAGCAAGCACCAAGGAGGTTCCCTGTTCCCGACCCCTGTGGGCGCAGGTACAAGACCTGCCAAGTCCAAACCCACACGTGAGAGCTTCCTCTTTCCCTGTTGGTAAACGTGTGAAAGAAAGGAAAGGCTTAGAAAAGTTGGAAACCTAAGTATTAGAGAGAGAGAGAGAGACAGAGACAGAGAGGGAGAGACAGTCTCATGGCAACTTAAAAGAAAGAAAGAAAGAAAGAAAGAAAGAGCACAATGGCCGAGGAAAAGGTGACATAGATCACAATTCAATGCAATGCAATCCACTATAAAATCCCAATATCACAGTGTCACTTCCCTAGCTGCACATGATGTTGGTTGCAACCGGGAAGTGTCTCTACTCATATAGGAAAGATGCCATTGCCACTCACTAACACTCTCTCTCTCTCTCTCTCCCTTTGTCTAATATATGGAGTGTGAGTGAATGAGTGAGCTGACTGCAAGAAAAATACAGAGAGAGAGAGAGAGAGAGAGAGAGAGAGAGAGAGAGTGAATGGCACTGAAAACCATGGCATTGCATTTGATACAACAGGGAGAGTACATAGATTCCAGATGAGGAGATTTATATGGATACAGAAAGAGAGGTTAAATGAAAAAGTCACCCATTATTTATTTCCGCATTCACAGCACCAGACAACCCCGCACTCACCAGCAGCATTCATAAGTAACTACCAATGCCAACCCCTCCCCTTTTCTCTCTCTCTCTCTCTCTCTCTCTCTCTCTTCACCATAGCCAGCTTCAAATATTTTCAAGAAAGGACCTGCTATGTTGCCTACAGTTTGTAATTGGAGACGTAGCCGGCGGTCGTCCATTGACTTCCGGTCTGGGTGAAACCTGAAGATAGCAGAAAGAGTCAATAGATAACTGTCACGTCGGCTGACGATCACGTCCGCAGTTACAAACCGCAGACAAAATATCGTTCCAAGAAACCATCAACAACAACACAATACCTATAGCTTGCTAGCTTAGCTAGTGGATATTAATATATACACAGTCCGCCAGTACAGAATGACCCATGCTGTTGTTTGCTTCTCCTTGTTCTCTTCTTCCTGCAGCTCCACCATTTGGCAGGGCTGGCTCCGTCACCCCCCACTGCAGTGACAACTACAATGTTGTTACACACAAACTGCATAAACTGAATTAACGTTCTAATCCATATAAACAACAACAAATGTTGTTTGTTACACACAAGTGTCCAGCGCAAAAGCGACTAATCCCATCATAAGTGCCACCATGACCTTCCTCTTCTTTTCCCAAAAGTATAAGCTAATGAAGTAGAACACATGTCACCAGAGTACACAACCATGAACTTAATCATTCCAACTCAATCTTTCGATTCTTGGAGGAAGAAACGGTTTAATTGCATGAGCCTCAATGTAATTTGAGTAATATTTTACAAATTACATAGAAAAAAAAACCATTATCACAACCACACCATAGTAGATGTACTCTCTTCACAAAAAGAAGAAGAAGAAGATGAACAAATTAAAAAAAAAAAAAAAAACATTAAGAAGAAAGCAATAGTTCAAGTTGGCACTTAGTGCAAATTCTAATGTTTCTAACCACATCATTCGGTAGAAGACGCGATGCGCATGGAGATCTCGGGTTCGGTCGCCGTCACCGACGACATGTAGCTGCCTGCAGCGGCGGCGGCAGCGGCAGCCGAGGTCTCCGCGGAGCCGGCTGCCGCCCCGGGCTTCGCCCGGAACTGGTTCTTGCAGGCCTGGCAGGTGATCTGCAGCAGCATGGAATTGATCCTCTTGATCGCGTGGTCTCGGACGGCGCAGGCCCTGCCGAGCTCCGCCTGCGCGTGCTGCCTCAGCTTCTTCGCGTCGGCGAACTCCCGCTCCGCCGTCTCCATCTGCCTCCTCGCCTGCATCCTCGTCTCCTCGGCGGCGGCCTTCTCCGCCGTCGCGAGCCTCAGCTGCTCGTTCATCTCGTCTTTGAGCCTCTCCGCGGACGGTCCTGGGCCGATCGAGAGCTCCAATTCGGCGCCGTCCGAGCTCTGGGACATAGGGGAGGAGGAGGAGGAGGGGATGCTAATGGGCCGAGCGTCGACGGATAACGTCGGCAGGAGCTGGAGCTCGCGGTGTTTAGTGGGGGTCTCGACGCGGTCCTGGTGGTGGTGGCGGTGGTTGAGGAAGATCGAGGCGGGAGGGATCGGAATGCGGAGGCCGGGCCACGTCGGCGCCGCCGTGCTGAAATTGGTCTCGCTGGAGGGGCTCGGGCTCGATGCGGTGCGTGAGAGGCACGCCGGCTGAGCCGACTGCGGGTCGGCACGGGCTCGGCCGGCGCTGCAGGCATCCTGGTGCTCGATGAAGCTCTCAACCCTATAATTCAGTTTTAATTATATTATTTTCTCTTATGATGCTAAAATTCAGTCATAGATTTCATGCAATGTAGGTTGCTTGAATATTTTCCATATCAGCAATGGGCTATACAATTAGGTCTTGATAATTTCTTTGTCACCATGCCTATATTGATTCATGGGCACAAGTCTAAGAATTAATCAACTAACAAGTAACAAATAAATGAATAAATAAAAACTAGCTCCAAATTGTGGTGTAGCTCATGAGTAGAGTCGTATAATCAAAGTACAATTGCTATGAACATGAAAATTAAAAGTGTATAAAATTACGGAGCTGCTACGTTGCTCGCGGTTTGTAATCACAGGCATGACCGTCGGTCGAGTCGGTGTCACGCCAAACCGCAGACAAAATATCATTTTCGAGAAAATTGAGAAGCGCTTTGATTTGAGTATACGTGCCTGGAGAAGACTCTTCCGCAGTCGCAGGAGTGGCCGCGGGTGCCGCAGGTCTTGAGGTGGGCCTTGTAGTCGGACTGGACGGCGTAGCCCTTGGAGCACTTGGCGCAGACCCACTGCTTGTGGCTGCTGTGCTTGCGGCGGTAGTGCTTCTTGATCCCGACGAGGTCCCCGAGCGCGTGGCGCGGGTCGTGGTGCAGGCAGCTCGGCTCGGGGCAGACGAACACCCGCTTCCGCACCTCCGCCGCCTCCCTCTTCAGCAGCTTCCACGGCACCTTGTGCCGCCTCCGGTGCATCTGCAGGTTCTGGTCCCGCTGGAACCCCTGGCTGCAGATCTCGCACACGTACCGGTCCGACTCCAGCAGCGTCCTCGGCGACAGCGACACCACCTCCGCGTCCGGATCTGCATGCCCACCCATCGATCAGTAATAAACTTTTTTTTTTAAATGGTAAGAAATCGAAGATCGATATCGTCCGAACTTGGGAATTTAATCACCTGGAGTTCCCGCAGGCCTCCGCTTTCGCTTCGAGCTGTTGGCATTGTCGACAGCAGGAGTTGCAGGTGGCTGAGAGGAGGAAGAATTGAACATTCTTGGTAACCCTACCCGCACAAGCAAGCACGCACGCACGCACGCACGCACGCACGCACACTCTCTCTCTCTCTCTTAGTTTCCTATGCCAAGAGATGATTTGGAAGAGACTCCTCGATGAATATATTGAAGGAGACTCAAGGAAGAAGAAGAAGATGGAGTACAGCTAGGTGATGGAAGTAAGTGAGACGAAGAAGGAAGAAAAGGTCTATGTAGCTCTCTCTCTTTCTCTTTCTCTGTCACTTTCTTGGAGTTGCATATGGACTCAGCTTTGTAACAGCTTTCTTGGGTTTTCCATGGATGGGCAATTGGAAGGAGAATGGTCTCTAGCTATGTCTTTGGCTTTCCTTGCAAATTTCAAGTAGAGGTACTGAAATGGTCCTCAACCAACTAAACTATTGCAACAATAACTTAAAACGTTGAGAGAGAAAGTGTAGTAGTAGTAGTATATTACTAGGGACAGGCACATGAAAAAAAAAAAAAATCCCCACAAAGAAACAAAAGCCCTCATAATTCCATCACTCCAATCAGTAATTTGCATGCATTAATGTCACCCTCTCCTCCTCAACCCTAGCTAGCTACCCCCTCTCAATGTATGCGTACACTATAGTACTGTGTCGTATGTATGTCTGTATGTACGTAGGTATATGTACGCATGTAGGCTTCCTGGCCGGCCAGGAGTAAGTCAGACAAGTCTTCGGGTTTGAGCAACCCTTAATGACCCTCTAGAATCGACTGTAATAAAAGTTAAGTAGCAATCAAAATTAGCTCCGGATAGAACAACCTAACCCCTAGGCCAGTCTGACAGGCTTTAGGCTGTTTTGGGATGGGTCAATAATGAAGTCTTTTGTTTGTTTGTTGTATGTTAGAGGACAGTGTCTGTGTTTTTTCATTTTTTGGTCCCTATGGAAAAACGTTTGCAACTATGGTTGGTCTGTCCTTGGATTCGGGAACAAATAGCTTTATGTGAAGTTACCGAGCTCCTCTCCAATTATATATGGTTCTTTTCTTGGATCGTGTCGTGTCGCTGAGTACGTACGCTACGTTTCTCGATCATCTAACCTCAGGCAAATCGGGTTAGATGTGAAGATTGTGTTTGTATGTACTTTATATCCAAATGTTTGTTTCATGTGAAAGATGGGTTAAGAGAAAGAAATGTTGCTTTGTTGTAGAATTCTTGGAAGGTGATGGTGACATGTATTGCTAGTCTTGATACATTTTATGTTGTAGGGAATAATGTACAAATACGACGTGATAAATGAACATGTAATAAATTTATTATTTCTCATTTCTTTCTCTCTTTTTTGTGATTAGTAAGAGAGAGAGAGAGAGAGAGAGAGAGAGAGAAACCAACAAGCAGGGCCGGGGAATGTTTCGTTTCTTGCGGTACATTATACTGATTTGTTGGCTCGAATGGCTGGTTGGACTTAGATTCATGCTAAGGAATCATTCAGAAATCTATGTGATCGGTGTAATACCTTGTTCCGAGCGGAGACATTGTATTGGCTTCTTGGATTGAATAGGCTGGATGGATTTGAGTTGTGCGAGAAATTACATATTTGAGCAGTGATGCAGACTTACTTAATTTGATCGAAATGGAGGGTTTTTGGAGCAAGACTCGTTTGTATGATTTTACCAATTAAGAAGTTTGTGCGTCACATCAAATCGTTTGTTATACGCTCAATCGAGGCAAATAAATTTTTCTTCATGGTGGGTGATTTTGATCATTCTCGCTTTTTAACTTCACACTTAAAAAAATTAAATTTTGCTTGTCTTTGTTACTATATTCCACGAGTTTGTTAATATTAATAAAAAGAACCAAGATAAAAGAGAACAATTTTTATTGTTGTTAAGTACTTGTTGTATAGATATATATATTACGTGGACTATTGTACTGCTGTTATAGAATAGAATATAGTGGTGTTGTTATGTGATCTTGTTGAGTATAGTACCGTTGTTGCAGACACAACCAAAATATGTCATATCAGCGATGCATTTATCGACGCAAAGGTAAAACGTCGCTACTTTTTGGCAACTTAGCGACGTAATTATTTTACATCGCAATGTCACTGTTAGCGACTATCAGCGACGTATTGCGACTGCATTTAGTATAACAAAATATAACGTTGTTGGAAAGTCAGTGTACGTCGCTATATTATTATTTTCAGCGACGATTAGCGACGTTTAAATATAACGTCGTTAATGTATTAAAATATAGCGTCGTTTAGCGACGTCTTTTCTAGACATCGCTAAGTTTCTAATATCCAGCAGATCGGGTTATCCTTCCCCCCCCCCCCCCATTCTCACTCAAAAAATTTCTAAAATTTTTCATTTCCCCCTCCCCCCCAACATTCTCCTCCTCCTTCACCGTTCCTTCGCCTCCACTGAGCTCCTCCTCCCCGACCGCCCTCCTCCTCCACCGACCGTCGTCCTCCTCCTTCTCCTCCGCTGCTGTGTAAGCTCCTCCTCCACCGACCCCCTCCTCCTCCTCCACCGCGAGCTCCTCCTCCATCGACCCCCTCCACCTCCTCCACCGCGAGCTCCTCCTCCACTGCCGACCTCCTCCTCCACCGCCGACCTCCTCCTCCTTCTCTCCGGGATCCTCCTCAACCCTCCTCCTCTCTGGGCTCCTCCTCCAGCGTCGACCTCCTCCTCCTCTCGGCCATCCCCTTCCTCGGTCAGGTAAAGCCTAACCCTATATCCTATCTGAGTTTAGACACAACACAGACACGAATAAGACACGAACACATACACTGGCACGACATGGGACATGACACAGACCCTAACCCTATCTGAGTTTAGACACAGCCTTACGTACGGCCTCGTGTACAATACGATGCAGTGTTAGTGTATGTGTCATGTGTTCAATACAAGGACATGGGAATGACTCTTCAAAACTGAGACACGAGTTGGGTTATTAGTATCTGTATGTGTGTGTGGTTGATAGAGGTGTGTGATGAGGATGATTGTGCTCAGGCACAGGTAGGCCAATAAACAATAGCAATATCGATATTTGTGCTCACATAGATAGAAAATTGTTACATTAATATTGATAATTACATGAATGTAAAGCGGGTATTAGTATTGTGTTATATGTGGTACCAGTTGTGTATGAGATTTGAGTTCAGGTAGGGGCAGCAGTTAGGGAGTAGTCTGATACTATGTTTAGTACTTGGGTGCATCAATAACCTGAAAATATGGGTGTCATATGCTAGTAGGCCAAGTATGTGAGAGTAGGTATTAGTGTTAGATGACTATATTAGTATCAAGATGAATATATTACTTTTGTAAGCCTTTGAACGATGTACATGTATCTATCTTACAGAAGTATCTAAAAATTGATATGATTTACTATTTACAGCATCGTTCGTGGATGTACAACCGTCATCTTGATGACATGTGCGGTGTACGGGATAAATTCATTGAGGGTGTATAGCAGTTCCTGCAGTTCGTCAAGGCGTTCTCTCAGTACATGGATGGTACCAAAATTAAGTGTCTATGTGTGAGATGTCGCAACTTGAAATATTATCCAGAAGTGGAAGTCACATATCATTTATACTCGAAGGGTTTCACGCCGAATTACTATCAGTGGACCGTGCACAAAAAACTTGTGTCTTTAGCATCGGAGTCGAAGCCTTATGTGAATGTCCACAACCACGCTGCTTACGACGATGGGTGGGTGAACATAGTTTTTGATGCGGCAGGACCTAGTTTCGATCCGAAAAATTATGATACAGTCGAGGAAGCAACGAACGTCGATGCTGCAAAGTTCATGGAGTTGCTGGAGAATGCAAAGACTCCATTATATCGTGGTTGTAAGGATCATTCACCGTTGGAGATGGTTACAAGATTGTTGAGCATCAAGTCCGATTTTAACATGTCATAAGATTGCTTCAACCGACTGATGGAGTTGATTATAGAGATCTTGTCTGATGGTGCTAAGTTGCCTAAGATTTCTACCGGTCTAAGAGGATGGTGAGATCGCTCTGGATGGGATACGAGAAAATTGATGTATGTCACAACGGGTCCATGTTGTACTACAAAGACGACAAGAATGAAGATGCCTACAAATTTTGTGGTGCTGATCGCTACAAGCGCAGTGTTAGAGGAAGGTCTGTCAGTGTAAGGAAGCCTACCGATTCGATGCACTACTTGTCGTTGATGTCGCGGTTGCTACGATTGTTTATTGTGAAGAAGACTGCATAAAACATGAGTTGGCATAGGCGGGGAACATATCGAAGGAGTGTTGGATCACCCATCTGATGGAGAAGCATAAAAGCACTTTGATCGAGAGTATCCAGATTTTGCTTCTGATCCGCGTAATGTCAGATTGGGGCTCTGCTCCTACGGTTTTACCCTATTCGGACTTTCGAGCTCCCAGTATTCGTGTTGGCCTATGATCGTCACTCCGTACAATCTACCGTCTTGGATGTGCATGAAGACTCCGTATATGCATGTTCTTCACCATTATTATCCCAGGTCCGAATAATACGAAGAGGAACATCGATGTGTATTTACAACCATTGATTGATGAGTTGAATCAGATGTGGAAAGTAGGTTCCAACACGTACGATGTTTCTAGAAAATAGAATTTCCAGATGCGGGCAGCACTTATGTGGACCATCAACGAATTTCTGGCCTATGGAATGTTATCTGGATGGAGTACGCATGGTCGTCTTTAATGTCCGTATTGCATGGACCATACTAAGGCTTTCCGTTTGAAACATGGAGTCAAACCGTGCTTATTCGATTGTCATCGACAATTTCTGTCGAAGGATCATCCGTACCGGAGGAACATGAATGCTTTTCGTGCCGGTATTGTGGAGAAGGCTAATCCACCGCCAAGGTGGCCCGGATACATGATATGGAAAGAGGTAAAAGATTTACCAAGAGCTATTGAAGAGCCTGCTAGGGCTACAAGTGTGACAGATTTGGTCGCACTCATAACTGGACGAAGATGAGTATATTCTGGAATTTGCCATATTGGAGCACCAATCTGATTAGACATAATCTTAATGTCATGCATATCGAAAAAAATATGTTTGACAACATAATTAATACTCTAATGGACGTAAAGGGAAAGACGAAAGACAATCCGAAGGCTAGATTGGACTTGGAAAAAATATGTAGACGTCATGCATTGCATTTGATAGAGGAGGGGAATGGGAAGTTGAAGCAGCCTAAGGCAATTTTTTCATTGGAGAAGGAGGATAAAGTGAGACTTTGTAGGTGGATTTAAGGTCTAAAATTTTCAGACGGGTACATTTCGAACTTAAGAAGATGTGTCGACCTCAAGAAGAATAAACTGGCGGGTATGAAGAGCCGTGATTGTCACGTATTCATGGAGAGGTTAATTTTGATTGTATTTCAGAAATTCTTACCCCAGATTGTTTGGGATCCATTGACCGAACTTAGCATATTCTTCAGAGATCTTTATTCTACTAAGTTGCTCGTTGATCTTCTAGAAAAGTAAGAAAACGATATTACGGTAACACTGTGCAAGCTCGAGAAGGTGTTTCCTCCTGGATTCTTTGACTCCATGGAGCATTTTCCAATTCATCTTTCCTATGAGGCACTTGTTGGTAGGCCCGTCGGTTATCGATGGATGTACCCATTTAAGCGGTATTTGAACCACCTAAAGAGAAAGGTGAAAAACAAGGCTCGGGTCGAGGGTTCTATTTGTGAAGCCTATGTTCTCGATGAGATTACAAACTTCTGCTCGACATATTTCAAACCTCATGTTGCTACGAATAGAACGAGAGCTCCGAGAAACGACGACGGATATCAAGAATCTAATGATGGAATATTGAAAGTATTTAATGCGTTCGGAAAGCCTTCGGGAAAAATGAAGAAGAGATATTTGAATCACGAAGAGCTAAGGGCTGTTCAGTTGTATATATTACTCAATTGCGACGAGGATGAAGTGGAGAAGCTAGAGGGGTAAGTAATTAATGATGAGTTTACGTCATCTCAATGTAATAGCAAAAGCTAATATTATAGTACTAATCGGCGGTTGCTTCGTTGTTTTTCAGCACATATAATGATGAGTTGAGGTCGGTTAGACCCTTCATAACAGATGAAGCATTAGAACAAGAAATGATATGTCATTTTTTTTCCTGGTTGAGCGCATATGTAAGTTAATTCGATAATTACTGATCTCTTCTAATGTAACTGCGCAATAAATAACTTACTATCGCTTCTTTGATATTTAGGTCGATCGTTTAATTTCACCCGAGATTGAATCGATTAGAACCCTTGCCAAGGGATCAATTACTATCGTTAAAATATGGCCAAGTTACTGTGTGAATAGTTTTAGGTTCAAGTCGACAAATGCTCCGATCAGAGACAGCTTCCTGGATCTTGATTCCACAAAAAATAGTTGTTTGTGTATCAAATCTTCGAACTACAAAGACGTCGATCCAGGAAATGATTTCTTTGGCATCTTACGAGAGATTGTAGAGTTGACATATAATTATGGCAGAGAACCTGTTAAGATCGTGTTGTTCAAGTATGAATGGTTCGATCTGATAGAAAATTAAGGTTAAAAAATTGACAAGCATGATCTTGTGGATATAAACTACAAGCGTAGATATCAAGGCTACGAACCATTTGTCCTATTAACTCAGGCTCAACTCGTATACTTTACAGCTTATCCGAGACGGGGAACAACGAGGTCTGAATGGTGGGCAGTATGCAAGACTAAAGCTAGAGATACCTTTGACATTGACGAAAAAGCTTATCAGGAGGACGAGCTACCTCTTATAACAAATATTTTTGATGTGGACTTCACGGAAGTTACTCATTACACAACTAATAATGTAGAAGAGGTAGAATTATCCGAAGGGCGAAGACGACGAAGGAGAAGATGAAAGTGAAGATGAAGAGGAAGAGGAAGAGGAAGAGGAAGAGGAAGAGGAAGATGAGGTCGAGGAAGACGAACAAGATGAATATTCTGAAGATGATTGAGAGATATGTACTTTTATTTTCTTATTATGTAGACTTGGTTATCTGGATTATCTGGACTTCGATGCTTTTGTAGAATATACTTCAGATGTTTCTTGTAGAATATACTATCTGGATTTAGATGTTTCTTGTAGGATATACTTTCATATTTCTGACAGTAGAATATACTTAGTTATTATCTTGTCTATGTTATTTGTTGTATCATCATATGTTGTTATTAGGTAAGACAGGACGACGCGGATCGTTCGGCAGGTCCCGACGTGGGGAACGGGGTTCTCCTTCGATACTTCCTACTGGTACTGGCTCTTGATCCTCATCGTCGAGTACTCCAGTGTATCGATTAGTACCTCCGTCTGCCACGATGTTACATGGCATATCTCCTGGGACGAGTAGTTCCAGGCATGATACTGCTCCCTTGTCTAGAGTTCCTCCTGCTGATACTGCTCCCTCATCTAGCGTTTCTTCTACCGATACAACGATGGAGACAGATAAGCATATGGAGGAGACAGAGCCGACGCCGGACCAGTATCAGGCAGATGATTCGTGCGCACCTCCGGAGGAGACGAGGACGAAGATCTGGGCCGACGGTACAAAATAAGTGTTTTGGTTTATCATATATATCGTTATTTCTTTATTCATAACAAATTCATTTTTTATGAATGTAATTACCTTTGAATAGATATCATTTTCCGTCGGTACAAAGACGTCTGGGCCATTTTCTGAGGTACAATTATGGTGGCCCTTGGATAAACTACTCTAATGCACTGGAGGATAAAAAGAACTTCTGGTTTGCACAGTTCAAGGTAAAAGTATATATGGTTCTAATATTAATCATGTTATTTATGTATATTATATAACTGACTAATTGTTTCTTCGAGCAAACATATTTCTATTTACTGCACCGGGTCGAGTTGATCGAGGGGATGTTTTCTGACGTCGTTGCCAAGTTGATTCGTGATGCTATTAGTGACCAGAAGGATCGTGAACGCCGTAGAAAGTCGATCCAAGGTTGGATTACCCCAGATCAGTGGACTGCGATGAAGGCTAGGTTCGACGCGCCTCGATACAAGGAAAGGTCTGAGAAGGCCAAGACGGCTAGGCAGAAGGCATCCAAGTGGTGCGGTGGGTCGATCCCGATGATGGAACATTTTCGTCGTTTGGTATGTTTTTTTATTTTAGAAATTTTATTTTAATGTAAGTTCGATTCATTTCATAAATAGTAACTAAATAATATATTTTTAACAGGTAAGGAAGGGTGGTGACACCAATATGGTGACCGTCTTCCTGGCCACCCATCGGAAGGACGGAAAGCTTATTGACGAGAGGGCCGAGCAGACCTATGTAAGTTTTACAATACTATTTATTAATTTTGATACTTCGTATTAATTTTAATATAACTTAGTAAATATGCATGCAAATAAATATTCATATAGCTGGGAATAATAAGTACATTAGACATTAGAAATTATAGAGTATCCATACTTTCTAGGCCGACTATCTTAAGCTTCAGGAGCGGGTGCCTGCTAGTGCACCTACTGTGGGAGAGGCCGGTACTTTCTCACAGTCCATTCAAGCTCCGTCGGTGGACGAGCTATGGCTGACCGCCGTTGGTGGTCTCTATAGGGGTACGTACTACGGTACGGGATCCTATGGCGTCCTAATTGTGACACAGTCCTCTAAGGTATAATGCCCCGCTCCGTACGGTGCATTACGCTGAGACATTGACTCAGCGAGTCGCGTTGACCGAAAGAAATGTATCGATACGAATCGATACGAGAGTTACGTTGTCCCGAGTAACGCATCGAACTAAGTCGATGCGAAGAGTTGTCTTGTCCCAAAGAATGCATCGAGTGAATCGATATGAAGCGCCGCGTTGCCCCGAAGAATGAGTGCGTTGAATCGGCTCAAAGATTCTAAAAAATCAAATCGACCAAGGCGCAAGTTTGAATCGATACAAGTATTGATTTTAGTTGCTTTCGTGTGCAGGTTATACGTTGACGCGAAAATATTAGAGGTCGATCTTTAGCCATATTTAGTAAGGGGTCCACGAAATCAAATCGTTGCCTTGCGATGGGCTGAGACTTGGGCACGCTAAGGCAAATCGAATGTATGATTCAATGAAGCACGAAGTGCTCGAATGGCTAAGTCAGGAGAGTGGCCGTGCAACAAAGTTATGAAATCGAGCCGCATCGGCTCGGCGAAATGACAAAAGGCGTATCGACTCAAGGTGGAAGGATTGACTTCTTTTTACTCCTTCATGCGATAAGTCAAATATATCATTGTATGCTAAGTTAACCTATCAACGCCACGGGCGTGGTCCGATCTGAAAGTAAATCGTAGTGTGAGTCGAACACTAAGTTAGAATAATTGAAATAAAACGTGCATCATATGCACGAGTCGCTATGGGACATTGGATATCGCAAAGACGAGCGCATCGGTGCACAAGCCGTAAAAAATAGATAACTGTACTCGACGAGTGCCTTAGTGCACGAACCATACCGTGCCTTCGTGCACGAGTTAGAAATGCTAGAACATTGAAAGACAATAGGCGAGCGTCCTAGCGCATAAGCCACGGACATTGAACACTAAGGCATAGAACATCAGAAAAATGGTCGAAACGTGCCTACGTGCACGAGATAATAAAAGATGGCTTCGTTGCGAAGGAATACAATTGTGGCATAAATGTGGCAGAACTGTCAGATATGACATGATGCCTCGAAAGGTGTTCGAGACCTTCGGGTCGTTCGGTTGAGGAACATTGAGTTGAGGCATAATCCCATTTAACATTGAAATAAAGTACGAAACGTAAGAACATAGAAAGTTAACGGAAGAAACGCGAGATGATAAAGTCTGAGTCTCGAACTCAAGACTTTGCTTGGTTGTTTGAATAATAAGGGCGTTACATGGTCGTATGGGATGGACTTGAGATTAATGTGATAATAACTCGTGCATGAGTGTTTCCCCCAAACGGTTAAATGCCGGAGCGCCCCGGAACTGCTTTGCCTAGGAGGAAAATGAATAATCTTTGTAGGCTCACATCCTTAAGACGAGTAGCACTCGCTTATAGATGGGAAAAGCCGTAAATGATGGTATACAGCAGGAACGTTTCGGTTGTTGGGACCACAACCCACCCGTTAAACGCTGGGCAGCCCGACCAATTTTGAGAAAAGAAAGAGAGAAAAGAAAGTAAGGAACTCCTTTAGTCCATTCCGGCGCGGATACGCCAACGGCCTTCATATAGCTAAGGAACGATGGGTTGAAAGTGTAGGCGCGTATGCGTCCCACACATAGATCCTGCTTAGAGATGCACTTATAACATGACAGGGAAGGAATGGGGTGCATTCACCTTACGTCGGTGCAAGGGCGAGTGCGTCGACTTAGTAAGAAGTCGCGCCACGAATCAAACACAAGATTGTTTGCCTACTTGCCTATTTCAATTCGAATAACATGCTTGCCATGCTAACATGCTTTACGCTTTCAAATATGCCATGAAATTGACCCTAAGGAGAACATAGCAAGATCATAAGCTAAGTTGCATGATTCAACGTAAATACTAAATGTCGGTTTAGAAAGATGGTCTTTGCATCAGTACATGCGAGGACGAACGTACTGATCCCCCACCAACTTCATGCAGGGTACAGGAAATGGATGGCTCGCGGTGAAGCTTTATTGAATGCGTTGTGGCTTGGAATGCCGAAGCGTATTGAAGCGTGTGATCGCATTGACGCTCGGACTATGCAACAGGATTGATGCAGCCGAGATATAGAAGGCATGATGTATGGAACGATGAAATCCTTTGTGGGCAAGAGAGAACCTGAGTGTTGTAGCCAATTTGGCATATATTGTTAGGCTACCGAAAGCCTTTGTAATCTCAGTTTCGAATATTAATAAAGAGAATTGTTTCGTATACTATATTTTCCTTTCGTTGTAAATATCGAATCAAAAGATAACCATTTGAGAACTTGTCATCTTGCCTTGCACGAGCGCAACTCCAGGCTCGTGCGACATCATGCCCCCTGCGAGGACGATAATTCGGGTGATTCCGGGTCGGGACGTGACAAATTGGTATCAGAGCTCTAGGCTCAATTTCCTCTAGACGCTCGCTTTATTACAATTCTAAAAGTTGCCCACCACCACTTGAAATTACTCTTGACACTACTCGTTGCCGCACAGGATGTTCCATACAATAAGTCTAATACAAATCGTATAATTTTGCCGCATGTGTTTTGGAAATTATATGATGTTTGCTAAAAAAGTCGCGAAGGGTATATTGCATTGAATGCAGCGAGTCGTAAAAAAATGTTAGTTGCTGCAAGTACAACAAATTATGAAATACAATTTGAGATGTTGTTACAATGTAACATGTTGAAAGAGAAATAAAATGATGCACGAAGTGCAACGAGTTAATTGTGAATATGCGTTAAAATAAAAGTGATAAGCCAATACCGAATGTGTTGAACGGATTTGGGCATTGACTTTGAAAGTCAGAAATAAATTATTGCACGATATACAACGCGTGTTGGAAGTAAAATTATTGCACGTGGTGTAACGCATATCAAATTAATCGTTGCACAGAGTGCAAAGGAGATTGGAAATAAATCGTTGCACAAAGTGAAATAAAATGTCAGAAACAAATCGTAGCACGATATGCAACGCGTATCGGAAGTAAAATTGTTGTACGTGGTGCAACTTATATCAAAATAAATTATTGCACGAGATACAACGTAAAGGAACTGAAATCATAAATCGATAGAACGAATCGTTCGGTTTCACACCAAACTTATGTAGGAAGACGAGGATATTGACCGAGTTGTATCGGATTCGATTTAATCAAAGTTACGGTTGTGATCAAGCACGGTCACTGTGGAAATCGTAAGTTGGAAGAGATCGTTGGTTCATAGTGAGTAGAATGCGAGAGAAATGACTTGATTTTCGAGTGGTATATGCCATACCACGTAGGCGATGAATGACTCGATTCCGAGTGGTATATGGTATACCACTTGTGCGATGAATTGCATCGACGCGTTGTGAGAACTGCAGAAGATTTGTCCGCAACGGACGAGAGAGTACCGAGACTCGATTGAAAATTTGTATGAGGGTATGTGGATGCAAGTGTTCTTCGAAAAATCGGTTGGGACGATAAGACGAGACTCGCATCAATGAACGATACGTCGGACGAGAATTATAAGTCGGTCGGACGACCGAGACTAGCGGAACGATTATGCCTTGAAGTAATAATCGGACCGACGGGAAAGGAAAACTCGAGCTTACGAATGAGTCGTACGACTTGCGATCTCGATAGAAATGTTGGGCGAGACGAATCGAATCGCACGACTTACAATTTCGATAGAAATGCTAGACGAGGCGAATTATAATCGAATCGTACGATGTGTGACTTCGGTGAAGAGTTGGTTGACGTGAGTAATCGTGCCTAAGAAATAGTTGGTTACGTTATGGCGAAACTCATTTGAGTACGACTGAAAAATACGCAAAACTTAGAGGGCGATATCATATGACTTGAGGGTTCGATGTTGGATAATCGGTAACTCAGTTACGCGATCAAAGTATAGAGGGATGCAGCGAATCGAAAAACGAGTTGATGCGTATGAAAAAGTTTATTGCGAACTTGGACGTATACAATGCAAGTTGTCGACGTTGAAATGGATTCAAAGTTGCCCTTACGCTATCGAAATTAATACGATGTATCGAGATCGATACGTAAGGAAACGTAAGCACGATGTAGGAATACAAAATAGAGTATGCCTCGTGCTATCAAATTTTTGTAAGTAACAATACGAGAAGAAATGAACTGGTTGATCATGAACTTCGTGATTGATCAAGACGAGACTATAAATCATCGATGATTGCTCGATGCGTATAGCATATCGTGTGTCGACCCGCGAATAAGATAGACTCAAACTCGATACGAGTAGATGTTTCATAAATTGCAAAATCATCGACGGTAGTGCATGACTTGACTCAGAGGATAATTGTGCATCAGTTGCGCCGATAGAAACAGTTTTGTCCGAAATTGGATAGTCGCGTAGAATCGTCGGAACGTGATTTGGCTCCGAAATAAGATATAGCATGGTTTATAGTAAATTGTCCTTCGTTAATGATCCACAATTATCGAACGTAGCTTCGGGGCAGCTGACCCAAGAAGACTTGACCGCCAAATTAAATTGAATGCTGCAGACCGTAAGATGACCCATGCAATATCGCATATGAGATTACACCGATAACAAATATAACACGGTGCATGTTGACGATAAGTCTAGGCGATCGAGAATTGTTGGAATAACTTTCGATTGAGAATATATAGCAAGATTTTAAGTATTCGTCAGATGAATGCTCGAATGGTTATGTTGGTCGACGATCGAGCTTGAAATTCACCAACGAACTTGGTGATTCGGATAGGCGATTGTGAGAATCGTGCTATGCACGAGAGGACGATAAGGGAATGACTTATGTGTTATGTCGTTAGATTCAGATTTACCTTGCAATTGAGCTTGCGTGAATCAAAACTTACATTCGATGTTACGAGACGAATAAGTTGGGAATTTGGCTAGTGAATTCCTACTCGTTAGGAAATCGAACGTAAGACGCGTCGTAAAGACTTCCATGTTAAGGTGATCGTTGCCTTGAGCACTGTCGCCTCGATATAAACTGTTGTGTCGGATAGATTGTGGCCTTTGTGCAATGTCAATTTGAGTTGCGTCGGAAGAAGTTAAGCACGGTGTCTAGGTAAGTCACCTAGCAGGCGTAGTCCTGAATGTTGATGCAATTGTAAGTCAACAAAGGAAATCGTATCGAGATAAGTTGCATAGCCAGACTTCGGAATTTGTTGAGTGGCGACTTCGAACGCAAGGCGTTACGGAGACTCGTTGTGATCGAATGCGCGACGGCTTGACGCAACGCGTAGAATTGATAGTCCCGATGAAACTTATAAAATGATAAATATGATTTTTAAATCGTATCGTGTGCCTTGACTTTTGTTGAAGGATCGTGTATGTATCAATATGCATATGTAATGGAATTGCGAGAACTTATGCAAGAGTCCAAGTCTGATCGAGAGTACGAGATGGCAAGCATAGGATTGGAAATTTCCTGTCAGCTTTGTTCCAATTTGCTACCACTGGAATTGGTCAAAATATATATATCTTCGGGACGCCTTGAATATAGGTACGGATCCAATCGAGTTGTATACAAATTCAAATCGGGCTGCAGGAATGACTTTAAAATGTTAATGAAAAGCTTGCGAGATAGTGTGAAACTGAACAACGTTGGTGGAACGAGATCGTGAAACGATCTATAAAACATTTAGTCGGAGTGTTAGTTTTGGTTCGAGGACGAATCTTGTTTTGAGTGGTATATTCTGTAATGCCCCGCTCCGTACGGTGCATTACGCTGAGACATTGACTCAGCGAGTCTCGTTGACCGAATGAAATGTATCGATGCGATCGATACGAGAGTTACGTTGTCCCGAGCAACGCATCGAACTAAGTCGATGCGAAGAGTTGCCTTGTTCCAAAGAATGCATCGAGTGAATCGATGCAAAGCGCCGCGTTGCCCTGAAGGATGAGTGCGTTAAATCGGCTCGAAGATTCTAAGAAATCGAATCGACCAAGGCACAAGTCCGAATCGATGCAAGTATTGATTTTAGTTGTTTTCGTGTGCAGGTTATACGTTGACGCAAAAATATTAGAGGTCGATCTTTTGCCATATTTAGTAAGGGGTCCGCAAAATCAAATCGTCGCCTTGCGACGGGCTGAGACTTGGGCACGCTAAGGTAAATCAAATGTATGATTCAATGAAGCACGAAGTGCTCGAATGGCTAAGTCAGGAGAGTGGCCGTGCAACAAAGTTATGAAATCGAGCCGCATCGGCTCGACAAAACGACAAAAGGCGTATCGACTCAAGGTGGGAGGATTGACTTCTTTTTTACTTCTTCATGCGATAAGTCAAATATATCATTGTATGCTAAGTTAACCTATCGATACCACGGGCGTGGTCCGATCGAAAAGTAAATCATAGTGTGAGTCGAACACTAAGTTAGAACAATTGAAATGAAACGTGCATCATATACACGAGTCGCTATGGGACATTGGATATCGCAAAGGCGAGCACCTCGATGTGCAAGCCACAAGAATATGGATAACTGTACTCGATGAGTGTCTTAGTGCACGAACCATTCTGTGCCTTTGCGTACGAGTTAGAAATGCTCGAACATTGAAAGACAATAGACGAGCGCCCTAGCACGCAAGCCACGGACTTTGAACACTAAGGCATAGAACATCAGAAAAATGGTCAAAACATGCCTACGAGCACGAGATAATAAAAGATGGCTTCGTTGCGAAGGAATACAGTTGTGGCATGAATATGGCGGAACTGTCGGATATGACATGATGCCTCAAAAGATGTTCGGGACCTTCGGGTCGTTCGGTTGAGGAACATTGAGTTGAGATATAATGCCATTGAACATTGAAACGAACTATGAAACATAAGAACATAGAAAGTTAATGAAAGAAACGCGAGATGACAAAGTCTAAGTCTCAGACTCAAGACTATGCTTGGTTGTTTGAATAATAAGGGCATTGCATGGTCGAATGGGATGGACTTAAGATTAATGTGATAATAACTCGTGCACGAGTGTTTCCCCCAAACGGTTAAATACCGGAGCGCCTCGGAACCGTTTGACCTAGGAGGGAAATGAATAATCTTTGTAGGCGCACATCCTTAAGACGAGTAGCACTCACTTATAGATGGGAAAAGCCGCAAATGATGGTATGCAGCGGGAATATTTTGGTTGTTGGGACCGCAACCCACCCGTTAAACGCCGGGCAGCCCGACCAATTTCGAGAAAAGAAGGAGAGAAAAGAAAGTAAGGAACTCCTTTAGTCCATTTCGGCGCGGATACGCCAACGGCCTTCATATAGCTAAGGAACGATGGGTTAAAATTGTAGGCGTGTATACGTCCCCACATAGATCCTGCTTAGAGATGCACTTATAACATGACAGGGAAGGAATGGGGCACATTCACCTTGCGTCGGTGCAAGGGCGAGTGCGTCGACTTGGTAAGAATTCATGCCACGAATCAAATACGAGATTACTTGCCTGCTTGTCTATTTCAATTCGAATAACATGCTTGCCATGCTAACATGCTTTACGCTTTCGAATATGCCATGAAATTGACCATAAGGAGAACATAGCAAGATCATAAGCTAAGTTGCATGATTCAACATAAATACTAAATGTCGGTTTAGAAAGAAGGTCTTCGCATCAGTACATGCGAGGACGAACGTACTGATCCCCTACCAGCTTCATACAGGGTGCATGGAATGGATGGCTCGCGACGAAGCTTTATTGAACGCGTTGAGGCTTGGAATATCAAAGCGTATTGAAGCGTGTGATCGCATTGACGCTCAGACTATGCAACAGGATTGATATGGCCGAGATATAGAAAGCAAGATGTATGGAATGGTGAAATCCTTTGTGGGCAAGAGAGAACCTGAGTATTGTAGCCAATCTGGCATATATTGTTAGGCTATCGAAAGCCTTTGTAATCTCAGTTTCGAATATCAATAAAGAGAATTGTTTCATATACTCTATTTTTTTTCGTTGTAAATGTCGAATCAAAAGATAACCATTTAAGAACTTGTCATCTTGCCTTGCACGAGCGCAACTCCAGGCTCATGCGGCATTACGTCCCCTGCGAGGACGATGATTCGGGTGATTCCGGGTCGGGGCGTGACATAGGGCCTCCGCTGCTAGTGTGCATGGTCCACAGCCCTCATAGGAGTTTGCCTGAGTCCAGGAGATGGTTGCATCTATCCGTGACGAGATGCTGTGACGAATCCAGGAGCAGCAACATACAGACAATGCTACGCTCCTAGCACGATTGGATGCGTTCAACCGCAGCATCATGGAGCTCATGGATATGACTGAGAGGACAGAGTGTAGCGTCACTGATCTTAGAGCGTCGACACAGCGCAGCATGATAGAGCTGCAGGCATTACAGCTGTCTATAGGCGAGAGGCTGACGTTGATGCAGGATTCGATGGTTGATAGCAGTACGAGGCAGTTATCTACCATGGATTCAAACAACCAGCGACTAACAGCATTGGAGCAGATACGTCCTGTGGGTGCTCCTTCATCATCACCGATGTCACTGCCTCCTTCATCGTCATCGACTCCACTTGCATCGGTATCAATTTTACGGGAGGAGTATGAGCTGTTCTTATCCCTTAGGCGCGGCGGTACCCCTCCTGCTCCAGATCCGCAATAGTCCTAGTTAGGACTGTTTATTGCTTGTTTGTGTAGAGTATTTGTTTGTGTATTGACCCATGATATTGGGTTTGTGTAGGCTTATCTCCGTGTTTGATTAGTTGTGTAAACTATCTCCGTGGATATTTATGTGTATACATTAGACTTGGTTGTGTAGTCATTAGAAATTGGTTATGTAATGTACTATTAATTTTTATCATATTCTATTTTATTGTTTGTTTCAACTGTATGTGCCATTACCTGTGTTGAGTGTTCCACCGAAGGGGTCGACGAACCCAGGGAATTCAACGGAGGGTTGCTCCGGGTCTATTCTTCTTAAATATTCATTATTAAACTGCAGGGATACTACACAAGTATAATATGTCATTCTGTTTCCTTTTTTTATTTTTTTGCACATTTTAGCGACGTTTAGCGACGCGGATTAGCGACTACATAGAAGTCGCTAAATGTCGCAAAACGACGCTAAAATAAGCAAAAATTTACTTACAGAATACAGTCGATAAACGTCGGTAATGGTAATAGTTACGTCGATAAATCTACCGACGTTTACCGACTAAAGTTACGTCGCTAAACCTACCAACGTCTACCGACTGTACATACATCGCTTAATCCGCCAACGTTTATCGACTACATATACGTCGCTAAATTGCCGACATAGAGTCGGTCAACGTCGACAGATTAAGCGACGTATTAATGTCGCTGTAAAAAGTCACAAAAGCGACGTTTTGTAACATTTTTCTTGACATCGACTTCTGTAAACGTGACAAGCGTGAAAACGTCGCAGAAAAGTTTTAGCGACGTTTTTCTTCATTTTAGTGACGTTTTTTGGCGTCGCTAATATATGAAATTTTGGTAGTGAGAGAAACAGAATGGCATAAATGTGGCATGGCGCAAAGAAATGGTATGGATATGGCTTGGTGTCACAGAATGGTCAAATGTGTGTTTGGAATAGTTTGGGACCGATGGGTGCCGATTGGAATAATGTTGAGTAGAGATTTATATTATTTATTTTAGTTTCTATATATATCATTCATATATTTTATAATAAAATTTTTCACACATATTTTATGGTCATAGACAACTTGTGCACAAGGTTTGAATTTCTTCATACGGTTGTTAGTCCACCGTAACTGATTTGGCCTAGAAAGAAATTATGTGGATCGTGCTTAACGTGAGACATATTACGAAAACTTCAGTCGGGCTAGCTCACTAGAAAATAAAGGGTTTTAGTGACGGACGGATCTGTCGCTAAATTGTCGCTAAAAGCATTAGCGATGACCTGACGACATATATAGAACAGATTATGGATGTTGGTAATTGACCCATCGCTAACATACTTTAGTTTCCAAGCAGTCGAATCTTCGACGACTATACAACCACTTGATGACGTACTATATAGTGACGGTTTGTTGTAATACTAGTGACGGACTAGTTTGACATCGTCTTAGCGATGTCCTAGCGGCCAAACATGCAATGGATTAAATGACTTCTTAGCGACAAATTAGAATCACGTTTGGCATCTATTTGGCGCGCACATGCAATGGATCCTAGTTTTCAATACAAAAATTGGTTTTTCATGCTCAATTGGACGACGACTGGGCGACAGTTGGACGAGTGATCAATATGTCACCTATGAGTCGAAAGCGCATCATCGTACGTAGCTAAGCCGTCGAGTAATTGAAAATTCTTAGTTAGCGACGACTTCGTACGTTGCCTAGAAGTCGCGGGTGCGTCGCTAAGCTTCCGCTTTGACATCACTAAGCTGGACAGAACTAAATTTATTTTGAACTATGGCACTCACAACATATACGCACTATAAAACTTGTCAATCACAACATTTAGTATATAGCCACCCAGTACAACCGGTCGTAGAATTTTTATCCCATCAGACCTTCAACGATACAAAATTACTACCAAAATAAGTCATATCAGCGACGAAATTAGCGACACCAACGTAAAACGTCGCTAATATTTCTGAAATTAGCGACGCCAACAGTAAACGTCGCAATACGTTGCTGATAGAGACAAACAGTGACATATTGCGACTACCTTTAGTGTAATAAAAACCAACGTCGTTGATATATTGGAAAACATCGCCAGTTTTATTAGTTCAGCGACGTTTAGCGTCGCAAAGCTTGTGTTGATACACCCGTGTTGAGTGTTCCACCGAAGGGGTCGACGAACCTAGGATGAAAATGTGCTTCTGTGTATTTATTGTTATTTATTAAACTGCAGGAAAAAAATATGATTCTGTGGACATTCTGTATTTTATTTATTTATTTATTTGCATTTTAGCGACGTTTACCGACGTTTAGCTGCGTCGCTAAACGTCGGTAAACGTTGCTAAATCACCAGGTATAGCGACGTTTACCGACGTTTACCGACCCAGTTTCCCTCTGCTACAGAGTCGGTAGACGTCGGTAAAAAGTAGCATACGTCGCTAAATTTACTGACGTTGACCGACATCAGAGAGACGTCGCCATTTTTTCGACGTAGTGTCGGTGAACGTCGGTGATTAGCGACGTTTACTTAGCGTCGGTAAGTGTCGGTAATGGCGATGATTACCGACGTTTTGCCTGTCAGCGACATGGCTTTCCGCGACCACAGAAAAATGTCACTAAAACGTCGGTAAATACGATTAGCGACGCTTTTTATCATTTTAGCGACGTTTTCTGGCGTCGCTAATATGACCTATTATGGTAGTGAACACACGCTATAATCATAGAATACACAATAGAATACTAATAAATCTCACATACAAATAAACACAAACAAAGAAATCATGACAAAAATATACACTAGTGAGTAAATAAATAATGTCCATATGCCAATCGATATAATCAATGGTACATAACAAAAGTGAATATAGTCTGATGGTACATACATCTCACAACAATAATACAAATCTCCAAAAACAAAATCAATGGTCTGGCGGTGGTCTTTGGCCTTGTCATATTTCGACCCAAAAAATCACTCGTCCTCGCATCAATTTTATCCGAATCGTTCGTCCTCGTTGGGACCTGATGTCGTACGAGTCTGGATTTGTACTCGTACAAGGCAAGATGACAAGTTCTCAAATGGTTAACTTTGATTTGATATTAGCAGCAAAAGAAACATAGCATACGAAATAATCTTTACAGATAATTGAACTGAGGCTACAAAGGCTTTCAATAGTCCAACTGAATTTGATGGATTGGCTTCAACACTCAGGTTCTCTCTTGCCCACAAAAGATTTTACTGTTCCATACATCTTTCTTCTATATATCGACCGTATCAATCTTGTTGCAAGTCCGAGCGTTAATGCGGTCACACGCCTCAATACGCTACGATATTCTATGCCTCAACGCATTCAAGCGAAGCTCCGCCGCGAGCAAATCATTTCCTGAACCTGCGAGCAAACTTAAATCGATACACCTTGTCGTTTTGCCGAGCCGATGTGGCTCGATTTCATAACGTTGTTGCAGGGCCAACTCTTCTGACTTAGCCATTCGAGCACTTTGTACTTCGTTAAGTTATCCGACCGATTTGGCTTACCTTTTCTATGCGTCAGTCCGTTGCGAGACGGTGATTTGGTTTTACGGACACCGTTGCAAATAGAAAAAAATGTCGACCTCTTTTATTTTTGCATAAACATATAGCATGCACATGAAACCAAATAAAATCTATATTCGTTGGAATCGGACTTGTGCGTTGCATCGATTCGATTTCTTAGAATCTTCGAACCGACTCAATTCTTTTTCTCGGGCCAACTTAACACTTGTATCAATCTTACTCGATGCGTTCCTTGAGTCAATATAACTCTTTGTATCGATTCACATCGATACATTTTTTGGGTCAATGCAACTCTTCGAGTCAACGAATCAGCATAATGCACCATGCGGAGCGGGCATTACATGCCCAATATACGAGTCAATATGTCTGAAGGAATTGAGCTTACTACATCAGGGGGTAGTGAACTCAATGCCTCCGAAGAAAGTAAACCCTGGATACTCGACAATGCGCCAGCGACATGGCAGGGGTAACAGAAGGAGAAGATGTCATGCCCCGTCCTGGAGGATCGTAAATTTGCCACTAGGCTATAGGACCGTAGAGGAAACTCTAGAGGGGTGTGAATATAGTGCAACAAAAATAATATCACAATAAAAAACTTGAAGGCAATTTACCAACTATAAATTATCAAGCAATAAAGCACATGTATATGAAAAGTAAATAGAGTTGAGAAGAGCAAACATAAACACCAAGATTTATACTGTTTTTTCTCTGAGAGGACTAGTCCAGTCCCCAAAACTCTTGCTCAGTGTTGAATCCACTATTAGTGAAATACAAGCTTTGATCCGAAGGGCTTCTGACTTCTTGCAAGTCGTACTTTGATCCGAAGGGCATGGTAACTTCACAACCACAAGCTTTTGATACAAAAAGCTTGTCGACTTCAAACAACAAGTGTAAACAACAACACTTGGAAATCTAAACCTTACAATTCGAACAGACTTCTAACCGAGATTACAACTTTGGCACACTAGAAGGCTGAAAGTTGGTTTCTTAGAGATGGAAAGATTTAAAGCTCAGAATATATAAATTTTTTGGAATGAATAGGTGAGTTTCAAGTGAAAAACACAAGGTCTATATATAGGCTCAATGGGGACTGAGTTCGGACAGTGTTGGTCCCCTAACATTCAGAAATTTGAACGTTAGAAGCCTGGTCTTCATAAAGAGGAGGCTGACCAGGGAACTGGATTTTACCCTATCAGGTTCGGGCAAAACTCAGTCTGAGTTCGGTCACCCTATTTCCAACAAGTTTTTGGTTTGGGTTCAGGCTGATTTTAGTGGACTTAGATTAGTTAAGCTTCCTAGTGCTAATTGCAAACCCGATGCACATTTAGTCCTATAAATAAAGATAAAATACAGAACAAAATATAAGGACACGAGCATGCTACAAACTTCTTGAATGATAACTTTTTTTACTCTGATGGCAGTCATCCATAGATAAACTGATCTGTAAATTTGAATACTATTCGGGGACTTCGCCCCCGAACCTTTACGAGGGGATGATACCCCCTTGACCCCTGTTCGCTGACCGGACAGCGTAATCCCCGAGTGTGAGGCCCCGGAGATGTCATTTGACAGTTCAGAGAAATCTTTTGCTACAACGTCGTCTTTGGCCCGCCATGAATTATTTATTGCATATGTTCAAGTTCGATCTTGCTTACTACTTGTCTACAAATACATGTTATACGAACAAAGCAGTATGATACATTTAATGAATATTAGGACATGCTAAGTTTGACTATCAATAATATAGTGATTACATGAATATTATTGACATCAATAATGTTAAACTTAATCGATTAGCCATCTTCAAAAACATGATACAATCATTAGGCTAACGTGGACGCGATGTCGTATAAGTCTATGTTATACTTGTACAAGGCACGGATTTGCATAATAACAAAATAGATTGAATCAACAATAATGTAATAGATAACAAACCAAAGGAACAAAACGAGATAAGAAGAAATCTTCTCTTTTACTGATACATACATCAATTATAATGAGGGACTTTCAGCAGCCAATTAATGCATGCCAACTTGACTTACATCTTTCAATATTGGACATAATTACAGTTACTCTTTCCATACAATACTTCTCTATAAACTGAACTGAATTGCAATAATTATATTTCATACAGTGCTTATATACAGTGCTTATATATATATATATATATATATATATATATATATATATCATGCGTCATATGGTCTCATGCTCTCCAAGATGAGGAACCGCCATTGCCTCAAAACATCCAGTAGGACTTCAATTAATACCTATGGACAAACGAGTGGGGCTCAACACATTGGAAAATACACTGGTGAATGAACAAAAGCAACACCCACTAAGAAGTCATTAAGTAATTTAGTAAAAAATATAGCTTTTAATAGTGATATTTTTACTTTTTTTCTACGTTCATTTCATGCCATATACAATTCAAGTGTTCTGGTTCCTTTTGAAAACATAATCGAAAACCATATTTATTTCTTTCATTAGTTCAATAATTTATAAATGATATTCAATTCCTTTTAAACATAATATGTGCAGCATATATAGGAAGCCATATTCATCATTCTAGGACATATTAGCAGATTTACCGAGTACGGTTCATTTCTTAGGAGCAAGACGTTGGTATTTCATTAAAAAACATATTCTATCTTAAGAGTAGTTTGTGATAAGAAATGCGACGTATCTACATGATGGCCCGTAGGCGGTTTCTCATGATTAGCAGATGTGACACACAATTTAGCTCTTCACTAGTATATGTACATAGTAGCAGCTATGACGCATGGTTCAGCTCTTCACTAGTATACGCGCATACTAGCAGCTGTGATTCACGGTTCAACTCTGCACTAATATACGCACATATTAGCAACTGTGACGCACAATTATACTCTTCACTAACGACATGACTATTAGCAGTTGGGACATACAAGCCCATCGCACTAATAGGCATGATGCCGCCTGATCGCGGGAATGTACAAGACTCGAGGTATCCCATGCTCGTCTAGACCAATGCATTGTAGCGCCCCGTTTTCGATAGGCGATGGAACTTCATAATATGCTTGCGCCGAGTCAGATCGGCCGGGAACTTAGATGGCCATCTGACTCGATCGCTAAGCTTGGTAAACGTTAACGCCTTGCGGCATCGATTCAAATCGATTTGGACGGAAGTTACGAGAATCGATCCAACTAATGGAACGACTTCTGTTGGAATAAGTCCTAGATGCAGTGGGCTGCGTCTCGGCGAGTGAGCTCTCTATAAGAGTCCCTTCGACGGGACCAGACCGCTGTATGGTTTTCTTGGAGCTTTGCCGCTGGACTTGATTGAAGTGCTTTCGCGTCGTTTTTATGGATACAATTACAATTTCGATGCAAAGAGAAAAGAAGAAATTCTAACAAAGCGTTGGTGCCATTGCAGGAGCTCGCGTAACTAAGGATTGACGTTGCGTAGCGCTTGGACGATCGGCACGAAGCAAAGTAATCGGTGGGTGATTCGAGCCTTCTTTTCTACTCTGTCCCGCAAACTTATTCCTTGCTTCGAATTCATTCAAATCGAACGATGCCAAGTTAATTGCATGCCAATCCACTAAGTCAAGAACTCGGGAAAAACGTATCGAGTTTGAGTAATCTACTTGGAAAAATACAAGTTTCTCACACAACTGGAAAAGTTTAAGGTTCTAGTAAAAAGATAGACTATTTCAGCTGCTGCAAAATATTATGAAACGTCGATCATGGATTATGATGCCTCAGACAATTTGGTGCCTACGGGACGCTAAATCGGAGTACGGCTTGGGGGAAAATGAAATGTTGCATGAGTTGGGGAAAATGATAATGTCATTCAATACTGTCCGTGCTATACAAAACTGGTTGCATATATAAACTGTTCACGTATTGGCATGGTCATGGACGGCTTGTGCACAAGTTGATTTTTCCTCGATGCGGTATCCGGGGCATCGGAAACCGAATCGACCTAGGAGAAAAAATTAAAGTCGTGCTTCGGCGCGAGGCATTACGAGACCTGCAGCAGGGCTTACAACCCACGCTGACAGGCACGTCGTAATGCCATATAAAGTCCCACGTGATGTGTAACATCAATGATCGCATATAAGATAGTAGCATGCTCACCTATTGTCTTATGCAGGTGTAAATATTATCTCTGTTTTTATGCAGGGACGAGCACGGCCGTGGTAAGAAATATGATAAACTGCTATGGTTCACTGTATGCTTTATTACGCAAAGATGGCTATCGATAATGAACTGAATTCATTTAGTTCTAATAGAAAGACAACTCTAAAGCATGCCTACCCTAACAATCAGAGTCGGTTTAGACGAGTGGGTTCGTCTCGTCCACTTAGCAAGTGTGCTAATCCCATTCCCCCAATTTCCCCAGGTGCGACGGGCGCGCTCAACTAAACTGGAGCTGAAGTACGGAGAGGTGTTTTGAAGCTCTTCCTATGCTGAAGTATTTGAAGCCAATTCAAGTCGACGGCTTATGTATAAAGGGGCGAATGTATGGGACGGCAAGCGTTAGTTCAGGCAACTTGTCGAATGTAATTTTCTTCTATTTTCAATCAATGTAGCCGCAACGACATCCAATGTAATTACGACTTGCACTTCGTTGCAAGCTATGAATGAAAAGCATTTCTATCTTCTTATACTGCGTCTTATATTCTGATGTGATTGTGAAGTTTTGACTTGGCTTATTTATATCAAAATCAAAAGATAACCATTTGAGAACTTGTCATCTTGCCTTGCACGAGCGCAACTCCAGGCTCGTGCGGCATCACGCCTTAGCGAGGACGATCGAATCGACAAAGTAACACCGGGGACGAACGGTTTGTCGACTCAGGGTGTGACATGCATGACATGCAACTTCTATCATATAAAACTCTACTATGTAACAAATAAACATTGACATCTCTTCTGTTTACTTTCAAGCCATGGAACCAATAGCTCATTTCCTTCTCTCTCTTTCATATCATTTCATTTTCAACAGTACAAGTTATTTCATATATCTATCTTTGCAGCATATGATAAAAGGACATTATATCATTCCTACTTACGTAGGCAAAACAACAATTCTATCAATTACAAAAATAGTCTATTTAGCATGCGATCATTTACATCCTACTTATCAAGCATACAAATAGTTCTTTCATTAAGCAAACATGCATACAAATCTTCTTATTGAAACATAAGAATTCATGCATATATTAGCGATTATGAACTTATTCTTAGAAACAAGCATACAATCTTTCTGTTATGGATTCTTTATTAAGCGTGAAAGGAATCAGAAAGTGAAGGTTTGTCCACTCACCATAATGGTACGTCTGCCTGTCCAAACAAGACTTTTACTGAAGACTTCTTCTCGAGCCAGCAAACCTATACCAATATCCATATATAATGCTTCCACCATAAGTGGATTACGTACTACTCCACCGAGAAAAAAAATTCTTTCTTGAAACTTTAAATAAAACTTATCAATATTCTCAGAATTGATGGCCCTCATTTCAACGCGATCATCGATCACAACGCATGTCGACAACATTAAAAAAATTATAGATCTTATTGTATGGAACATTCATCTCATCTTCGATATCTAGGAGACCAAGGGATTTCTGATAAAGTAAACATCTTTGAATTAAAACGAATTGAAGGTAAGCCAAATGGTAGAATTTCTCTGATACCATCCTGCCACACTCCGATCACGGAGGACCGTAAAAAAGCCAGTAGACATAACGTCGTACAAGCCTAAGTTGCACTTGTATATGATACCGACTTAAACGATAATAAAATAGAATGAATCAACAACGCATCGAAACTATATTGTAAAATAAAGTTATTACAATCCATATATCTATTGCCAATGACCCCCAACCTAGTCGTAGTGGTGAGACATGCAGCCCGATTGGTCAGCAGATCAATTCTCAGTTGGGGGGGGGAGGTGTTCAATACAATTACCAGTTCATACATACATATATATATATATATATATATATATATATATATATATATATATATATATATATATATATATATATATATTTTTTTTTTCTTCATATATATATATATATATATATATATATATATATATATATATATATATATATATATATAATATATATACAACTACCAGTTCATATATATATAAATATTTATATATATATAAATATATATATATATATATATATATATATATATATATATATATATATATATATAAAATATATATATATATATATATATATATATATATTATATATATATATATATATAAAATATATATATATATATATATATATATATATATATATATATATATATATATATATATATATATATATATATATATATATATATATGAACTGGTAGTTGTATATATATATATATATATATATATATATATATATATATATATATATATATATATATATATATATATATATATATATAGGGAAAACGAGATATGAGCCATAGGCTCATATTCCTACATGAGCCATTAACATTTGGACCAATAGGAATTGACTCATACATTCCATGTGCACCTATATTCACTACTACACTCCATTTCTATTGGTCCACATGTGCATTGGCTCATATAGAAATATGAGCCTATGGCTCATATCCCCTTTAACCATATATATATATATATATATATATATATATATATATATATATATATATATATATATATATATATATATATATATATATATATATATATGGTTAAGACAAACACCACCGGGCCAGCTGGGACTCCATGGCGACCCCGATCGCGAACGGAGGGCTCGGTTTCACCAAACTCAACCACACCGTCAAAGCTTTCTCCATGAAACTGTGGTAGAAATTGCGCACTAGCCAGAACCTGTGGACCAAGTTTATGAAAGCCAGGTACTTCAAATACATCCACCATACGATTGCCACAGCCAACAGCAGATCCTCAGCGGCTTGGCGTCGTATCTTACGAGGCCGTGAATTGGCAGAGCCAGCGATCAGACTCCAACTGGGTACCGGCGAAGCTAACCCTTTCCTGGAGAGATGGATCGAAGACAACCTTATCCCGAACATTCGCGTCTCCCCAAGAAATAACAAGATCAAAGACCTGTGTGTAACACCCAATTTTTCAAATAAGGGTAATTTTGAAATTTTGTAATTATAATTATTATTTATTGATAATTATTTCATATTATGATTTTTGGTGATTTTTAATCATTTTTAAACTATTTAAAATTATGACTTGTGATTTTGACATTTTACTATTGTTTGGTTTTAATTTCGAGGAATTTGTCACCTCCAGTTTTCAGAAACAGGAGTATTTTGTCATTTTACATTTTTGAATATTTTTAAAATTTATTTTATTATTATGATATTGTTTTGGGATTATTTGAGTCGGGTTCGAATTTCAACTCAATCCGACTTGAAACGGGGACCCGGGGGTAGTGTTGACTTTAGTGGACCCACACATTAGTTAGCCATGGCCCACATGATAGAAATATTTTAGTTAGAGGTTAGACTAATTATTATGGATAAGGTTAGTGTGATTAGTGACTTTAGAATGACTAATTTAGCCCCAACCAATTAGCCATTTCCTAATACTAATAGAATAGGTTAGTGGGGGCATTTTGGACCTTACCATAATAGGACAAATAGCCCCATATGGCCAGCCACTTTGGAAGAGGATAGGCTCAAGTTCATTTCTTTATTCTCATCCACACTCTCTCTCTTGTTCTTCCCCAAATTTCTAGAGAGCAATCCCTAGCAATTTCTTCACCGAATCCTTCCATTTCGCCACCAAATCTTCTTCTTTCCTTCTCCATTCTAGCCAAGGAGGAAGCTACCCAAGTTTGGGAGGATTCGGAGCTCGTTCGTGTCCTTTTGGAATCTCTACGTGTCGGTGTCGCTCCGGGAAGGCTTTTCTTTGATTCGATCTTCCGGGAGGTATAAATCCCTTTTCCTTTTCATTTTCTCATGCATATAGGTCTATTTTGAACCCATAGGAATGACCCCCATGGTTGTATCTCCATTTGTGTCCATTTCGTGTCCATTTGGAGATCATAGGAGTGTCCTTTGTGTTGTGGTTGTGTCCATGTGGAAAAATCCCAAATTTGGACACACTGTGTTGTTGTTATGTATAAATAAATTATTACATGTTTAATCTCATATTTTTGTATTGGAGATGTGTTCTATAGTGTCTCATATATATATTAGTGTAGAGAGTGACTTCTTGATATATTATGTTATATACTTGTGTTTCTTTTGTCTCAAACTACCTAAATTTGTCATAATTTTTATTCACGTTTTTAGTAGCTAGAGCAACTTAGAAATGCCATAACTTTTAGCTCATAACTCCAATTAACCTTCTGTCTTTTTTAAAAGAAGCGTATCGAAGCTAGCTTTCCAAATATATATTTTAATAAGCCAAATTCGTTCTAAAACTTTCTGTAGAATTGTTTGAGTGTCAGCTGTATGAAAGACGAACGCGTTTCGGTATTTTCGCGATTCCGGGAGCTTCCGGACACGAAAATGCGATCCGTTTAAAGTTTTGGAAAGCTAACACGATGAGGTACAACATACTGTAATCCTAGAATTTAGTGTAGGCCCAATTGGTACAGTATTGATTTTAAGTAGAAGAGTGACTATACGATATATGCATTTTGTGTAACCTATGAGCCTATGTAGTATGGATATTAAATGAATATAGAGTATGTAATGCATGATATGTTAGATGAATGAAATAATATATATATGATATATATTCTTTTTACATTAATGTATATATATGGTTGAATGCAAGCATGTAGGAATACAATTAATATAATACATATAAGAAATGCATAAATGCATGAATGAAAGAATGATATACAATGTATTCATTGTAGGATCGTTGAGCACCTCTAGAGGGGGGGTTAATAGAGTACGTGTGTGCAGCGGAAAAAATAATCCCCAATTAAAAATTAAACTATGGCAGATATGTAAGAGACAGTAAATAAAGATAGAGAATTCAAACTCAGTGACACAGCGATGTATACTGGTATCCCTCTGAGAGGACTAATCCAGTCTCGAGTACTCTTGCTCGATGTTAATCCACTATGGCACAAGCTTTAACTGAGAGCTTGCAATCTCTTACAACACCGTGCTTGGTGACAAGTGCACGACCAGCTTCACAACACCGTGCTTGGTGATGAGCGCACGACCAGCTCCACAACAGAAAAGTTGTTGAAACTTGAACGACCTCTTTACAACTCTTGAGTAACCAAAAGACTCTAAATCAACTCTGATAGTACTGGCTTTTGGCTAAGAGAAGTGTAGGTGAGATTTGAAAATCTTAGATCGTTTTGAAAACACTTGAGTAGTAGAGAAGAGAAGATGAAGAATGAATTGATGATTTGAAATGAAATGTTCTTCTCTATTTATAGGTGTTTCCACCAACCGAACTCGGGCAGAACTCGGGCAGAGTTCGGGTGCAAATATCTCGCAAAGAGACGTTGCTCGCTGATTTGGAGGCAACAGAAGTTTGAATACAAACTGACCGAACTCGGTCAGAGTTCGGACCGAACTCGGGCCGAACTCGGATATGAGTTCTGTCAGGAGATATTTAAAAATTCTTTTGTAAAAACAATTTTCAAACATGTTTTGGTTATTTGTAAAATCATTTGAAAAGACTATTTTCGAAATATGTTTTTGAAATATTTGTAATCGAAAATACGAATGGTAAAAGTAAGCTTTTGAAATAAGGACAATTTTAACCCTAAGCCAGTATTACCAAAATTGATTTTACAAAGTAATTCCTAGACTCAATAAAATATAAAATACAGAATAAAAAATAAGAACTGAGTCTTCAGAAGATTTGATGATGTTGATGCTTTGATTGATGTGGTACATCGTCCGTTGAATATGATTTCATGAATCCTGAAATGATTAGCAGCATTTTCTATATTTTGTGTATTGACTACAGTGTGTGTTGATTATCAAAATCGAGTGTGACCATGGAATGGGCCAACAATCTCCCCCATTTTGATAATTGACAAACTTGAGTCTATACCAAAATATATTTATATCAAGTAGAACAAAATATAAAAATTGTTTTTGGATATGTCCTCGCTTTCTTTGGTATACTCTTTTTCTCCCCCTTTGTCAAGTAGTAAAATGAATAGGCTCCCCCGTAAATCGTGAAGCCAACAATAAAAGACAAGACAAAGTGAAGCACAAAAAAATAATCACAACATAGATATATATGGAAACAACTGGAATAAAATGAACTATCTCATAATAAAGTGAAATATCATAGAAGTTTCCACTAGAAATCAAAAAAGTACAACTGATAATGTCTAACTAAACAGTTTAGACATGAAATAAAATAAAACTACTACATCAACTGCATCAACTAATAAAAAATCTATTATCCCATGGCTGAATCCACGTCACATCGTGGCGTCGTCCGCACCTGGAGGATCATGAGGGAAGCATGCTGTGGTCGGGTCGAAATACTGAAAAGTAATCTCATCAGTAAATCGAGGACCAGGGAAAGCCGGGTGAGGAAGGATGGTGACCGGATGGACTGGATCCTGAGCCAGGCTATAGTGAAGGTCAGCAATACTATTTCTCAGCACCTGGGCCTGAGAAATGTGCCTGAACTCTGAGTCCTGATGACGTTGCGTAGAGACCGCAACAAAATCATCGAAGCGCTGGAAGAAAGTCTGATCGAATCCTGGGGCAGGGGCCGGAGCAGGATGAGCATCAGCTGCAGGGGCCTCAGCATCAGCAGCTGGAGCAGGAGCAGCTCCAGGAGGTGCAGGGAATCGACGAGAATGAGTCAGCTCAACAGGTGGAGAGGAGATGGCACACGTCTCAAGATCAATCTCGAAACGTCGAAAGATCGAAGCAAGGTGCATCGGATAAACTAGATTCCTGCCTGCATTTTTGCAGTTAAGCATCCAGTTCATCATGGTTTTGGGAACGGAAAAAGGAATGCCAAAGTGGATGTGATATAGAGCAGAAAGTTCCAAAAAGGTAACTTCATCTGTAGATCCTTTCTTCGGAAGAAGAGCAGAAAATACCATACGATGAAGTTCATAAAAAGTTTGGTTCAGATGTTTGGAAAAGATTCTCCGGGGAGGAGGATTAGGGTGACAAATTAATTTCCTAAAGAAAGCTAAAGTGACATCGGCAGGGAGTTGAATATGGTAGATGTCAACTAATGCATCACCAAGATCAGGAATATGAAAATATTCGCTGATATCAGTGGCGCTAAATTCTAACTCTTGCCCAGCAATGCAAGAATAGAAATTACCGTTAGGTTTTACCTACAGATTGCAGTAAAACATGCGAACGGCGTTGTCATAAATGCTCTCTTGGACCTCGAAGAAATTACGGTATCCAAGTTGGTCAAAGATTGGAGCATATTCAAAGAAAGTAGTAAAGTTAACGAAGGCTCCAGAGCAAATACGACGACTAGAGAAGGAATCAAACCAGAGATCCGAGAAGTCTTTGTCGGGAAACAAAGTAGAATCGTAATCTTCAGGATCTCTAGGTCTAGCTGGACTAAAGAGACTAGCAGGGGTATAGTCAGAGGATGAGGAAGCACCTTGGGAAGAGTTTCCTCTTTGATGTTTGGGGGCCATGAGGAGATGGATAGAAAATACCTTCAAAGAAAAGGAAGAAGAAGGAAGATGACCGCCCACTAGAACTCGTCAAACCCTTGCTAAGATGGAGGAGGAGAGGCTTCTAGTAGAAGAGAAAGGCTTTCCACGTTTTGGTGTGAAGAAAAAGTGGAAGGAAAGCTGGATTATATAGCCTCTAGGGCCGGCTGTTCGGTTCTGGAAGTTACCACAGCGCCGACCGAACTCGGTCCGAATTCGGTCCGAACTCGGTCAGAGTTCGGGCCGAGTTCGGCCACTTGCATTCTCGAGACAGTCAAAGCAGTCAGGTAAATAAAAGTTGTAATTAATAACGTTTGACTGGTTTATTAAATAACTGCTGTTATTTTCGGGTTAACTATAGGGGTTGTCCCAGCTAACGGAGGTTCACCGGGGAACTCTTAAATACCGTTTTGCTTCGACCGTAGCCGTGGTGACAGACATACCCTTTTTAAGTTTGTCCCCAAAAATAATTTTTGTTAAATAATAAATTATCAAGTCATAAATACAGTTTTAATTACCATATGCATTATGAGTCCGAGAATTCAAGAATGCCGAGCTCACGCCTTAAGATGTTAAAACGGTCTTCAGCCAATGGTTTAGTGAATATATCTGCTAGTTGATGAACAGTATCAATAAATTCTAAGCAAATATCCCCGTGTAGTTGATGATCACGAAGAAAATGATGTCTAACTTTTATGTGTTTTGTGCGTGAATGACCAACAGGGTTCTTAGTCAGATTAATTGCACTAGTGTTATCACAATAAATAGGAACATTTGTATAGTGCAGATTGTAGTCCTCTAAGGTTTGTTTCATCCACAAAATCTGAGCACAACAACGTCCTGCGGCGATATACTCAGCCTCAGTTGTTGATAATGCTACTGAATTTTGTTTCTTGCTAAACCAAGAGACTAAAGCTTTTCCCAAGAAATGACATGTGCCACTGGTACTTTTACGGTCCACTTTGCATCCAACAAAATCCGCATCCGAGTAACCTATAAGGTCAAAGGATTTGGTTTTGGGATACCATAAGCCAACTGTAGAAGTTCCTTTAAGGTATTGGAAGATACGCTTAACAGCACTAAGATGTGATTCCTTAGGGTTTGCCTGATAACGTGCACATATGCAAATGCTAAACATAATATCAGGGCGGCTAGCAGTTAAATATAATAAACTACCAATCATACCTCGATACTTACGCTGATCGACAGGTTTGCCACTTTCATCAGCATCAAGCTTTGTAGATGTAGCCATAGGAGTCCCGATTGGCTTTACATTCTCGAAGTCGTACTTTTTCAGTATGTCCTTCGTGTACTTGGCTTGGTTGATGAATGTTCCGTTCGAGTGTTGCTTGATTTGCAGTCCTAGGAAGAAGTTCAGCTCTTCCATCATACTCATCTCAAACTCACTCTGCATACACTTGGCAAAATCTTGACAGAGTTGTTCATTAGTAGAACCAAATATAATGTCATCTACATAGATTTGCATTAGTAGAATGTCATCATTCATGGATTTAATAAATAAAGTAGTATCAATCTTGCCTTTTAAAAATCCATTTTCAAGTAAGAAGGCACTTAGACGTTCATACCAAGCACGAGGTGCTTGTTTGAGTCCATAAAGTGCTTTCTTAAGCTTGAAGACGTGATCAGGTTTTTGAAAATTTTCAAAACCAGGGGGTTGTTTCACAAAAACCTCTTCTTTCAAAAATCCATTTAAAAATGCGCTTTTCACGTCCATTTGAAAAAGTTTGAAATCATTAAAACATGCAAATGCGCAAAACATACGGATGGCTTCTAGTCTAGCAACAGGAGCATAGGTCTCATCATAATCAATTCCTTCTTCTTGATTATAACCTTGTGCAACTAGACGTGCTTTATTGCGTAGAACTTGTCCATCTTCACTTAGTTTATTTCGGAACACCCATTTGGTACCAATTATCGATTGACCAATAGGTTTAGGAACGAGTTCCCAAACTTGGTTTCTCTCAAATTGATTAAGTTCCTCTTGCATGGCAGAAATCCAAAATTCATCAGAGAAAGCTTCATCAACATTTTTAGGTTCTATTTGTGAAATAAAAGCTACACTAGCTGCTACTTCAGAATCTTTAAGGGATGAACGTGTACTTACACCTTTGGTTACATCACCTATAATGAGAGTTTCTGGATGATCTGGCTTGAATCTCAATGATTCAAATCTTTGGGCCATACCTTTCACAAGGCTCTTCTCAGTTCCAGCATCTTCGGAACTTTTATCAGTTCTTGCCTCTTGGGTAGGATCTTTCTCAGAACTCTTCTTAGTCTTTTTAGGTGCATCTTCATCATCACTATCGCTAGATAGCATTGATGGATTTAAATATAGACCTATGTGCTTTGTGCTTTTCACAATCAGCACATACCATATCTCTCTTGAATGAAATTTCAGGGAGTCCTTTTACCAACTTCTTTGTATTTAATCGTGAGATAGTATCCATGTTTGCATGTCCTAGTCTCATGTGCCATAGCCAGCTTTCATCTTGATTGGCTACTAGGCACCTTCCTGCATTATTAGTATTCTCTAAAAAGAAAACATAAATGTTGTCTTATCTAATCCCTTTATATACGGGATCACCAGATGACATATCATATATGGTACATTTATCTTTCACAAAATTGATACCATAACCATTATCTGCCAAATGACTTATGCTCAATAGGTTATGTTTCAATTCAGTTACTAGACAAACATCCTTTATTATTGGATAAGGAGAAATACCTACAGTACCATTACCTATAATATCACCTCTCAAGTTATTTCCGAAGGAGACGTATCTTTCTTTCTTCATCGATAGCGTAGCGAATAAGGATGCATCACCAGTCATGTGTCGCGAACATCCGCTATCGAGGATCCATTTGCTTCTAGCATGAGAGGGTTGAGGGTCCACCTACAAAACAAGTAGATGAATCCTTTGGTACCCATTTTCTGAAGGGTCCATACTGATTAGCTTTAGGTCTCCAGACTAAAGTGTGATTGTCAACAAGCTTTCTTGCTAAACAATACTATGATATGTGTCCGTGTGTACCACAATAAGTGCAAGTCAGTTTAGAACCAGATGTGGCTGAAACTGTGTTCACATGCTTGTTTGGTTTCTTGGAGAACCTATAAGTGAAAGCATGATGATACCTGTGTTTCTTCTGTGCTTTCTTGTTTTTAGTCCTCTTAGGTGTATGCTTTGCATTAGGACTAAAATTAGGCTGTGTCACAGGCATTTCCAGTTTGTCTAACTTGATTTCTAACTTTTTAGAAATCGCAATAGACTCTTCATATTTAGCAGTCATAACTGAGAGTCTCTGTTCTGTTACTAAGTGCATCCTCTTCTCTGTGTCATACAGTTTTTGCATCTTACCATAATCTCTTTCTTTCTTTTGAATAGTGAGGATAGCCTCATGATAGTCTACCTTAAGTTTGGCTATCTCTTCCGTGTTACCGGTAGTAGACGTCTCTTTAATATCTTGAATAAGATTGGACAGTCTAGCTAACTCGGTTGTGTATGCCTTAATCTTTTTTGAGATTGCTTATACTTGTCAAGCACATTTTTGTGTTCTTCAAGTAAATCACTAAAGGCATTTTCTAACTCATCGAAAGTAAAGTCATCATATAGAGGGTTTGAAGATACCTTATCAAATGCCATAAGACAGACATTTGCATTGCCGCAGGGTCTATCCTCTTCTTCAGAATCACTGGCATCACTTTCATGCCAGATGTTTGTGTTGGCATACTTTTGACCAGTTGTAGCTTTTCTGCTTGATCTTGATCTGTCATATGGACTGCTCTTCTTGGTGGTTGGACAGTCCTTCTTCATGTGCCCTGACTTCTTATATCCAAAGCATATGGTTTCATCTTCATTGTTTTCTTGGACATCTTTCTTCTTTCTGCTTGTAAACTTTAGGTACTTCCTGAAGTTCTTCACAAGTAGGGCTTGTTCATCACCACTTGAGGATTCTTCATCGGAATCGTTGTATGTCGGCTTTCTTGCATGAGCTTTGAAGGCAATAGTTTTCTCCTTTGGTGTTGCTTCTTCAAAATCTTGCAAGTCGAGTTCATGGGTCATGAGCTTGCCCATCAAAGTTTCTAACGACATTGTGGTGAGGTCGTTTCCTTCAATAATTGCTGTGGCTTTTGGATTCCAGTTCTTTGTTAGAGCCCGCAGCACTTTTCTAATCTTCTCGTGATTGCTGTAATCCTTACCAAGAGACTGTAAAGGATTAGTTATATCAAGGAAATGAGTAAACATCTGTGTAATTGACTCACCGGGTTTTATCTTAAAAGATTCATATTCCTGAGTCAGTCTACTAATTTTGGATTCTTTCACTTGGGAAGTCCCTTCATGGGTTACCTCAAGGAGTTTCCAAATTTCGTGAGACATCTTGCAGGTTGAAACTCTGTTGAACTCGGTTTTGTCAATTGTACAGAATAGTGCATTGATGGCTCGAGCATCAAGACTAGCCTTTGCTTTTTCAGCATCGGTGTACTTGTCATACGGCTTTTCCATAAGAATACCTTCAACCACTGTAGGTGGTGGTTTCTTATACCCATCAATGATTATTGACCAAAGATCAAAATCTAGAGATTTAAGAAAGAAAGTCATTCGTGTTTTCCAGTACGTGTAATTTGTTCCATCAAATAGGGGAGGTCTATTTGTGGATTGCCCTTCACCGTTGAATATAGATTTCACGGCTGCCATATATATTTTCTCTAGGGTATATTATATAAGAATATAACCTGCTCTGATACCAATTGTAGGATCGTTGAGCACCTCTAGAGGGGGGATGAATAGAGTGCGTGTGTGCAGCGAAAAAATAATCCCCAATTAAAAATTAAACTATGGCAGATTTGTAAGAGACAGTAAATAAAGATAGAGAATTCAAACTCAGTGACACAGCGATGTATACTGGTATCCCTCTGAGAGGACTAATCCAGTCTCGAGTACTTTTGCTCGATGTTAATCCACTATGGCACAAGCTTTAACTGAGAGCTTGCAATCTCTTACAACACCGTGCTTGGTGACAAGCGCACGACCAGCTTCACAACACCGTGCTTGGTGACGAGTGCACGACCAGCTCCACAACAGAAAAGTTGTTGAAACTTGAACGACCTCTTTACAACTCTTGAGTAACCAAAAGACTCTAAATCAACTCTGATAGTACTGGCTTTTGGCTAAGAGAAGTGTAGGTGAGATTTGAAAATCTTAGATCGTTTTGAAAACACTTGAGTAGTAGAGAAGAGAAGATGAAGAATGAATTGATGATTTGAAACGAAAAGTTCTTCTCTATTTATAGGTGTTTTCACCAACCGAACTCGGGCAGAACTCGGGCAGAGTTCGGGTGCAAATATCTCGCAAAGAGACGTTGCTCGCTGATTTGGAGGCAGCAGAAGTTTGAATACAAACTGACCGAACTCGGTCAGAGTTCGGACCGAACTCGGGCCGAACTCGGCTATGAGTTCTGTCAGGAGATATTTAAAAATTCTTTTGTAAAAACAGTTTTCAAACATGTTTTGGTTATTTGTAAAATCATTTGAAAAGACTATTTTCGAAATATGTTTTTGAAATATTTGTAATCGAAAATACGAATGGTAAAAGTAAGCTTTTGAAATAAGGACAATTTTAACCCTAAGCCAGTATTACCAAAATTGATTTTACAAAGTAATTCCTAGACTCAATAAAATATAAAATACAGAATAAAAAATAAGAACCGAGTCTTCAGAAGATTTGATGATGTTGATGCTTTGATTGATGTGGTACATCGTCCGTTGAATATGATTTCATGAATCCTGAAATGATTAGCAGCATTTTCTATATTTTGTGTATTGACTACAGTGTGTGTTGATTATCAAAATCGAGTGTGACCATGGAATGGGCCAACATTCATATGTATAAAATACGTAGGTAATGTATAGATGCATGAATGAAATGAATGTTTGCAATATGTTAATATAAATACAAGTATCTAATATGCATGAATGTATGTATAATATAATACAAGTATACATGTACGTATCATGTAATATAATATACATGATATGTATGTATACATGTATACAATGTAAGTATGTATGTATGCATGCATTTCTATAAACTGAGTTAACCTATAACCTTTTACACACATTCATTCATACACCCTTTGACATCATGTATCCCATGTCACATACACCTACGTATCACTAAATTTTAGAACATTAACACATCCTTTCACACATGCCAAACACACACATACTCACTTACTCTTTTACCTCTCTTTCTCTCTCTCTCTCTCTCTCTCTATATATATATATATATATATATATATATATATATATATATATATATATATATATATATATATTTTATATATGTATGTGTAAATATATATATATATATATATATATATATATATATATATATATATATATATATATATATATATATATGTGTGCCTATATATATAGCTTTCCTATATATATCTATGTATATGAATATGTGAATGTGTAAAATGATAGAGTAAAGTGAAAGGGTAAGTTGAAATCAATATAGTATTTTCTATGTAATGTGAGTGTAATGTATATAGCCTAATATTGTTAGCCTAATATAGAGTGCCTAATTGAATGCCTGTATATAATGCAACCCATAACCCTTAATTTGAGATGCTAGTTAAATTCAGATTTCATATGTAAACCACCATGCCATGTAACCCTCCTCTGATGATTTCCATGATGAAAATAGATGTAACCTTGTTAACTTGTGCCATGTTCTAATGTAATCTATAACTAGTGTTTGATTTTCCCCTTTGTTGTGCACCTCCATGTTCACACACACACATAGCAATACATGCAACCCTTTCTCTCTCATTATACAATGTTGATTATAGCTCAATGTGAATGTACTCTTGATGTGTGGCTTGATGTGTCTGGCTTGTATAGCCTTGTGATTGGTGTGTGATTGCTAGACTAGGCTTGGTTAGGCCTAGTGAGACTTGTTAGACTTGTTTGGCTTAGGCTTGAGCTAGTTTGACCAGTCTAGTTGACTAGAGTTGACCGAGAGTTGACTTTGGTCTAGTTTGACCTAGACAGCATGCAGATGCATAGTAGATTACATTTATCATCCCCTGTATACATCTTGACTTGTGTTGCTCTAACTAGGAGTCAGGTATCTCATCTCGGACAGTACATTTACTTCAGACATTCAGATACGAGGCGAGTACATTCTCTGATCATTTCATATCCTGCTTAGAATTATTTCCTGTATTAAATTACTTTACTTGATACTGTCACGTTGGTCACACGGATTAGTACTATATGGATTCCTTCTTGAGATGTTATCCCTTCAGGGAGCATCGGGTACTCTATGTTCTGTGCGTTTTACTTACATGGCGTATCATATGCTTCTTTGGTTCTTTGATCACTTGTGACATATACTCATATGATCACAGAGTCTTCTCTGAATCCTTATCCCATTTATTGGGTCTATCAGAATCCCCATTTATGGGACTACTATGTACCCCCCTTCGGGGACTTATCACCCTTTTGGGGCATATCACCCTTCGGGGGCTTATCACCCTTTGGGGACATATCACCCTTCGGGGGCTTATCACCCTTTGGGGACATATCACCCTTCGGAGGCTTATCACCCTTTGGGGGTATATCACCCTTTGGGGGCTTACCACCCTTCGGAGGCTGTTACATAGAATCATAACATAACCTGGTTGGATCCTTGTGTATTAGTTGGGGGTACGGGGGAGTATAAATAGCCATGTGAACAATTCCAAAGTAGAATAGCCATGTACGCCTCTTTAGTATAGCCATGTACAATCAAGCCGTTTACATGTCGACTTTGTACTCTGAATTACTAGTCACTGGTAGCTCTCTACTTATAGTAGATATTTCTATTACAGTTTTCTCTCTATTTACATACTGCATTTCCTTCAGTATCTATATCTTACTTTACTGCATGATTATATTTTCTAACCTGCTATGAACTGTTGAGATGTTTTGTGCTCGCTCCCGTCCTGACTGGACCTGTTGAAAATTTTACAGAGGATGATGAGGAACCCTGCACCCCTTACTTGGAGCTTGCCTAGATGACACTCGCAACCTGGACCCCTGGGGAGGTTCAGGCAGCTGCTCAGGATGATACCTTGTATAGTGTAGATAGCTTAGACTGTCCTTTCTTTTCTTGTTTAGCTGTTGTCTTATTTTCAGAGTTGTATATTTTAGAGATGTTAAGACTTGTTATTTCTTTCTGCTGTACCTCAGTTGAGGATTTCTTATCTATTTTCCATCATGCTATATTCTACCTTAGATTGTGATTGAGTTGTACCTCTGTGTTAGCCTCCTTATGGAGAGTATTCATATTATGTTAGTTATAGTTCATGACCTAGAACAGCGTTCTACCGCCGACACTGCGGCGTAGGCTGGGCGGTGTTACGTTCTCGTACCCTCACAGTGGGTGCGGGTCGTGACACTGTGGAACCCCACCAATAACGAATAGAATTGGGACAGGATTCGTGATTGGTCCGGCAACGAAACGGTTGACTACATTCGTCAGCTCGGACTGTTCCTTGGGACCGACGACGACAAGCTGAGGTGGTCGAAGGAAGCCTCCGGAGCATTCTCAGTACGATCGACGAGATCCGCGATCCAGGAGAACGGACAAGAATAATTCATTGCACGATACTGGCATTCTTGCATACCCAAGAAATGGTCCTTCCTCCTGTGGAGAATCACGAGAATGAAACTGCCTACTGACAATATCCTTAACTCCATCGGAATTAGCCTGGCGTCTGCTTGTAATTGCTGCAACGAGCGTCAGTCGGAGACTATTGACCACATCTTCCGGGAGGGAAGCCTCCCAGACCATATCTGGCGCTCCCTCAATAACTACTTCAGCATCACCCCAGGAGACGGGCGCTTTAACGATCTTCTGGCCCACTGGGGAGACGCATCCCACGACCACCAGATCGTTGCGGCGGCAGCTACCTGGGCAATTTGGAAAAATTACAACAAAGCGAGATACGAAGGACGCCAATACTCTACCGTTCAGCTGATCCGAGAAATTCACCGGCAATGTCGTAAAAGGAGCTCTCTCTGCACCCACAGTTCTCCGGCATTCTGGCAAACGCCCTCTTCTTAGTTTCAGTGGCCGCGGTCGGCCCTCTCCCCTTTCTTTACTTTTATTGGTATACTTTTGTCGGCTTTTGACTTGTATACGTATCAAGCTTCGACATTTTGAGCCTTGATTAATAAAATGAGGGGGTTTCCTAAAAAAAATAATATATATATATATATATATATATATATATATATATATATATATATATATGGTTAATAGTTTTTTTTTGAAGTGTTCTTTTCTCCGACTTGGCAAATGCCAATGGGCGATTCGAACCTGTGCCGGGTCCCCCGATGCTGCCACCAGGCCGCAACCCACAGACATATATGGTTAATAGTTGAAGTTGGGTACAATTGCAAATTTTCTAATTATAGTTTTAGAATATTTTTCCCAGAATTTTATTATATTATGCTATAGGTGATCTATGATAAACCTACCCTAGAATCTTATAAGCGACAAACGTGACTATGAATATTGTTGCATTCGTATGTCTCATAGTCTGAAAATGTTTGTCACGTACTCGACTTATCGTATTATGGAAATGGGACATGATCTATGATAAACCTACCCTAGAATCTTATAAGCGACGAACGTGACTATGAGTACTGTTGCATTCGTATGTCTCATAGTCTGAAAATGTTTGTCACGTACTCGACTTGTCGTACTATGGAAATGGGACATGATATATTAGGATCGTAGGATCATTAGGATTTTGAAATTCCATCTACAAGATTCAAATTTATAGAGTATGAACATTATTCTATTTCCCACCCAAATACTGGTACTTCAAGCAACATGCAAGCTTGTAATGTACATTATTCTAGTATCCATCATTCTTAGCAAGCTTTGATATAGCAATATAGAAGAATTTGACAAGCATGCTTTGATTTCTACAACATAAGAGGAAGAAATAACTAAATTGAATCTACTATTAGAAGATTTCTTCCAAAAATTAAACACACATGCTTTGATTTCTCCAGCTGAAGGGGAAGAAATATGAGTTTTCCGACAAAATCAACATACAACAATTGATTTCTACAACAGAAAACTAAATTGTTATATAACCAACTATTGTAAGATTTCTTTCAAAAGTCAATCATTGTAGGAAATAATAATGCCCTTGTTCTCATTGCTAGGGTTTGTTACAATATATATAGTGTCTACATTTGGGCTTATGTCTACATTTGGGCTTATGGGCCATATTTACATTACAAATATAATCTAACAATCTAACACCCTCCCTCAAGTTGGAGCATGCAAGTCACAAATGCCCAACTTGGGAATGAAAGGATCAAACACTTGCTTTCCAAGGGGCTTAGTGAAGATATCAGCCAGTTGAGTAGAAGTAGGAACATGCGAGGCTATTACGGTGCCATCTCTAATAGCATCGCGAACAAAATGCAAATCCACCTCAATATGCTTACTGCGCTCATGAAATACCGGGTTCTGAGCCAGGTGCAGGGCTGACTGACTGTCACAATACACCGACATAGCAGACTCCTGGCGAACGCCCAAACACACCAATAACTCCTTCAACCATTTCAACTCACAAACAAGTGCAGCGAGAGATCGGTATTCAGCTTCAGCGGAAGATCAGAAAACAGTTGGTTGCTTCTTGGTCTTCCAATAACTAGGAGACCCCCCCAGAAACACCAACCAGCCTGTAACAGAGCGACGAGTCAAGGGACAGCTGGCCCAGTCAGAATCACACCAACCAGAAAGACGGAGATCACAATCAGCTTTTAGAAGAATACCCTGTCCCGGTGCATGTTTGAGATATTTGACAACTTTCAAAGCAGCATGCCAATGATCTTGTCGAGGCTCCTGTAAGAATTGAGACAAGATATGCACAGCATAGGCTAAGTCAAGGCGAGTAAATGATAGATAAATCAACCTCCCAACCAGCCTCCGATAAGGCTCTGCATCCGCCATCTTTGGACTAGTCGATTCTGCCAGCTTGTGATTGGGCTCCATGGGAAAGCCAGCACGTCGAGACCCCATCAAGCCGCATTCTGAAATAATGTCCAAAGCATACTTTCTTTGACACAAGGAAATGCCTTCTGCACTCTGAGCTACCTCTATGCCAAGAAAGTACTTCAACACACCAGGGTACTTCATATGAAAGCAAGAACTAAGGTACTTCTTGAAAGCATCTAAAGCACCTGAGTCATTACCAAACACAATCATATCATCCACGTAGATCAAAACATACAACTCTACCTTCCCTTCAAAAAGAGTGAAAAGGGACTAATCGGAATGAGATTGAATAAATCCATTGGATATCAGGGAAGCAGTAAGCTTAGCAAACCAACAACGTGGTACCTGTTTCAATCCATATAGAGACTTACGCAGGCGACACACTTTGTTAGGTTCACTATGCGAAAAACCTGGCGTCAACTTCATATACACTTCTTATGTCAGATCGCCATGAAAAAAAGCATTGTGTACATCCATCTGGTGTAAAGTCCAGCCTCTCACAGCTGCAACAGCCAAAAATGCCCGAACTGTAGGCATCTTCGCTACCGGGGCAAATGTCTCTGAATAGTCGATCCCCTGGAACTGATGATTACCGAACACAACCAGCCGTGCCTTTAAGCGCTCAACACTGCCGTCGGATTTGTACTTTATTTTGTACATCTATCTACTTCCCAATACTTTCTTCCCAGGAGGAAAATCGATAAGACTCCATGTTCCATTATCTTCCAGAGCCTGTATTTCAGTTTGCATAGCCGCGCGCCAGCCCGAATCTCGCGAGGCCTGGCGATATGAAGTAGGCTCAACACCTGCAGTGATAGCTGCAAGAAAATCTCTGTGTCCAGCAGTAAATATGTCATAACTTAGAAATTGTGTTAGAGGATACGAAGTACCTGAGGAAGTGACGGAAACAGATGAACTGTGGTGAAGGGGGGACTTTTAATTCGAACAGCATTCGTCACAAAATTCTGTAATCGTACTGGCTGTGATTTATTTCTCATTCCTCTTCCCAATACTACCTCGTCGGGCATATCTGGCAACACTGTATCCCCTGTATCATCAGTAGTATCCGCATTACCCCTAGCGGACTCTCCTGTCAATACTTCTGCATTTACCTGTGCATACTCGCCACTCGGTGCCGAGCCACCATCAACCACTTCGGCCTCAGCAACCGTAGCCGGTACCATCCCAAAAACCTCTATATCGTCTCCCGGCACCTCAACAGATGTATGGCGTGTCGCAGAAGACATCTCGCTAGCAGAGCCACACCCAGGAAATTTTTTTTTATAAAAAGTAACATCACGGGACACAAAAAATTCACCTGTCTCTAAATCATACAGTTTCCATCCCTTTTTATCAAGTGGATACCCAACAAAGGTATATTTTCTGCTCCTGCTAGCAAATTTATCATGGCGGAATTTCAAATCATAAGCATAGTACAGACAACCAAAAATACGTAGATGATCATACGAAGGAGCCGAACCATATAAAACTTTATAAGGAGTCTTAAAATGCAAGATACTAGAAGGGGTTCTATTTATCAAATAACATGCAGCCAGAACACATTCCCCCCAAAAATCTACGGAAAGAGAACCCTGAAATCTCAATGCCCTGGCTACATTTAAAATATGTCGATGTTTTCTTTCCACCCTTCCATTCTGCTGACGTGTCCCAACACAGGATGTTTGGAACAATATACCTTGAGATAAAAAATAATCTCGTAAATACTTAAATTCAGTGCCATTGTCAACCCGCACACGACGTATATCAGCCCCAAACTGACGCTTCACCATAGCAATGAATTTAAGAAACATAGAATAAACAACACACTTATCCGTCAATAAAATAACCCAAACAGCTCTAGAAAAATCATCCACCAAAGTCAAAAGATATCGTGCCCCATTAGATGACGGAACACGATATGGTCCCTACAGATCACAGTATATAAGTTCAAAGCATCTCAAAGCACGACTACTACTATCAGGAAAGGCATCACGAGTATGTTTAGCTTGATGACAAATATCACAAGCCTTATGAGAAAACACACTACTACCAGAAAGAAAAGGTAAAGTCTGTATTACTTTATCTGAAGGATGCCCCAGTCTACTATGCCACACCTCGGAATCACTCTCTTTGCATGCCAGGATCACAGAAGCCAAAGAAGCTGGAACCTCTCCCAAGAAGTAAAGTCCACCCCTTTGTTCATCTGCTCCAATCACCATTCTCGTACTTCGGTCCTAAATAAAACACAAATCAGGAGTAAATAACATATCATACTTTCTGGCACCAATCAATTGGGAGACAGAGATCAAATTGTAAGTCAATGTCGGAACATAAAGAACATCCGTCAACACCAACGAAGCAGTCAAAAATACTTTGCCTCTCAGAACAGCCTCAATAGTGCTTCCATCAGGCAAAATCACAGGATAGACAGAGCCCTCAAAGCAATCAACTAAACAGTCATGAGAGCCTGTCGCATGAAGAGTAGCCCCAGTATTGAATATCCAAGGGACAGAAGAATTCTTACCCATTAGACGATCAGAGTTTGAAGAACCAGGGTTGGAAGAATTGTCGTTACCCAGCAAGCTCATCAGTTTCTGCCATTGTTCACCTGAGAGTGGTGAAGGATACCCTCCAGGCATCATATTTGCCGAACTCCCAGCAAGACTAGCAGGGACACCATGACCAGCAGCGACGACATGATGAACAACCCCTGCGCCACCAGCACTACGTCCCCCATCACGTCTCTGCGGTGGTGTCGGGCCTCTGCCACCACCAGCACCACGTTCGCCCTCACGCCGAGGACGAGTCTCCCACCACTCTGGATAGCCAATCTTGGCAAAGCAAGTTGCAACATCATGATCTATTTTCTTGCAATGAGTACAGATCATACCTGATTTGTTCCTGGAATCTGAGGTTCTACTATTAGAAGTAGTAGAAATACGAGGTGAAGACTTGATAGCTAGCGCCATCACCTCCTCAGTAGCGGATTGGATCTGAGATTTTCGTATATCCTCCTCCTCACGGAATGCCTGGTATGCCCGATCTAAACTTTGTTAAGGATCCTGAGCCAGAAGATTAGATCGGGTATGACCATACAACTCAGCATTCAACCCATACATAAAGTCCTGAAAGTGGTCTTCATCCCTCATAGCCTGTAGCTTTACAGCAAGTTCACCACAGGTACAAGTAGGCAATAGAAAATAAGCAGCTTGTTCATCCCACAAAGACTATAAATTTCCAAAGTAGGCTTCCACATACATCGACGCCGTTTGTTTGCACTCGGCCAAAGCTACCTTAATTTGTTGCTTTCTAGTGCCGTTGCTAACAACAAATCTTTTCTCCAACAAGTTCTACAATGGATAAACCTCCTCAAAGTACGGCAAAAATTTCTTCAGAGATGGATCAATGGTATTAAGAACCCATTGAACCAATAGTGCTTGCACACATCTCCAATCAAGTAATTTACTAGCATCATTAACAGGTTTGATTTCAGTACCTTCCAGAAAGGTGATCTTTCGCCTAGAGATCAGGGAGAGACGTATCGACCGAGACCACTCAGCATAGTTCGGTCCACGAAAAACAATAGGAGTAATGATATTTTCTGGTTGTTCAGCAAAACTCAGAAAATATGGATCATTCGGATTAAGAAAATTGGGGTTGTGTGCACCGCCACAGCCCGTCACGACAGAATAGCTGGATGCAGCATCATCTGCCATCGCGGATGTCGGGTGTACAAAATTTTATACAACGCCGACGAATCAACCGCTGATGGACGGGGTCGGCGGCGAATCGACCGCGATCAGGGGCGCCGGATCTGGCACGTAGGGGCGGATGTTGGGTGTACAAAATTTTGTACAACGCCGACGAATCAACCGCTAATGGATGGGGTCTGCGGCGAATCGACCGCTCGATCAGGTGCGGATCGGCGAGCGTGGGCGCGGTCGGCGCAGATCGGTCAGGCGCGATCGGCGTGGATCGGTCAGGCACGAATCGGTCGAGTACGGTCGGATCAGGAGCGAGCAGTCGGCGTGATCGGCGTGGAACAGGATGATCCGGCACGGTAAAATCTCCGGTGCTGGGTGACCCTTCAAACAAAACAAAAGCAGAAGCTTTTCCTCCACTCAATTGCTTTTCCTCCACTCAATTGCTAGGGACTGCCATTGAGGGTTGGGAGTGCTGCAACCATGAACATGTGTTCCAAGTGCCACATAGCGATGGTCTTGAATGTAATGCCCCGCTCCGCTCAGTGCATTACGATGAGTCGTTGACTCGAAGAGTTGCGTTGACCCGATGAGGTATCGATGCGAATCGATGCAAGTGTTACGTTGGCCAAAGGTAAGCTTTGAGTCGGTTGGAATCTATGAATAGAATTGATGCAAAAAATAAGTCCCATTGAGCAAGTGCTGATTTTAGTTGATCTGGTGTGCGGGCTATGTTTTTACGCTGGACGATAAGAGGTCGGCATTTTGCCTTATGCAATGAAGTGTCCGCAAAACCAAATCGTGGCCTTGCAACGGATTGTGGCATGGGCGCGATAGGCCAAATCAACCGAGTAATTCAAAGGAATGGCTAAATCCGGGAGTTAGCTATACGATCGAGTTATGGAAGCGAGACGCTTCAATCGGCAAAACGGCAAGGCGTATCGACTTAAGGTGGGCGGGTTCTTGACTCTCTCTCCCTACTCCTTTACGTCTAATAAGAGATATCATTGTATGCGTAATATGTTATCGAGTTAGCGAGCATGGCTCGGCGAGTAAGTGTCTAAAGATGCGTTGAACACTAAGGTAGAACATTGAACAATTAAACAATTGAAGCGACGTGCATCAAGTGTACGAGTCGCGGTAGGGCAATGATGGTAGAACATTGAAAGACAATATTGAGATGTGCATCATGTGCACGGCTCCGAGAACATTGAACACTAGGCGTAGAACATTGATTATGGCGTTGAGCGTGCCCTCGCGCACTTATGTACAAAAAGATTAAGTAACTACGGAGTTAGGCTATGTGAACAACTTATGTATGGTACGTGCTGAATATGAAAACGAGATGTCTAAGCCGTTGGGCGTCGTGCATCAATATGGATGTGTTGGGGCATAACGCCGACGGAGCTCCCCATATTAATGGTGGATTATGTTTATGAGACGCGAATATGTTTATGGCACGAGAAACCATTTATGGAGCGAGACTATGTTTATGGAATACGAGATGGATTGGAATGTATGACTTGTATGCTATGGCACGTATTACATGGTCAATGGACTCGGATGGCCCGTGTACGGGTACGGCTTCCCTCGAACGGTTACGTCGGGGCGTCGGGACCGTTCGGCCTAGGAGGGAATTATGTGTGGTATTTATGGTGCACAACATTCGGACGGATTACGACCGTCTAGTGCTGTAATAAGCTATAATATCCGTAAGTTTAGGATCCTTCGGATACTGGGCTAGCAACCCGTATCGAAGCGATTGTAGGCTTACACATAAGAGATGCCAAGTCCATTACGGTGCGAAACACCGTGACCTTCATATAGATAGGGTCGGTGAGCTGAGATGAGAGTTGGGTGCAGGCGCAGGGCCTGCGACCCTTATGCTTGGTCTAAGTTTATGGTTGGTTGTTGCGTGAATGATATGATTCTATGTTAAGTTCTAACCCGTGCAGGCTAGGCAATATGGGACGGAGATGAGCACGAACACTATGTTTACGTTCATATCATGGCTAACTGTATCTGATGTAGGAACACGACATGTGACACATTTATGATAATGTGCTATGTTTAAGTATTGCTATGAAACTGATCCTAAGGCTAAGTAGAAAGATCACCAATAATGATGCATGTTCCACTAAATGATTTAGTGTTTGGTATGGGTGCGAGCGGGTCTTGATCAGTGCGAAGCGAGGACGAAAGCACTAATCCCCTACTAGTTTATGTGCAGGTCAGCTTATGATCGGCTCGGGGCGGAGCTTGGCTTGGACGTGCCGAGGTATGGAGTCCTTGGCATTCAAGAGGAGCTTTCGCATATGCGTTCGGACTTACGACATGGAGATATTCGGCCGATAACTACTTGGTGGCTATAAAGAGGCATAATATATGGAACAATGTAATCCTTTGTGAGCTAGAGAGATCATGAGTGTTGTAGCCAATTGGCATGTTAAGTTGGGCTATTCAGTGTCTTTGTAACCTTCAGTTTATTATGAATAAAAGAGATTCTTGTTGTATACTCTGTTTTTCTTTCGCTGCTTATGTTATCAAATTGAGATAGTTCTATGTGAACCTATTATCTTGCCTTGCACGAGCGCAACTCCAGGCTCGTACGGCATCACGCCCCAGCGAGGACGATGATTCGGGTAAAATTGAGCGATTTCCTGGGTCGGGGCGTGACAAGTTGGTATCAGAGCGGTTCCATCCTCTGGACCGTACATGAATCTCTTTGACCCTCAGTGCTTCGCTATCGAATTCAGTTGACTCTAAGTTGTTTCCGCAACCGCATGGCTCATGGATCTGCTCGATGCTACATTGGATGTTCCATACAATAAGTCTATATTAAGTGGGTACGTTTGCCACAAGTATGTCATGACTATCACGTGATCTCCGAGTGCCATCAGAAGAATGTTGGTTGCACGAAGTGCAATGAGTTATAAGTTATTGGTTTTCCGAAGTACAACAAAGCTGCGAGTCGTCGGTCGCACGAAGTGCGAGGAGATATGTGTTGTTGGTTGCACGAAGTACAACGGGTCGATATGTGAGACGATGTGTGTTATGTGGCTATGCGAATGGTTATGTGTTATCGGTTGCACGGAGTGCAGCAAGTCGTGAATCATTCGTTGCATCGGTACAACGAGTCGATATGGTATGATGCGTGTTGTATGGCTATGCGGATGGATAGCGATATGTTGTACGGGATTGAGCAAGGACCTTAAGTATCGAGAATGAGTTGTTGTACGAGTTACAACGTGTGAGATTGGAAGATCGCGGATGCGATAGTACAAGTCGAGTTGGTCGCTAAGTTGAGTTGAGTAGGCGAACATGTATGTTGGCCGAATGTCGCGTTGAGCTTTGAATAAGCGAATGTTACGGGCATGATCGAGATAATCGCTAAGATATGGTTAGATTGAATGTGTGTCAAACTTGAGCTAACGCTAGAGCTGGGATCGAAAAGATCGCCATACGGGATAGTTGATTGAGAATAGATGTCGGACCTATGCGGAATGTGATGCCGAGTAATGACTCGATTTCGAGTGGTATATGCAATACCACTTGTGCGAGCAAGTGTAGCGAAGTATTGTATCGATAACGATAGGCTCGATCCTGAGTGGTATATGGGATACCACTTAGCGATAGCTATGTTAAGCCGTTTGGTGACTTGCGATAGATTTCGTCGAGACGATTATGTTGTTACGATATGTTTGTCCTCAACGGACGGAGTAGTAACGAGACTCGAGTGGGACTGACTTGACGGAAGTCGATACAAGTATGTTTCGATGAATTGAGTTGAACGATTATGCGAAGGCGTACCCAAGGATGATACGTCGGGTGAGGATTCGCTAAGCGTAAGTCGAACGATAGGCTGAGCATAGCGAAGGAATGTTACGTTGAGGAAATAGTCGACCCAGTCGAAATTATGTTGAGTTGGTACAAAAATTGTTCAGAAAGAATCGAGTAGGTACGAAGAAATCGTGTGAACGAAGTTGAGTTAGCGCGAAGAGTCGGTAGCACGATTTGGAAGTACGAGTTAAGGATATGAGAATAAATATGTGAATTAGAAAACGTGTCTCGATGATGGTAGTTAGTTACAACGAAATAGATTTTGGTACATGAGACTTGATTCGTATTCGAGTTCGAAGAATAATAATGATTGCAACGAGTTTGAGCTTATGAGAAAGAAAGATGTTCAAGTTATGCATATCGACGATGGTATTGAGGCGTATCAAAGACGATATGCAATAACTCGGGGATACTCCGATCGAATGAACAAAAATTATGTTGAGCATTGCTGTTGGATGAATAGGATGCAAGTTAAGTTATGGCAATTGGGATGCTAACGGTAGGAATGCTTCAGAGAATTTGAGAGTTGATGGATGTTACTCTAAAGAAAATGAAAGTGTCTGGATTGCTTCGCGGATCACCACTATGTTGACATTCTTGTCTTGAGCGAGCGCAACACCAGCCTCGCACATGCGTCACGTCAATTAGAATAATTATTTCTTGTAAGCGCTGGTATGGTGATTCATCCAGCGGGGATGATCAAACTTGCGAGGCGTGGCAAATTTGATATGGACTTGTGGTTTGATGCGAAAGTTGTTCGAGGATGGTTTTGATGAGTACGGAATGTGTCGAGCTATGATCACGGATAGGTAAAGTCGAACTTGAGGCGAGTAGATGTCATATGACTGGCAAGGATAGTCGACGGTAATACATAAGTGATTCGAGTAGTATCGGCATGCAATGTGCATAAGTGATTCGAATAGTTAATGGTGCATCAGTTGCACGGGGGATAGATAAATTGCGGATTTGTAAAGTATGTCGGATTGGGTAAAGTCCCATAGGAAGTATCGTAAATTGATTTGGCTTCGCGATAGGATATAGCATGGTTCGTGTTAACTGTCCCTCGTTGATGATCTTCAATTATCGAGCGTAGTTTCGGGGCAGATGACCCTAGAAGACTTGACCGCCAAATCAAATAAATGTTGAAGTCCCATAGGATGACCCTAAAGAAGTCGCGTAAGAAATTTTGTCGAGGATGAAGGATGAGGTAGTGCATGTTGAGGATAAGTCTAAGCGAGTGAGTATCGTGTCTCGAAAGTTAGCGAGTACTAGAATCGATATGGTCAAGAAAAGTTATGTTGGATCGAATAGATGTTGAGAAACGTACTTAGCGTAGTGATGCGGTAAGGCGATTGCAAGAATTTTGCAATGCGCGAGAGCGACGGATAGTAGAACGACCCTAAGAGTTGTGTCGTAGATCGATTTGAGTAACGGTTAGGCTATGTGCATTGAGCGCGCTATCTATGTTACGAAATGAGCTATAGTCGGGATTGATTCGAGAATTGAGTAAAGGATTCGTACTCGGTCGAGAATCGGAGATAGGTGTATCGTAAGAGACCTTGGGTCGGAAAGATTGTTGCCTTTGAGCATCGTAGACTCAAGTTGACCTCTTTTGTCGGAAGAGCGCGAGCACGATATCTGGATAAGTTACCTAGCGGGGGTAGCCCCAGACGCAATGCGTAGGCAGTTCGAGAACGTAGGTCATGTTGGGATAGTTGTGTGCGAGACTTAGTACGGATTGTGGGCAAAGGAATTTGTGACATGTGGACTTAGTCCATGTCGTTAAGGCCAAATGTTATGAACGGTTTGATGAAAGACTTGGATTATGTGAGAGATAGGCAAACGGTTGGGCGAATAGGCGTTGCGGAGAATTGTTGTGATCGGATGCGCAATGACTCAATACAATGCGAGTGTTAGGTGGCCGGCGAGAAATTAACTTACGCGATCGAAGTTATGGTTGAATTAAGTTATGTGCAAGATGTTGGAAGATGATCGCATGTTATGGGATGATGCATACGAAGAGTATTTTGGGAATAGGCGCTAAGATATGACTAAGTCGAGTACGGACCGATGGATGCTTGAGGATTTAAGTTGAGCTTGTTAGTTGTCCCGATATCCTACAACTGAGCTTGGCTGAAATGCATATATTGGTGGGATGCCTAAAATATGTGTATGATCCAAACTAAGTTGTATGATTCAACGATAGTAGCACGAGATCGTGAAGCGATCTATGCGAGGCACTTGGATTAAGTGTTGGTTTCGGTTCGAGGACGAACCTGATTTTGAGTGGTATATTATGTAATGTCCCGCTCCGCTCGGTGCATTACGATGAGTCGTTGACTCGAAGAGTTGCGTTGACCCGATGAGGTATCGATACGAATCGATGCAAGTATTACGTTGGCCAAAGGTAAGCTTTGAGTCGGTTAGAATCTATGAATAGAATCGATGCAAAGAATAAGTTCCATTGAGCAAGTGCTGATTTTAGTTGATCTGGTGTGCAGGCTATGCTTTTACGCTGGACGATAAGAGGTCGGCATTTTGCCTTATGCAATGAAGTGTCCGCGAAACCAAATCGTGGCCTTGCAACAGATTGTGGCATGGGCGCGATAGGCCAAATCAACCGAGTAGTTCAAAGGAATGGCTAAGTCTGGGAGTTAGCTATGCGATTGAGTTATGGAAGCGAGACGCTTCAATCGGCGAAACGGCAAGGCGTATCGACTTAAGGTGGGCGGGTTCTTGACTCTCTCTTCCTATTCCTTCATGTCTAATAAGAGATATCATTGTATGCGTAATATGTTATCGAGTTAGCGAGCGTGGCTCGGCGAGTAAGTGTCTAAAGATGCGTTGAACACTAAGGTAGAACATTGAACAATTAAACAATTGAAGCGACGTACATCAAGTGTACGAGTCGCGGTAAGGCATTGATGGTAGAACATTGAAAGACGATATTGAGATGTGCATCATGTGCACGGCTTCAAGAACATTGAACACTAGGCGTAGAACATTGATTATGGCGCTGAGCGTGCCCTCGCGCACTTATGTACAAAAAGACTAAGTAACTACGGAGTTAGGCTATGTGAATAACTTATGTATGGTACGCGCTGAATATGAAAACGAGATGTCTAAGCCGTTGGGCGTCGTGCATCAATATGGATGTGTTGGGGCATAACGCCGACGGAGCTCCCCATATGAATGGTAGATTATGTTTATGAGACGCGAATATGTTTATGGCACGGGAAACCGTTTATGGAGCGAGACTATGTTTATGGAACACGAGATGGATTGGAATGTATGACTTGTATGCTATGACGCGTATTACATGGTCAATGGACTCGGATGGCCCGTGCACGGGTACGACTTCCCTCGAACGGTTACGCCGGGGCGCCGGGACCGTTCGGCCTAGGAGGGAATTATGTGTGGTATTTATGGTGCACAACATTCGGACGGATTGCGACCGTCTAGTGCTGTGATAAGCTATGATATCCATAAGTTTGGGATCCTTCGGATACTGGGCTAGCAACCCGTATCGAAGCGATTGTAGGCTTACACATAAGAGATGCCAAGTCTATTACGGTGCGAAATACCGTGACCTTCATATAGATAGGGCCGGTGGACTGAGATGAGAGTTGGGTGCAGGGGCAGGGCCTGCGACCCTTATGCTTGGTCTAAGTTTATGGTTGGTTGTTGCGTGAATGATATGATTCTATGTTAAGTTCTAACCCGTGCAGGCTAGGCAATATGGGACGGAGATGAGCACGAACACTATGTTTACGTTCATATCATGGCTAACTGTATCTGATGCAGGAATACGGCATGGGACACATTTATGATAATGTGCTATGTTTAAGTATTGCTATGAAACTGATCCTAAGGCTAAGTAGAAAGATCACCAATAATGATGCATGTTCCACTAAATGATTTAGTGTTTGGTATGGGTGCGAGCGGGTCTTGATCAGTGCGAAGCGAGGACGAAAGCACTAATCTTCCACTAGTTTATGTACAGGTCAGGTTATGATCGGCTCGGGGCGGAGCTTGGCTTGGACGTGCCGAGGTATGGAGTCCTTGGCGTTCAAGAGGAGCTTCTGCATATGCGTTCGGACTTACGACATGGAGATGTTCGGCCGATGACTACTTGGTGGTTATAAAGAGGCATAATGTATGGAACAATGTAATCCTTTGTGAGCTAGAGAGATCATGAGCGTTGTAGCCAATTGGCATGTTAAGTTGGGCTATTCAGTGCCTTTGTAACCTTCAGTTCATTATGAATAAAATAGATTCTTGTTGTATACTTTGTTTTCCTTCCGCTGCTTATGTTATCAAATTGAGATAGTTCTATGTGAACCTGTTATCTTGCCTTGCACGAGCGCAACTCCAGGCTCGTGCGGCATCACGCCCCAGCGAGGACGATGATTCGGGTAAAATCGAGCGATTTTCTGGGTCGGGACGTGACATTGAACGATGAACAAGCCAAGCTTGTAGCTTCGTCCGTTGACAGTATTGTCAATGGCGGTGGCAGTAGCAGTGCAAAAGAGCCGATTGTTCGGATTTTTCTTGAGGCTCTGATACCATGTAGGAAATAATAATGCCCTTATTCTCATTGCTAGGGTTTGTTACAATATATATAGTGTCTATTTTTGGGCTTATGTCTACATTTGGGCTTATGGACCATATTTACATTACAAATATAATCTAACAATCTAACAATCTTGCATGCTTTGATTTCTACAACAAAAAAAAGGAAGAAATATGATATTTTTGCAAAATCAACATTCAACCATCGATTTCTATAACAGAAAACTAAATCTAACCAACTATTGAAAGATTTTTCCCAAAAATTAAACATTCATTCTGTGATTTCTATAATAGAAGAAGAAGAAATATGATATTTTAAACAAAATCAACATGCAAGCAAAGATTTCCACAACATAAAATTAAATCGAACCCATTAAAGATTTTTTTTGAAAAATTAAACATTGTGGATGCTTTGATTTCTACAATACAAGAGGAATAAATATGATATTTTTTCACAAAATCAACGTTGCAACCATTGATTTCTACAACAGAAAACTAAATCGAATCCACTATTGGAAGATTTCTTCGAAAATCTAAACATGCATCGTGCTTTGATTTCTATAATAGAAGAGGAAGAAATATGAGATTTTTAATAAAATCAACAAGCAACCATTGATTCCTATAACAAAAAACCAAATCGAATTCATTGTTGGAAGATTTTTAATAAAATCAACAAACAACCATGGACTGGACAGTCAAGGGTCTTCTATGTCCAATTTTTGTTTACCAAACAGACCCTTAATGATACATTTTGCACATTTTGGATGCAAGGTCCATCTTGTTTAAAAAAAAATTGAGAATTTTTTTTATTTTTGTTCCACTTATTAATATGAATTTGTACTTACATCTCACTTTGTGTGTTTATTATAAGACTTACATACCAAATTTTCTCACGAAATTATTTTTCGTGACAAAACAAAAAAAATTTCGTGATAAAAAAAGTGATATGTAAGTACAAATTCTTATTAATAAGTGGGACGAAAGTTAAAAAAAATTCCAAAAAAATCCAAGTCAATGAATAATCCTAGCTGAATAATGTATAGAGTGAAAAAAAAAACAATTGATGGGTTTCACCAAAACATTCATGATCTACATCCTTTCAAATATCCTATTCACAAACAAGAAAAAGGAAGTGATTTTTCTAATCTCCCTTTTTTTTTCTCACATGCTCAAAAGCTGACTTGAATTTTATAGCTAAAAAGTGACCAGGAATCAAATGCAGACTTTTGATCAGTAAGAAAACTATAGAAGTTGGTCCCTTTTCTAATTCATATTAAAGCACAAAATAAATAGCTTAAGTGTTCATCAATCACTAATCCATGTAAATTTGTTGTTTGCAAAGCTTGGAGAGAAATGAATTGTTTGGCATTGATATCAAAGTAGCCCCATGTCTCTAAACAAGAGAGAGATGGTACAAAAGCAAATGTTTGCTTACTTTGATTTACTATTGATCGACAAATTAATGTTTGCTTACTTTGAATGTCTTCTTTAGGATTATTTTTATTTTTATTTTTATGAGCTTTTGGAGAATGGGGAGGGGTAGGTTTCAACACATGCATCTACTGTAGACGAATTCTGCCGGCAATCATCAACCCAACTCTTCCTGATCCAGAATTTAATCATGGCTTTTTAGACTTTTATGATCAAATTAGTTCTCTTCTTCTTTTTTTTTTTTTTTTTTTTTTTTTCTTTTTTCTTTATTACAACAGTACACCTACACATCCTTATCGTGGGAGAATTCGAATCATATCGGCTCTCTCTGGTGTCATGGGCGGATCCACATTGAGGCCATTGGAGGCCCAGGCCCAGGCCCCAGTGAGAATTTTTTTAATATATTTACTTATGAAAAATTAAGTCATTTGATTTTGTCTTTAATTTTCAATTGATGCTAATTATATTGGAGATCACGAAGGAGTTATCACTGACTTTGCAAAGAAAATATAAGGACATTTCGAATGCTATAGCACTTGTTATAGTGGCTAAGAGGTGATTTCAAGCGGTAAGAGATGATGGAAGAGAATCTTTCCTAAGTAAGATCACCGTATTTTTTCTATAGCAAAAGTAAGTGTGAAAAGATGCTTCTCTACAATGAATATTGTAAGATGGATTTACGAAACCGAATTTGTGATCAGTCTTTAATAATTGTCTTGTATACTTCATAGAAAAGAGTTGTTTAGTAGTATTATAAATGATGCTCTAATTAAACGCTTTCAAAGTATGAAAACTTGCATAGAACAATTGTGAGATATAATATTTTATTATATAAAAATAGTGCTAATTAATATAATATTTTATACCCAAAAAAATTTAAGAGCGTTGTTTCTGAACCCTCTTATGATTGTGCCTCCAATGGATTGTAATCCTGGATCCGCCACTGTTCGTACTGCTTTCTGTTGGAATTTTTGCCTTTAGACTAGGAAAGATAGTCCCACATCGGCTACACCAAATGATGATTATCTCAATATAATGCATTGCTTGTATTGAGGCGTGCACATGAGGTGTGGTAGGGCACAAGTGTGTGCCATGTGTGAGTATTTTCCTAGAAAAAAATGATTAATTCCAACAAGGATGCAAGTTAATTTTTGTTGTTCGGACTCGGACACGGACTCCAGGATGTCTCGTGCATGCACGGGAGTGTTCGAGTGTTCGAGGGGTAGGCGTGGACTGGCACACGACTATACTGATTGTGAGATGATCTAAAATATCAAACTCTATTTTTGAGTATTAGTATTTTAGTCACACATCGGATAGGAGAAAATGTGAAGTCTCACTCCACCCTATAAATAGAGCCCCTTGGCCTCTTCTGAAAGATGTACAAAAGAAGAGAGTTAAGGGAGTCTGTAAAGTTCAGAAAGCCCGTTCAAGTCTCGAAATTGACTGGCGAGCGTTCCAGAAGTTCTCTAAGAACTTGCTGGTTCTTGGAAGCGGATCGTATATAGGCGAATCTTGTTTTGAGCAACGGTGATCTGATCACCCCAGCAAAGCCGTTTTCTATTTCTTCTTTCCTTCTCTTCTTCTCTGATCTAATCAGAAACCTCTTGTGGACTTTCGTCGCTGCTGCTACTAGCAATTCGATTTGTACCTTCTTTTTAGAAGCATTACATTCGTTTGTTGCTGTGACAAATTTTTTTTAGATTTTCGTTACCCACAATCCTCCAATGGTCTCTGTCGTGCACCTTCCTTTAAGTGTTGCTACGAAACGTTGTTTTTACAATGGTTTTATTTCTCAGTTTTCCATCGAAAATCACGTCCCGAGAATAACACTTTCCGTATGAGCTACAAGTGCTGGACATTTTGTTTTCATTCTTGTTAGTGTTTTATCCCAAAATATTCATTCATATGATAAACTCAAAGAACTTGTTTGTTTTCGTAGAAAGGAAAGGATAGGAAAGGAAAGGAAAAGAAGAAAAAAAAATTGCACTTTTATTTTCTTTGAAAATTTATAATTTTCGTCAAAAACAATTTGGTATTTTAAAAGACCAGAAAAAATTGGGTGAAAAAGTGAATGATAGAAAATTGAATCCTTAGGGTTGGATGGGAGAACATTTTTCTTTCATAGTTATTTTCTTTATCGTCCAAACACGCAAAAATTACTCTGCTTTTTCAAATACAGAAAATAAATAATCTTTTTTTTTCCAAACTCCTGACTTTTCTTTCGCAATTGCAGACATTGTTAGTTGTGTTTATGGATATCTTATTGTACAACAAAGTTATCAAATTTGAAACCAAACATATTTTGGTCATCATTCCAACAAGAACAACCAACATTCCATCTCAAAAGCTCAATTTTAAAATAACTTATTTGTATAGTGAAGAGATATAACTTTATCAACAAATATCTAATGGAATCACCAAACCATTGTTGATTTTCTTCCAGTACATTTGACATATTTTAAGAAAATTTGCCACCATTACTTGAATCCTAAAGTCAAAATCTAGTTTAGCCTTGTACTACCAGACATACACGTATTTATTTATGAAACATCACATGATATTTTGAATGATATGCTTGGACAAGCCTCCTTTCATTTATGTATATACAAGTAGTGTTGGGATTAGAGACGTTGCTGTGTCGACCTACAATCTCACAAAAACATCAACTAGCAATTGCTATGCAAGTTCCGATAAGAACAAACACATATTCTTTTGGTGGCTAGGAATCTTAAGGATCTGCTTGGATTGATGGTTAAGCAAATTAAGTGAGAAAAAAAAATTAAGTGAGAGAAAATATAACTATATTTAGTTTGAGAGTGAAAATTTAGGAGGGAAGGTTATAGAGGGTTAAGTGAGGATTTGTTTCATCCTATTTTGTCTATTTTTTAAAATCCCAAACCGGAGGGTTAACGAGAGGGATTAAGAAATTTTATTTAAAAAATCATAAATATCCATTACTTTTTCTAAAAAATATCATTATTTTTTTCTATTTTTTCTTGCTTTTAACATGCTGCTCCATAGTTTTCTTATTTGTGAAGATATTTTCATAAGTTCTAATTAAAATTACAGTCAAATTTAATTTTATGACATATGTAATAAGAATATTTTGATAACTATTATATTTTTCTTAATCTCCCTCTTACTCAAAACATTCAATCTAAGCAAGAGTTATTAAACACACTCTACTTAACTTTTCCTCCAATCCAAGCAAAGTTATATGTATCGACTCTACTGTTGGGAATTGGATACGTCCTCCTGCGCTCCGATACCGTGTCTGAGACGTTGCCGCAACGAAAACTTAGGCCAACCCACTTGAAATAACCAACCTCCGTCTAGCGGACACCAAGCACAGATAAATACAAGTATATGGCGGTGACTACGTCACCTGGACAAATCCTAATCTCTATAACTCAGATGAAATTACAAGATCGACAAAAACTAATGTTGAACCTTTTGCCCTAATAGGTTCAACCCCCTCACCACACTCAAGAAGCAAAGAAAGAGATTACAATTGAAATCGTTTACCAACCCCACTACAAAAAAAATGTCTTTCTGGGACGCCAAAAATTCGTCTTAAAAAGGCCCAAATCAGTCTTAAATCGTAATTTGGGACGAATTTTAGGACGGAAAGTAACAGTGCTATTAGGGTGACGTGGCAAAAAGTTTTAGGACGGAAAATACCGTCCTAATTTGGTTTTAGGGTCGAAAAATCTAACCGTACCAAAAGAGTTTGAATTATTATATGTTTATGATGGTTTACTAAATCGTTCCAAAATAAAAGAGTTTGTGACGAATAACATTCGTCCTAGAAAAATTTGCTAGTGTCACAAAAGAATGTCGTTTATATCTAGGACAATTACATAACCGTCCCAAAAGTAATACTTATGAAATTATGGTTTGCATTTTCCAGCTATAAAACATACAATTTAAATACATGTATAACATAATTCATATGATCATGGCCGTTGTCGAGCTTGTCCTCAGACGTATCTCCAGAAGTCGGAGCTCCCATACAAAAAAGCTTAAAAACATCAAGCATTCTTTACTATTATTTACAAAATAAAAAAACATATTGCATTAAGTAGAAGACAACAAAATTCATATTGCATTAAGTAGAAGACAACAGAAAAGTTTAACATTAAGCATCCTTTACCATCATTTACAAAATAAATCCAAAACATAATACATCACCCACACCATTACTTACAAAATGACCCATCATCTCCACCATTACATACAAAATTATGAACCAAAAACATTAAGCACTACACCATGTTTTTGAATCATCTATTAAACATTCATAAAATTAACCCAAAAATTTATCCATCAAGAGTCGTCGTCCATCGTTTAAGTAAATCTAGAATATTTTTGAAGGACCTGCAAATAAAATTAAGACATGCAATATATTAGCAAGGACATGCTAACTGTACAAACCACCAGAAAAGAAGTATCATGACCATTTAAAGATTTTTGCAAATGAGCAGAAGCAGTAACAAAGCCATTCCTATCCAACCATACTCCAACATCAGTGTCCAGAACTTCATGAACAAAATACATGTTAAATAATATTTTTCATATATAGCAAGAAATCCAATCGAACAAGAAGAGAAAGCTCGCACCTGCAATAGTACCTTCACCTTCAATACGTCTTCCTACCCTAAGAGCACCTCCAGTACCATACAGTCATACACCAAAAGAGACATGTCAATATTTATTGTTAAGTAGGTAAAATATCATGTTAAATACCAAGAAGGAATGATTCAAGGGAAAATGTTAATGTAGTTGTCATCAACTATAACAAAATAATGCACAACTATAAATATGTACCACCATTATTTTGCATTATGCTCTAGCCATACAATTGACTTGTGTCTATGATTAAATATGTGTGGTTGAGTACAAAGACAAAATATTTGAGGCATTGCCATCCTTAAAAAAATACATATAATGAATATAGAGTAGCAGATGGATCAAATATCCAGCAATAAAAACAACAACATAGCAGTCTCATCCACAATACACAACTAAAACCTGCTATAGGTTGAAGGTATCACAGTTCTAGTTAGATGTACCAAAAGAATCCTTCACTATAATTTACAAATCTAGAGAGGAACAATAGTAGAAACCTCTAGTGGCGAAAGGAGTCACTTAGCAGTCAACCTTACGAGAGTATTTTTTTTCCCCTTCAATGGCTTATATTGTAGAGTAACCAATACAGAACAACTATAAAATCCTCCATGTATCCCATTAATGTTTTTGCAAGAGTGATTTTGCATTCTAATTTTGACCTAGGTCAGTGCACCTAAAGTAAATGCACATCATGGCATACACACTAGAATACTTCAGATACATAATATAGTTGGATATGATGCTTTTCAAATAATCTCACTTCATTAGGATAATGGAAACCTAAAGCATAATTCATCTTTATAAGGATAAACACTTGATAAATACATTTATGAAATACCTTTTATATATATATATATATATATATATATATATATATATATATATATATATATATATATATATATATATATATATATATATATATAATCATTTAAATGCTAAAATTTAGACGTGAGATTCAAATTAGGAACTCATAAACATGATATATGAAACCAAACCTTTTCTCCAAGTTTGGTTGTGAGATGAGCTATGACTCGTCGACATCAAAACTAACACCTGATATATCAGAAAGCAGAATTTCAGGTAGCTAATATTGAAGTTAATTTGAATCAATAAACTAGTCTTTTTCCACACGGTAAAGAGAATATATGCCACGTTACTTGGCAAGCAGAAACTTAGGTTTTAGCAATGAATATGTCAAGTTACTTGGTAAGGAGGCTCCATGCCCCTAAAAAATTGTCAATAAATTCATTAAATAATAAAGTTTAGCTTTACGATAAATGGGTTACCATTAACCTTAACCTACATTAATTAAACCACAAACACTGGGAATGGAACACATGTTCGACAAAATAAAATCCACTGAAAAAAAAACATATACAAAATAAAATCCACTAAAAAATACCTATCATTACATGGATTGGATTTGTTACTCGAGAAAAACTTTCATGTAGAAAGGATTCTATCATGAGTATATTAATATCTTTAAAAGCTGAAATCGAAATGATTCTATCACGAGTATATCTACTAACAAACAATGGCATAAATCACAAGAGAACGACAGAAATATAGAAAGAATGACATAAATCATAGGAGAACGACAAAAACCTGACCAAACGACAAAATTACTCGATTGAAGAAAAAAAATTCACCAATAATCCGAATTACTTTATTAACTTAGAAAAAATATTTAAACTCCTATGAATGTGTTCAAACATATGATTAGAAATTTATATCTTTCAATCTCAAGCCAATTTACAACCATACAACAAGAAATTCTCCAATGTTGAGCAGTTGCATGAAGACTACTCGTCATAAAAATAAAATTTTCTACTAAAGAATTCTGAAGAATTAGAATAATTTATGGTTTTATGCCTTATTGGTATCGACTAAAAATCACCGAATTTAAAAGGTTGTGCATTGGTATCTGATATTAATGCTAATGCTTTAAAAACTAATAAACAAGAATCAAAAGAAAATTTTGAGTCCATAAACACAACAAAAGCATCATTAGGAAGACTAGGGATTCAACAAACTGCTTCATATTAGCTACTTACCATCCCAAATCCAGTAATATGTAGAGATTAATTTTATAAAAGACTGAAGATGGAACTGACATTATCGTGACCATGCCAAATCATGTACTAAAATCCACACCACAAAAAACATGAAAATGAGATAAGATCTACATATATTGCATAATAATTCAAGCTCAAACTCAACTACATCAATCTGAACCAAAATGATGGACTCCAAGAATGGTCAAACATCACTTTTCAAAAGCAACTTAACTTTCCTTAGTTGACAACGAAGAGTTTATGCATCTAAAGGAACAACTGAAACAAGCTTGACCAATTGCATTCATTTTCTATCTTGTCTTTCAACTTCTATAAGTACCTAAATTTGATACCGATCTATTCACTTCCATGCAGAAGATTGCAAAGTCCTTTTCTATATCAATATAGCTATCTTGGTGGAACAATATATTATATAATTATAATCTCTTGACTCTTTTTTGAGCTAGTAGATCACTCTAGGAAAGGAAGTTATGGTGATGATGTGTTCTTGACAAACCATTTGTCGTGTCAGTGGCACTGTGTCCAGTTAGGCTCGTGTCGCATTCACACAACAAGAAAACAACATGAAAGCATACAAAGCAGGCTTGTAAAAACTGGGGTCCACGGATCATGTGGGCCCAAAATAATTAATTTAAACATAAATATATTAATAATTTTGTTTCTAAAATAGAACTAGTATGTGCCTCGCCAACATGAAGCCAATGTGGTTAGTACTTTAGACTTATATACTATTGATGGTCGTCTTTTTTTCAATTAATTTTTTAGTTTTTTTTAATATATTTTTTATTATGAATGGGGTTCCTATTTTAAAAGTTTGCCACGGGAGCTCAGAACCGGCATTGCTAAAAACCATTTCAAGTTTTACATGAGAAGCAAGCACACTCAAGCACACTCTACAAACCGAGGTGTGCTGGATTATGCGATATATATACATATAGGTCACACTGTATCATTTTGGGTACATATATATAGGTCATACCATATTGGTTTGGAATGTTCAATCCAATATTGATGCGCCAACATTAACCCACGAGATAATACTTTCCAATCAATATAAACAGTAGGCAAAAAATAATGTTGTCGACACATTGGTTTGGTTAATATGTTGATAAAGTTTAATATTTAACATATCATAACATTTATCTATACATTGACACCATTATAAATTGCATTTCTATACATTGCAGTATTCATGCATCTTAATATTTGTACCATTCGAATGATTTTTTATTTTTTATTCTTTCTGAGGGCTACTGTCTAACATGTAAAATAAACATCACACCTTGCGCTATTAACGCCATACCACTATATATCAACACAGCCCTCAAATAATAGAGAATGGTACATAATCACTACTACAACACCACATGTTAGACTAGAAAATAATCTCCAATACTTTTTTTATATATGGAAGAACGAGATCAATTCCAGCCAAATTTTATTTAGTTAAAAGCGAGTGTAAAACACTAGTATATAAGTAGCTGAATAATCGTTAGTTGGTCCTCATTGTAAGGGGTTAAAATTGTACGAGATTGAATTTATTTGAATCATTTCAATTAGTATATGTATATATTTTCTAAACTGAGAAGGAAAAGAAATCAATATTAATAAAAGATTATTAGATTAAAAGCATGGAAGCTTGTCCTCATGGCTGAGGGATGCTAAAATTACAACCAAATATGTTATAAAAACTAAGACAAAAATATGCAGCCTATGTAAACAGTATAAACACTCACATTTCATGGTAAATAATTCTAAAAAATTGGTAAATAATCCTGTATAAACAAGTGAAAGGCTTGTAATTAATTTCTAGCAAGTTTTTTGCAAAAAAATTTGGTAAATAATTCTTATTTGGACAAGTAATTAATTTTGAGCAAATTTCGAACAAAAAATTGGTAAATAATTTAGGACAAAATAATATGTAGTGTGTAAACAGTGTAAAACACTCAATTTCTAGAAAAATAACATGAATCTAAAAATTAGGGTAAAAACTAAAATTTCTTGGTAAAAAAAATCTAAAAATTAGGGATAATATACCAACAAGTAGCACTGGAGCACCTAGGGTTGAAAGAATCACCTAGTAACAAAGATCGGAGAGAGAGAGCAGCCGCAACAGTACCTAGGTTGCATCCATTCTTTTTGATCGAATTAGAGAGAGAGAGAGAGAGAGGGAAAGATCAGAATGATTTTATGATGAAAGTCTGAATGGTTTTGTGATGAACGGTTTAGATTTAGGTCATTTGGTCGAACGGTCAGGATGGGTACACGTGGAGGCAAACGTTCCCTCCTAAATTTTGGCAATTAGCCCCAAAATACTTGGCATTCCTGCCGAGTTATTTGGGACGAAAATATTAATTATTTGGGACAGAAAGTTTTATTAGTCCCAAATAGAGATCCATTTTCACAATCTCTCCCAAAAAATACTACTTTTTTGTTTCCAAAAATATAGTTGTCCCCAAAACTAAATTTTTAGGACGTTTTAGACTAGTGTTTCAAATAGTGTCGTCCCAAAAAGATACTTTTTTTGTAGTGTAGTAATCTCCCTAACCGAAGTTGACGACCCCTCGATTAGATCTCTTCTTCCTTCTGTCTTGGATGGCGAAGTCCTAAGAGCAAAGTGCGAAACTTTCTCTTAGATTTTCTGTGGACGAGCACCTCGAATCTCTACTTTTGTGCTGTACTTTGTGCCTCCACCCTCACCCCATATATATAGGATGAGAAAAACCTATTTTAGGTCATAATATAATTTCTTAAATAGGAAGCCCTCAAATAAGAATTCTACTACACCTAAAATAGCCCATCAACATTCTATTTTAGATTATAATAGGATCTCTTAAATAGAAAACCATCAAATAAAAATCCTATTATATCTAAAATAGCCCAGCACTAATTATGGACATCTAAATCAAATTAAATCAAATATTTAATCAGATTTGGACTCCATAAATATGCTATTACCAAATCCAGACTGGACTCCAACAATCTTCCCCTCTAGTCTGATGAGAGGGTGTTGACCCTATGGCTCCTCAACTGGACTCCATGCCTGTCGTCATGCGACATAGTTCCTGCTCCCCCATGCCACTGATCTTCGATCCCCCGAGCTGCTTTGTATCTTTTTTCATCTCCAGCTCCTTGATCGTCACGTCAACACTAGCTGCCATGCGTAGCACCTCTTGCACTACCATGGGATCCTGCCGATATCAATAACATGATCAAGATCGAAGTCCTTGACGATCAGTCTCACCGCAAGTCTCGGCTGTCTGTCCCCGACTTTTGTCTTCCACCTGAAAGTGTTAACGTTCCGACGAGCTTCTTCATCCTTGGCTGGCCCAACCAAGCAGACGGTGTAGTCCTCCTGAGGTTTGAACTCCTGAAGCTGCCCACCTTCGTGTCTGAACTTGAAGCTCCCCCGTACACATGCGTCCTCGAGCAGAACATCACGCACTGTGCATGCCGTCGATGACCCATCTCTTCCCCTGAACTGTGTGAATGATGATGCTCTCGCCTCAGATTAAGTTTGCTGCAAACCTTGATCTCCTTCCCGGCTTTGAACTGCTGAAACCGATGTCGCTCCGTGAAGCTTTGGCAAACCATCCGTCGCCAAAATCAGATCCGTAGAGCAACCCCCACCTGGAGACCGACCAGCTGTCATGGGACCGACAGACTGACCCTCAATATTTGACTCACCACCATCAATCGCTTTGTCTCGATGAACCGAATCCTCCGTATCCCTCAAAGCACCTAGAAGCCCCTCCTCAGCAAGTTCTCGACGATCCACCTTCTGTCGAGCACCCCTCGAGCCTCTATCCGGTGTCAGTGGCCTACCTGTACGGCCCAGCGGCTTGAGCCTATACATGCCATAACACAAATCTTTCTGAGCCAGCTGTTGGAAACCCTTCGCAAGCATCCAATCTTTGTCCCCAAACAGACTGCAACAGCCATCATCTGCCAGCCTTCGTACCGAAACCAAGTTGTAGCGCAAAATTGGTACATGTCGTACACCCTTGAGAACGAACTTTTCACCGAGCTCCGTTGTCAAGTATACATTACCGATGCCTACAACTGCAGCCGTCCCCTTGTCGTCCATCTTCACACGTCCAAACCTGCCGTCGCGATATGACGTAAAGATCCTCCTATGTGGAGTGGTGTGATACGACGCCCCCGTGTCCATAACCCTGTCACCGTCATGACACATGCCCCAAGGTTCTTCTGCGTCGATTGCTGCGATGATGATATCTCCTATTGCTGTGAGATCCTCCTGATCGTCCTTGCCTTTTGCCTTCTCAGCTTTGAGCTTCATGCAGTTCCTCTTGATATGACCCCTTTCGCCACAGTGATAGCAGCCCTCCTTGTGGTCCACAATCGTAAGATTCTGAGAACTCCCCCATGTCCTCGTCTGCAAATTGGGTATTCCCTTCCCGTAGAAAGTCACCAGAGCGGACTCCAGTGACGATTCCATTTGCTTGCGTCGGAACTCCTCATTCAACAAACTACTTTTGACTGCCTCCATCGTGACAACTCCATCAGGTGCAGAGTTGCTCAACGACACCACCAACGTCTCCCAGCTTTCTGACAGAGAACTCAGGAGCAGTAGGGCCTGAAGCTCATCATCAATCACCATCTTCATCGCAGACAGCTGATTGATGATACCCTGAACCTCGTTCAGATGTTGTGCCATTGGGGCACCCTCCGTGTACTTCGAGTTGACGAGTTGGCGAATAAGAAACGTCTTATTGCCAGTCGTCTTCCTTTCGTACAACGAATGCAGCTTCTTCCATAATGCTTTTGCTTAACTCTCCATGGACACGTGGTGAAACACCGAATCATCCAACCATTGGCGGATGAATCCAACGGCCTTCCGATCCAATCGTTTCCAGTCTTCAACAGCTTTGTCCATTGGCTTTGCGTCGTCGCCCTCCAATGGTCCATGCAAGTCCTTACACCATAGTAGATCCTCCATCTTTGGCTTCCAAATCGCCCAGTTTTTCCCTGTGAGGGTGATCATACGAGTGTTCATCTGCTCCATAGACATGGTTGCCAGAACCTCCAAAGCTCTGATACCAGATATTGGGAATCGGATACGTCCTCCTGCGCTTCGATACCGTGTCTGAGATGTTGCCGCAGCGGAAACTTAGGCCAACCCACCTGAAATAACCAATTTCTATCTAACGGACACCAAGCACAGATAAAGACAAGTATATGGCGGTGACTTCATCACCGGAACAAATCCTAATCTCTATAACTCAGATAAAATTACAAGATTGACAAAAACTAATGTTGAACCCTTTGTCCTAATAGGTTCAACTCCCTCACCACACTCAAGAAGAAAAAAAGAGGTTACAATTAAAATCGCTCACCAACCCGTAGCAATCTTCCTAACCGAAGTTGACGACCCCTCGATTAGATCTCTTCTTCCTTCTGTCTTGGATGGCGAAGTCCTAAGAGCAAAGTACAAAACTTTTTCTTAGATTTCCTGTGGACGAGCACCTCTAATCTCCACTTTTGTGCTGTACTTTGTGCCTCCACTCTCACCCCATAGGATGAGAAAAACCTATTTTAGGTCATAATATAATTTCTTAAATAGGAAGCCCTCAAATAAGAATCCTACTACACCTAAAATAGCCCATCAACATCCTATTTTAGATTATAATAGGATCTCTTAAATAGGAAACCCTCAAATAAGAATCCTATTATATCTAAAATAGCCCAACACTAATTATGGACATCCAAATCAAATTAAATCAAATATTAAATCAGATTTGGACTCCATAAATATGTTATTACCAAATCCAGACTGGACTCCAACAATCTTCTCCTCCAGTCTGATGAGAGGGTGTTGACCCCATGGCTCCTCAACTGGACTCCATGCTTGTCGTCATGCGACAGAGTTCCTGCTCCCCCATGCTACTGATCTTCGATCTCCTGAGCTGCTTTGCATCTTCCTTCGTCTTCAGCTCTTCGACCATCACGTCGACACTAGTTGCCATGCGTAGCACCTCTTGTACTACTGGGATCATGTCGATATTAATAACATGATCAAGACCGAAGTCCCTCACGATCAGCCTTACCGCAAGTCTCGACTGTCTGTCCCCGAATTTTGTCTTCCACCGGAAAGTGTTAACGTTCCGACGAGCTTCTTTATCCTTGGCTGGCCCAACCAAGCAGACAGTACTGTCCTCTTGAGATTCGAACTCCTGAACCTACCCACCTTCGTATCTGAACTTGAAGCTCCTCCGTACACATGCTTCCTCGAGCAGAACATCTCGCATTGTATATGCCGTCGATGACCCATAGCTTTCCTCCGAACTGTGTGAATGATGATGCTCACGTCTCAGATTGAGTTTGCTGCAAACCTTGATCTCCTTCCTGGCTTTGAAAATGCTGAAATCGATGTCGCTTCGTAAAGCTTTGGGAAACCATCCGTCGCCAAAATTGGATTCGTAGAGCAACCCCCACATGGAGACCGACCAACTGTCATAGGACCGACAGACTGACCCTCAATCTTTGACTCACCACCATCCGTCGCTTTGTCTAGACGAACCGAATCCTCCGTATCCCTCGAAGAACCTAGAAGCCCCTCCTCAGCAAGTTCTCGACGATCCACCTCCTGTCGAGCATCGAGCCTCCATCCGGTGTCTGTTGTCTACCTGTACAGCTCAGCAGCTTGAGCCTGTACATGCCACAACACAAATCTCCCCGAGCCAGCTGTTGGAAACCCTTCGCAAGCATCTAATCTTTGTCCCCAAACAGACTGTGACAACCATTATCTGCCAGCCTCCCTATCGAAAACAAGTTGTAGCGTAAACTCGGAACATGTCGCACACCCTTGAGAACGAGCTTCTCACCGAGCTCCGTTGTCAAGTGCACATTACCGATGCCTACAACTGCAGCCATCCCCTTGTCGCCCATCTTCACACGTCCAAACCTGCCACTGCGGTATGACGTGAAGATCCTCCTATATGGAGTGGCATGATACGACGCCCCTGTGTCCATGACCCAGTCGCCTTCATGATACATGCAACAAGGTTCCTCTACGTCGGTTGCTGCGATGATGATATCTTCCATTGTTGTGAGATCCTTCTGAGCATCTTTGCCTTTTGCCTTTTCAGATTTGAGCTTCATGCAGTTCCTCTTGATATGACCCCTTTCTCTACAGTGATAGCAGCCCTCCTTGCGGTCCACAATAGCAAGATTCCGAGAACTCTCCCTGTCCTCGTCTGCAAATTGGATCTTTCCTTCCCGTAGGAAGTCACCAGAGCGGACTCCTGCGACGATTCCACTTGCTTGTGCCAGACCTCCTCATTCAATAAGCTACTTTTGACTACCTCCATCGTGACAACTCCATCAGGCGCGGAGTTGCTCAACGACACTACCAACGTCTCCTAGCTTTTCGGCAGAGAACTCAAGAGCAGTTAGGCCTAAAGCTCATCATCAATCACCATCTTCATCGCAGACAGATGATTAATGATACCCTGAACCTCGTTCAGATGTTGTGCCACTGGACACCCTTCGTGTACTTCGAGTTGACGAGTTGGCGAATATGAAATGCCTTGTTGCCAGCCGTCTTCCTTTTGAACAGTGAATGCAGCTTCTCCCATAATACTTTTGATGAACTCTCCATGGACACGTGGTGAAACACCAAATTATCCAGCAATTGGCAGATGAATCCAATGGCCTTCCGATTTAGTCGTTTCCAGTCTTCAACAGCTTTGTCCATTGACTTTGCATTGTCGCCCTCCAACGGACCATGCAAGTTCTTGCACCAGAGTAGATCCTCCATCCATGGTTCCAAATCGCCCAGTTTCATCCTGTGAGGGTGATCATACGAGTGTTCATCTGCTTTGTAGACATGGTTGCCAGAACCTCCAAAGCTCTGATACCAGATGTTGGGAATCGGATACGTCCTCCTGCGCTCCGATACCGTTTCTGAGATATTATCGCAACGGAAACTTAGGCCAACCTACCTGAAATAACCAACCCCTGTCTAACGGACACCAAGCACAGATAAAGATAAGTATATAGTGGTGACTACGTCACCTGGACAAATTTTAATCTCTATAACTTAGATGAAATTACAAGATTGACAAAAACAAATATTGCACCCTTTGCCCTAATAGGTTCAACTCCCTCACCATACTCAAGAAGAAAAGAAAGAGGTTACAATTGAAATCGTTCACCAACCTGTAGCAATCTTCCTAACCGAAGTTGACGACCCCTCAATTAGATCTCTTCTTTTTTCTGTCTTGGATGACGAAGTCCTAAGAGCAAAGTGCGAAACTTTTTCTTAGATTTCCTGTGGACGAGCACCTCTAATCTCCACTTTTGTGTTGTACTTTGTGCCTCCGCCCTCACCCCATATATATAGGATGAGAAAAAGCTATTTTAGGTCATAATATGATTTCTTAAATAGGAAGCCCTCAAATAAGAATCCTACTACACCTAAAATAACCATCAACATCCTATTTTAGATTATAATAGGATCTCTTAAATAGGAAACCCTCAAATAAGAATCCTATTATATCTAAAATAGCCCAGCACAATATGGACATCCAAATCAAATTAAATCAAATATTTAATCAGATTTGGACTACGTAAATATGCTATTACCAAATCCAGACTGGACTCCAACATCTACTCCTTAATTAACTCCCCCTCACTTAATTCCACTTAACTCTGCTTATTTTTTTTCCTCTCAATCCAAAAAGATCCTAAGTCTCAGTCTTCTATTCAATAAAACTATTGTAAGTGCGATTATGTTGACTTTTTAATTTGTCCAAGGAGTCCTCCTCTTCCACTTCTGAAAAAAGATACAAAATAGAATGAGATCGTTCAATGTTTCAATTCCTTACAAAGTGTATTCATTGAGTTATAGTTGACATCGGTTCAACAGTAACGATCCTACCAAGTAAGTAGACAACACTCTGAATAGAAAACTATTTCTCGTTCTTGAAGCGTATAAGATGTAATAGTTGTAGTGCCTCGCTCCGCGAAGGCACTAGATAGACAAAGAGGTCAGATTGTTGGATATAGAACAGAAGACGATTGATCTGGGTGGGTGGACCAAAAATCATTTTTTGATTCTTTCACGCCTAATAATGAATTTGTGTTTTGAAAGTATGTTCTTAATGAATGAACCGTTGCTATGCCTTACATCCCTTTATATACAAAACTAACTCTTGTAATAGATGACTGTCTCTTGAACAGAAAATCCTCGCTTTGCATATCTTTTGATTTCTAGCTCCTGGGGATGAGGCTCGAGCTATCGCTTCGGACTATCCATCTCGATACATTTTGCACCTGTATACAAACTGGTGGTGGATCTGTACATCAATGTACTGTTGATATGAACAAAGGCTACATCGTCTGAAACGATCACTATTTCAATTAGCGAGAAAATATTTCTTGTGATGTGATCTTGCTATTTTTACCTATGTTCATTTCATACAGTACAGAGTTAGATTACATCTTTTGAAAATACTTTTGAAAAGTCGACATTTCATATCTTTCCAATTCATAACATCTACGATAGGATTGATTTCCAAGCATACAAGGGACTATTCATTTCATGTGAAGTGTGCATCGCGCGTGTTTCATGAGCCATAAACATTTCGTTAGGGACTTTAGTAATAACATCTCATTTCTTGAAGAACATATAGCAGCATAATGAACATATTTCTATATCTTTAGTTCAGACATTAACATTTCATACAAAACATCTTATTCTTAGGGAGAATTCATGCTTTCACAATCTCAAACAAAGAATGCATCACTTATACAGTAATTCTTACCCATTGCCGGCAGTCCATCCTACATGAGGCAAGGATTAGAATAAATATAATACAACCAATATTGTTTTCTGTTCGTCTCTGCATTGTTTGCTCTTAACAAAAATTATTAGCGACACATGCAAACTCGATTGGTAGTTGTGACTCAAGGCTCAGCTCTGTACTAGTACATGCACATACCAACAGTTGTGACTCTCCGATTCAGCTCTGCAATGATATACACACATACTAGCAGATGTGGCTCAGGGTTCAGCTCTTCACCAATCAATACCTATCTATATGATGGTCCATGGGTATTCCCATTATTAGCAGTTAGGACGTTCTAACCCATCTCACTAATAGACTGACACCTCCCTGATCGCGAGGACTTCTAGCCTCAGGCTGTCTTGTTCTCTTCTAGGCCGAACGATTTTAGTGCCCCGAAGATCGGTCGAGAGATTATATTCTTGTGCATAAGTTGTCCGGACCGACTCTATGTATGCAAACATCTATCAATTAACTCTTTTGTTGACAATTCATCGATCGATCAGCAAACATATTACATCTATCTATGGGACGAGATCATTGTAATCGGTAAATTTTTTGAGAGATTGTAAGCCAAGTAGGACATGTATCTGAGAGACAAAGAGAGCTTTGTAATCTATTCAAAAGATATCAATAAAGAGAATTTATTTCTGCTACCTTATGTTCAATTATATTATGCAATGTGTCCGTTGCTAATTTCAAATATCTGCATTTTGTTCCGCTACGTTATTGTCTATCTTGTCTATTTTATCATTGTATAGGTCTTGGTCTTGTGCAAGCACAACTTAGGCTTGCACAACATCACGCCCAAGCGAGGACGAATGGTTCCACAAAGCCCAAAGCAAGGACGAAAAGACTCTGCGGGATCAGGGCGTGACAAAATGGTATCAGAGCAACACGATACTCTGACCAATTGTTGATTCCATTGAATTCGAAAGAGATTCTCTTGATCGAAATTCTTTGCCAACTTGATATCGTTAATGAGATGAATGTTCCATACAATAAGTCCGTAAATATTTTTATGATGTCGGCATATATTTTATTGATTGACTGAGACATGTTTTTAAACAAGAGTTTATGATATGATATTGAATCGTGATTTTATGGATTGATGATGGCGAGGGATGAGGACTATCGCTGCTATAGAATATTATAAGTTTCTCCTTAAGTTTTGAGGACACAACTTTTTTTCTAGTGGATAATTATGTAGTGTCCCACTCTGCGAAGGCACTAGATAGACAGAGAGATCAGATTGCTGGATATGGAACATAAGACATTAATCTGGGTGAGTGAACGAAGACTCATTTTCTGATTCTTTTATGCCAAATAAGGAATTTGTGTTTTGAAAGAATGTTCTTAATGAAGGAACTGTTGCTATGCTAATCAAGATAAAAAGGAACCTGGCTATGCTAATAATAAAAAAAATATTGCTTGCATGTTTTGTAACATATGCTACCAAGAGTAGGTTTCCTACATGCTTAATGATATCGAACTATTCCAATGCCGCATAATTAGATGTTACATTTTTTTGGTATCATCTGTTGTAAAAGATTAAAATGCTTGATAGACTGCTATTGTACAAGAGTTACCAGAAAAGAGATGATGCGACTTGTCCGTATAGAGAAAAAAGAAGAAATAGATGTAATATGTCTGCTGATCGATTGATGAATTATCAAGAGAAGAGTTTAGTTAATAGATGTTAGCATACATAGAGTCGATCCGGACAACTTCTGCACAAGGGTGTAATCTCTCGACCGATCTCCGGGGCACCAGGATCACTCTGCCTAGGAGAAAACATGAGACCCTGAGGCTAGAAGTCCTCGCGATCAGGGGGGTGTCAGTCTATTAGTGAGATGGGCTAGAATGTTCCAACTGCTAATAATAAAAATATTCATAGACCATCATATAGATATGTGTTGATTGGTGAAGAGCTGAACCCTGAGCTACAGCTACTAGTATGTGTGCATTTCAGTGCAGAGCTGAACCGGAGAGTCACAGCTGCTGGTATGTACATATACTAGAGCAGAGCTGAGCCTTGAGTCACAGCTACCAATCGAGTTTGCATGTGTCGCTAATGATTTTTATTAAGAGCTAACAATACAAAGACGAACATGAAACAATACTGGTTATATTATGTTTACTATAATCCTTGCCTCGTGCAAGGATGGACCGCCGACTATGGGTAAGAATTACTGAATAAGTATTGCATTCTATGTTTGAGATTGTGAAAGCATGAAATGTCCCTAAGAATAAGATGTTTTGCATTAAATGTTAATGTTCGAACTAAATATATAGAAATTATTACTAAAGTCCCTAATGAAATGTTTATTGCTCATGAAACACGCTGCGCACTTTACATGAAATGAATCTTCCCTTGTATGCTTGGAAATGGACCCTATCGTAGATGCTATGAGTTGGAAAGATATGAAATGTTGGCTGTTCGAAAGTGTTTTTAAAAGATGTAATCTGATTTTGTACTGCATGAAATGAACATAGGTAAAAGTAGCAAGATCACATCACAAGAAATGTTTACTCACTAATTGAATTAGTGATCATTTCAGACGATGTAGCATTTGTTCACATCATCAGTACATTGATGTACTGACCCACCACCAGTTTACTCGCAGGTGTAGAATGCATCGAGATAGGATCCGAAGCGATAGCCCAAGCCTCATCCCTAGGAGCCAAAAATCAGAAGAGATGCAAAACGATGGATTTTATGTTTAAGAGACAGTCATCTGTTGCAAGAGTTGGTTTTGTATATAAAAGGATGTAATGTTTGGGACGGGATCATTTTATAACCTATAAAGTTTCTGAGAGATTGTAAGCCAAGTAGGACATGTATCAGAGAGATAATGAGAGCTTTGTAATCAGTTCAAAAGATATCAATAAAGAGAATTTGTTTCTGCTATCGTGTGTTCAATTATATTCTGCAATGTGTCCATTACTAATTTTAATATATACATTTTGTTCCGTTGCATTATTGTCTATCTTATCTATTTTGTCATTGTACATGTCTTAGCCTTGTGCAAGCGCAACGTAGGCTTGCACGACATCACGCTCAAGCGAGGAATTTCCACAGAGTCCAAAGCGAGGACGAAAGGACTCTGCGGGATCGGGGCGTGACAATAGTCACCTTGATCTTTTAGAATTGGTGGAGTCTCTTGAATCCTCTATGAGCATGTTTAAAAATAGGGATATTTTAGCATATTCCCCCATTCGAAATATAGAAAATAGCATATACCTCCACTATTTTAAAAAACTACGAAATGCCCCCCCTTTTTTTGTAAATCAACCAAAAATTGGTTAAAAAGTGGGGGTATATCTTAAAATTTATTTGTTCCATACAAAAGAATGAAAAAATTTGCTAGTTTTTGAAAATAATGAGAGTATATGCTAGTTTATATATTATGAATGGGAGTATTTGCTAAAATATCCTCTTATTGTCCTATTTATAGCATGGTCTAAGAACACCGTAACTAAATTCCTAAGCCATCCTCAAGAAATCGAAGTCCTTGAAATCCAATAAAAGAATGACCATAAATAACCCAAACTTGCTTATTCCTCCTAGATCCGGTATACCGATCTGATCCACTGGATATTGAATGAGCACTTAGAAATAGTCACTAAGATGCTGAAAATTTTAAAATATCGGTTCGACAATACCTGATATGTCGTTGTTGTTGGTTTGGCCAGAATTTATCCTCGATCATCAGGATGGTTTTGCCATTTCTTCATGTGTCCTTCGCCACAAACACTACTAGAATAAGTGATATTAGCGACGCTGATAAAGAAAGGCTCTATTATAGTGTTATTCCCATATATATATATATATATATATATATATATATATATATATATATATATATATATATATATATATATATATATATATATACACACACACACACGTATAGACTATTTTTATGACTTGAATATAACTCGAATTTGTATTTTTTTTAAGGATGGAAACAACAAATCTTCTTGTCGTGCTCATGAAAAAAAAGGCAATTTATAGGGGCACCTCCACATTTACTAAGGGGTAACCCAAAATTTTTTCCAAAAAAATACAAGTTTGCCATTGTGTTTTTTTACTAGGGGGGCAGCCCAAAAAACACTATATAAGCCAATTTCATTTTAGATTTCATCTCTCTCTTTCTTCCTCCCTCTACTACTTCTCTTCCTCCACTCCTTTTTTTCTCCTCCTCATATAAACCTATAATTAACCCTAGCTAGGTGAAATTGTCCCCCAACCTAAAATTTATGGTAGAATACAGTGTCAATCACTTCTCCCATTAATTTGTAAGTCGTCGAATTTATTTTTGTGTAATATTTTTAGTTTTAACCTAAATTTTACATATAAAAGTTGAATTTTGTGTTTAATGTAGAAAAAAATAGAAAATGGAACAACCGGGACCATCAAATGCTGGATACTCTCCTCCCACAACTTCCGAAGAACAGTTCAACGCATCGGAAACCCTCGTGGTAACTACACTTAACATTTACTTCGGGTCAAAAATTGGACTTTGACACAGAGGACTGCCACAAATGTGGCAGTCCCTCACATATATAGGACTGCCACAGATGTGGCAGTCCTATATATGTGAAGGACTGCCACATTTGTGGCAGTCCTATATATGTAAGGGACTGCCACATTTGTGGCAGTCCTCTGTGTCCAAGGAAATATGACAAGGAAATATGAAAACCTTTCAAAGTTAAATTCTCATTTTGCACTCACTAGGTTGAAAAGTGAAAACATAGCAACAGAACCAAACATATAATACCACGTTAACATTTCTTTATATCTAAAATTGAAACTGAGAACTTGTAAGCTTAATGTAAAATTAAGCAAGAATTTCATTATGTCAGATATATGTTAAAGCAAAATTAAGCAAGAATTTCACTATTTATGGGTTCACCACCGTTTGTGTCTGGGCATTATGATGTTACTTTCAAGTAGCAACTATATTACATTTATAACTAAATTTTAGAGAACTAAGGATAACTATATTACATTTATAACTAAATTTTAGAGAACTAAGGATAACTATATTATATTATATGTTGCAGACAGATATGCTTAAAGTGTCTCAACTTGTGACCAAGTACAGACTCCTCTATAAATAATAATACGCTTTATGTAGTTGTTTAGTTTTGACTTTTAACTTCTATTGTAAGACTTACGATCTTCCGAGGTTGCGGTACATGCTCCAATTGCAATCGATGTAGGGCATTTATTTTGGACCGATCTTTCGTTTCAATCAAGCGACGATGCGGTACAATGGTGAAGTTTGAGGAGTCGGTCAACAGTTTGGTACAAAAGAGCACCGGTCGAAGCCAGAGCTTGGACCACACCTTTCGCTCATCAAATCGACCATTGTAAGAAGTTGTTGAAGTTTGAGGAGCCAAGAGACTTACCTGCTGACCACTGTGACGTCGAAATCGACTGAGTATCAATGTGTTATATGGAGGACCACTTTTGTATACATTTTGGCATTTTGGTTATAGAGGACCACTTTTGTATACATTAAACTATGAAATATGAAGTCCAATACATGTTTCTTACTTTTATCCATGTGTTATATGTCTTTTATCTGGGTGTTATACATGTGTTTTATTTAGGTGTTATACATGTGTGTCATACATGTGTGTTACTTTTATCCAGGTGTTGTCTTTTCTAGGACTGCCACACCCAGGGCAGTCCTTTCACATGTGCTGGACTGTCCTGTGTGTGGCAGTCCTTGCTAAAATGTTCTGTGATCTGATCACAGAATAATTCATCTAGGACTACCACACACAGGGCAGTCCTTCACATGTGTTGGACTGCCCTGTGTGTGGCAGTCCTTGCTAAAATGTTCTGTGATTTGATCACAGAACAATTCATCTAGGACTACCACACACAGGGCAGTCCAATACATGTGAAGGACTGTCCTGTGTGTGGCAGTCCTAGATGAAATATTCTGTGAATTAGGACTGCCACCCCCTGGCAGTCCTACATTGAATTAGGACTGCCAGGGTGCTGGCAGTCCTAATTGAAACTTGTTGTTATATAAATGGCCATTCTCCTGTGTTTTAACACGGAGAATGGACATTCTCCGTCTTAATTTACACGGAGAATGGTCATTCCAGTGTTAAAATGCAGGAGAATGACCATTCTTCGTCTTAATTTACACGGAGAATGGCCATTCTCCGTGTAATTTAGCATTTAGCACGGAGAATGGCCATTCTCCGTGTTAGAAACACTGGAATGACCATTCTCCGTGCTAAATTACACGGAGAATGGCCATTCTCCGTGTAATTTAGCACGGAGAATGGCCATTCTCCGTGTTAGAAACATTGGAATGGGCATTCTCCGTGCTAAATTACACGGAGAATGGCCATTCTTCGTGTAAATTAAGACGGAGAATGGTCATTCTCCTGCATTTTAACACTGGAATGACCATTCTCCGTGTAAATTATGGTCAGTTGAAACTTTGGAGGGCCATAACTTTTGACTGGGAGGTCGAAACGAGGTCCCGTTTGTCCCAAAACGAGCGTATCTTCGAGGAGGCTGAAAGTAACCGCTTCACCATTAGACGGCCTTCCGAAATTTTAGAATCGCAAAAAAATGATGTTTGGACCTCCGTTTTAGCAGTTTTGTCGAAATTTTAGAATGTGGGAGTGTTCTTGAAAGAAATTTGGTTGAGGAATTAGGATTAGAGTGGTGGAGGAGAATTTTCTAGGGTTTAGGGAGAGGGAGAGAGAGCTCTTCTTCTTTTTCTCTTTTGGAGGAGAGAGAGAGGAAATGATGAAATGAATAGGAAATTTGAGTTTGGGGGGTTGGGCTGCCCCCTAGTAAAATTTGGGCTGCCCCCTAGTAGAATCTCCACCAAATGGGCTGTCCCCTAAGTAAGGGCTGTCCCTTAGTAAATGTGGAGGTGCCCCTATAAATTGCCAAAAAAAAGAGAGGTTATGTTGACGAGTGAAAATAAAATTTTCATATTTATTTACATTGGTGGTCATTATTTAGAGCCATTGCGGGAGCACGTTAATTGCTTTTAATTCCTTCTCTTTAGCCTCACCCAAGTGGGGACCCGCATGGTTATAAAGGATAAAGCTGAAAGCATTTGAGACCGACAACTTTTATCTAATGCTTAGCTGCTGAGGAAATTTATGCTCCATGTACTTGTTAGGACCACATAAATTTAACACTTTTAGTCTTCTTCTTTATTTATTTTTTCCCTTTTTTTTTTGTCCTTTTTGCTATTTCTTTTATTACATGTACCCATTTTGGGAGTGAAATTATATTTTGTACAATCCATTTCGCTAATTAAATTTGTCCCTTTTTCTTAAGGTTTCTCATGTGCTTGCATCAAGTGCTTGTACACCCTATGTGTCTATACAACCTACATTGAAATGGCATGAGTTGAGATTCTTGACCTTCTTCAACCTAGTAAAAATATATATATATATAATCCATGCTACAGCCCGGGCCAGTCCAGCCTATCCTTCGCCAGTGCTTATGTGCAACCTAAAAGAACGAAAAATTAGAGGAATTGAAAAAAATTGCGGTTGTCACTGTAATAATTCATGTCCCACGTGATTGTATAACTTGATATGTTGGTTAATAATCGAAGTCATTTTTTTTTTCTTTATGGAAGAAAAAACATTGTTGGAATATAGGAAAATCATCTCCACACATTTTCGAATAGGCACACACATTTGTTGTCTATGAACTTTTTGGAAGAGATGCAATCCTTTCGAACGGACGCAATGAATTTGTATTTTTTTTTCATAAAAAGAAACCATTTGGATGAGCATATAACGTGTTTTATTGTTCCAAAGAGACGAATCAAAAAAGAAATTCAAAATTGTCTTCTTTCTAAAGTTGAGGAATTAATGAGAGAGAAACAATTTTTCAGAGCTCAAATATCTCACATAAAGTTATCTTTAAACCTATCACTTTGTCTTCAAGAATTTAAAAAAATGGAGAAAGACACGCTTTAAGAATTATGATTAGTAAAAATATGATTCCCCAAATTATTGCTTACAAACACAAGAAGATTGTTGAGAAGGTTTTAAAGTGAAATGTCAACAACAGTTCAAAAAGTTCACTCCCTTGTCATTAATTTCAAATTATCAATTCTAAATCTAATATATACAATGTTGTTCCTGTTGTAACTTATATGGCCCTTCATTTCATCTCCTTGTAACATACAAAAGACCTTTGGCCTTTCATTTCTTCATGACCCCCAACCTCTCTCCCTATATAAAGAGAGGTTGGGATAGCTTGTAAGATGCACTTAGGTGGTTGATAATATACGAGAAAGCTTCGTCTCCGTGTGTTTGAGTTTTTGCCTTACAACACGTTATCAGCACTTTGCTCGTGCAACGCCGGAGACCCGACGTACCGATCGTTTTCTCACTTTCTTCCACCATAAGGTAAGAAAGGTAATTTTTTTTTTGTTAATATACACTTCATTGCTGTGATGAGATTCTAACATTTAAGGAGACCAATCTGGATAATTGTGTTCCCATTGACATATTCTTGTTACTTGATTTTGACAACACTTTCGTGATAGATTTGGGTATAAATATGGAATTGTTTTGCTTCTTTGGCACATGCTGCAAGCATGTGAACTTTTGTCTATTAGGAGATATAGAATTTAACTCTATGGATATGATCTTTGCTGCATTATTGCAAGAGTGAAACCTATGGTTAATATTTTTTTCCATAACACACTTCAGCAGAAGTCTCTTCGCTAATAAATATTAGCACTTGCATTTGTAACAATCTAATGTTTCTTTTCATTTTTATTTTCTGCATTGATCCAATTCTGAATCTGCATATATAAGAAACAGAGCCTAACATATCTATTTGACCTGATGATATCTCACGAGTTTTCTTAATGGCTAATTCTAAGGGCATCTCAACATGTAAGTAATTGTGTCTCCAGTGAAATATTCTTGTTACGCTTAGCTTCTGAGCTTTGTTGTTGTCTATCATCTTCAAGTTCTTTTTTATACTCAGAATTTTTTTTGAAAAATATATACGAGTAATTTTTTTTATCAAAAATATTTTGTTACAGCAATATATTTTGTTCAAATTTTTTTTTATCAAAATATACTTTGGCGTGTTTATCAAATAGTCTGCTGTATATATTTTGGTAAAAGACATTTTTTTTCAATTTTTTAAACAGACAACTTCAGAAATTTTTTTGTTTAAATAGTACTTATCCCAACAAAATATTTGTTATTTTTTTCTGAAAAAATAATTTTTGTTGAAATTTTTTTTGTTTCATGTTGACGAAGAAAATTTAAATGCTAACAATTTTTTGGTAATGATGGATTTGGAGAGCCCCGGCGAGCACCTCAGTGCCATCTGCACCCTGCCGAACATCTCAGTAGCATTTTTTTTCTTTATGTTACTCAGTGAATTATTGTAACAGATGGGTAGTAAAAAATTGTATTTTTTTCTCGCTATTTTTTTGGCGTCGCTTCATTAGACGTCGGAAAAATAGTTGACATTTTTTTGGTGCCGCTTGCTTAGGCACCAATTCTTTTGTGTGTTGTTGCCTACTTATGTTGTACGTTTTTTTTAGCGTAATGGCGTGGAAATTGAAAAATTGTCTTGGCTACATAAACAAATTCTGGCACCGCCAAATTTGGGCCTCCAAAAATAACCTTTTTGGCTAATAATTTTTCAAAGGCAACGCTCATTTTGAGCACGCACTAAATTTTTACCTATTTTGCAAAGTTCGCAAATAGTGTGAATTTCTTGAAAAATCTTATTTATTCTTACATTTGAAAAAAAAATTACGAAGTCTCTCCGAATAGGCTCACCTATTTGGGTATGATGTCAGAAAGAACTTGGAGCTTGGTTCTTAAGAGGTCCTCGGTGACCCTCCTCCCTCATTTTTCCGCCTGGTCATATTCACGTAGAGCTACTGAAAGGGGTTGACCGAATATTTTTTTTTGCTCAAATTGTATTTATAATTATGCATTTTTACAAGAAACTAATTGAACTCTCTATATCGGCCCGTCGATCGATATAAGAAAAAGTTTTAAAATAAAAATTATTTTTTCAAAACCGTTGGTTTTATTTACGATTGTTTGTTGTTGCTTATACAAACCAAATCCATATAAACCTGTCGTTTTATATGTTGACTGATCAAGATTTTTTTTCTGTTGTAGAAAAATGTCGATCAAGATTGATTTTCCCATCCTTGAAGCCTCTGGCAAGAACTACTTGGACTGGACGCAAGACATCCAGAACCATCTAGATGCGCAGGGCCTCTTGGATGTCATCTATAATGAGGAAGAGCGTGAAGTGGAAGTCACTCGCTCAATGAACGCCAAAGCGATGATTCTATTCCACAGGCATTTATCTGACGCCATGAAGGCGGAGTTCATTGAAATCTTCTCGCCGAAGACGCTATGGGACTCTCTGAAAGAGCGCTTCGACCACCAGAAGACCATATGGCTGCCTGAAGCGCGCCATGACTGGTTAAACCTACGTTTCCAAGACTTCAAGAGTGTAACTGATTACAACAATGAAGTCTGCAGGATTCGATCACTTCTCCAATACTGCGGTGAGATATTAACCGACAGTGATCTATTGGAGAAAACATACACAACATTTTCTTCCACTGACAACTTGCTCCAGAAGCAATACCGTCAGTCTAAGTTCACCAAGTTTTCCGAGCTCATCACCCAGCTTTTACTAGACGAGAAGAATAGTCTCATTTTAATGAGAAACAACAATTCTCGTCCTGCTGGAACAAAGGCAATTCTAATGCCTGATGTAAACGCTCTCCGTGGACCAAATCTACGGTAGAAACGAGACAAGGGCCAGTCGTCCCAGCCAAGAAACAGAGACGAGTTTAAGTCTCATCACCCAAAGTGAGGTTCTAACAAGAACCAAGGACCTTTGACTCCTAGGCAGTCTCATGGTAAGAACCAACGGGCCAGTCGTCCCAAAACGAGAGTGGAAGGCCAAGCGCCTACTCTCTGCTACAAATGTGGTACTTATGGTCATATGTGTAGTGCCCCGTCCCGCTCAGTCAATCGGAGGAATCGAAACGCCGACGGCGTTCGGCCTTAGCCTTGCAACGGCTGCTAGAAGACATCGCTCGGTCGAGGCGACCGCTCGCTCAGGTGGGGTAGTTTCGGTGAACTCGCCTCATCTTTGCCTTCATATAATAAATCGCATATTTTTAACTTGCTTAAGTAGGCTTTCTAATAAAAGAGACAAATCTACATAGCTAAAGGGAATAATCTCGACGGGTCGAATTGAGTTAGAATATGGAAAGGTCCAACGGTCGGCTTAGAGTTGGTGCACGGCGTGCTTTAAAAATGACACTCGATCCTTCGTCCCGTAGCTTGGAAGATGGAAGTTGGTTGAGTCGGCAAAGTTATGAATATAGCCTAATTCATAGGCGTCGCCCGCATGAATGCTTCATAAAGCATGCACGGTCCTGTCGTCCAAGGCTTGGCATAGCCTTGGCTTGCCCTATGAGTTAAGTTGCGTTGCACAGCTTGTGCCATAAGTCTAGGCACCCAAATGACTTGGTCGTTCAAAGTTGAACGCGTGCAAGGCACGTTCCATCGAGGTAAGGCTTGACGCGGTCTTTGTTCGTTAAGTTGTAGGCTTGAGTAAGTTAGGCAAAGTTATGTCGGTCGACCTAAGTCATTCCAAGTGCTATTCCGCTCATTCTGCGGTTGTCAAGTTAAGTAGTCCCACGATCTCAAGGCCCGTCAACTTGGGCAGGAGTGTCACGCAAAGCACGATTGGCTTAAGGCACGATGCACGGGCTTAGTGTTTAAGGCAAGATCATAATTGATTCAAAGTGAGTTTTGAGAAAGGACTATCAAATAGGCATTCATGAGTTGAACCAAATGATAGGGTAACAAGAAAGGAAATGCTCGTGACCGTGGGTCGTCGAGGGGTCTCAAGGAAAGGAATGCTCACGACCGTGGGTCGTCGAGGGGTCTCAAGGATAGAAGTCTTGGTTTTGGTAGACGAATGACTGTGTGAGACGTCAGTTTGTGTCGAGTCTTGCATGGTCATTTGATAACTTGTCGACAAGGGCGATGAATCCTCGAGCGGTAACCCTGGGCCATGAGGCCGACTCGGCCTAGGAGGGAACAGGGTATAGTCGAGCCAGGAGTACGCTCCCGCTCAGGTTAGTCGGGGACTTTCAGCGGGGATCGCTACCTTGCGGTGAAAGGATCTCGAATAACAAAACTATACGTCAAGGTATAGCTTGTGATGCTAGTGGCCAAGTTCATATAGATGTCGGCAAATAGCGGCTAACCGCGTGTATGCCTTTGGATTGAGTTGAGTTGAAGGTGTGTACAGTTAGAACACAAAGTTTGGGCCTAAGATTCGGTTTCAACATAGGCGTCGTGCTTCGACACGAGATGTGGCGTTAAGTCTTGAGTTTTCAGCATATAAGTTGCTTAAGTTGGTTGAGTTGTTTGAGTTTAAGTCAGAAAACCGCCGTAAGGCAAAGTTGGATGAGTGACACTAACATTCACAAGTCTTGATTGGGTCAGTTGGTGGTCAAAGTAGCAAGGGCCGCTAGGCGGCAAGGGCCGCGAGGCGGCGATATGGTTGAGTCTCACTGAATTGTGAGGCACGGCCTCAGCAAGGGTTTGTAGCACGGTCACACAGAAAATGGAGCTTCATCGCGTAGTTGCGTCTCTAATTTTAAGCCGTAAGGTAAATACGACTCGATAGGTTAACGTTGTTGGCACGATAAGTGTCTTGAGGCAAGGTATGAGTTAACATTCGTTGCAAGCATGAGATGGTCTAAAGACACAAAATAAGCAAGGCGTCGGTCATAAAACTGATCCTAAGGCAAGACTAGAAAGACAATTGATAAGAAGGGACTATGTTGCACAAAGTAAAATAACGTACGGGTTTTGTATGGGTGGGCGAGGAGCTCATTCCACCAGTACAGTTGAGTACTGACACCCACATAGTTTTCATGTGCAGGCACAAGTAGAAGCTCGTGGCACGGAGTTCACTTGGATGCGTCGAGGCACGGAGTTCTTTGGCGATTCGAAGCATGCGGCCGCATGGAGTAAAGACTTATACGGGACATAATGTATGGACATCGCCTTCCGAAGCTTCCGCTGGATCAAGATTTGTAATTGAGAGATGAGAGAGAGAGCTGAGTGAACTTGTAAAGAGTGAGCTTGAGTGATTGTAATATTAGCCTTGTGCCCCCTATGTAACCGTTGTTTTAATATCAATAAAGAGCTTCTTTTGAATGACTTGTGTTTGTTCTAAATTTCTGCTGCTATGTTCAATGTCTCTACATGGGACTTCTGTGCGACGACCCCGTCGCAGCCGCTGAAATCGACCGTTATGGAACCCGCCTTGTACGAGCGCAATCTAGGCTCGTGCGGCATCACGCCTTAGTGAGGACGACCGCTCCTATGGGAGCGGGGCATGACATAATGGTATCAGAGCACGGCTTTACGTCCTTGGACTACCGATTGAATTCTTTAACTCCGCTGTTCCGCAAACTCTGAATGTTACTTCCGCATATTGATATCGTTGGTGCGCTCTCTCTCAAATGTCCCACGGGATGTCTATACAATAAGTCTATCTATTTTGCAAAAACGTAGGAGAACAGTTTTTGATAAAATAAAAGGATGGTTCGCGTAAGCACGGTTGGCTAAGTCGGGCTGGGCATATACACCAAAGTTGCGTCGACCTTAGAAAAGTTGAGTACGGGATTTGAATTGTGTCAGACGAGAATGAGTTAGACTTGATTGAGTAAATGGGATGACTATCGAAAGGGATGCTATCGAACGACGATGTTATCGTCGGTGCGATATAAGGTGAGCGTGCTTGAAATTTAAGGAATCGTTCGGACGGAAATTCGAGGAAGTAGATTGTGAATCGAATGATAGTTTTGAGAATTTGTTGAATGGCTTCATTCCTGAGTGGTGTATGCGATAGTCTCAGGAATGTCGATCGATCGATTGAGGATTCGGGGTGTCGGTGAGTCTATCAGCAAGCGTCGCACATATGCAAAGCCTTAGATCGGGTGCGATTGAATGAATCGTTGTTTGAAAGTTTGATAAGTGGATTCGAACAACTTAGAAATTGACGTACACGGAACGTGCATGAGATTGAGGATTATGCGAAGTATAAAATGCAAGAATGATTGAGTAAGTGAAATCGAATTGAGAAAAAGTTAGGGTGTACAAATGGATGACTTGATCGAGGAAATTGATACGGATTGTATAGAAAAAGTTAGCACGATGAGACGATAGCGTGCATAAAAAGTTGAGTTTCGAAGTTACGCAATGACTCTAAGGATTGGATTGAATGTTACTCGGCGATTGAGTTAGCAAGGAATATTGCGAATTGAGAAAATACGTTGGTCGATGACTTAAGATAAAAGAATAAGGATCGAACTTGAATTGAATGTTGAGGAGATTATCCAGTCGGACGATAGCATCATTCGCACGACTCGAAACTTGTTGCAAAGGAAGATCATCAGGTTACGCATATCATCGATGGTATTGAGGCGTATCAAAGATCGATATGTGATAACTCGGGGGTACTCTGACTCGGCGAATGACGATCGTGCAAGTGTTATTGTTCGGTTGGATGCTATACTAAGGATTTTGATCGAGATAAATATTGGATGAAAATGAAAGTGTCTTGATGGTTATGCGGATAACCACAACGTCGACATTCTTGTCTTGCGCGAGCACAACTCCAGCCTCGTACATACGTTGCATCGGATTTGGGGCGATTGTTCCGCGTGAGCGCTGACATGGTGATTCATGTCGCGGGAATGATCAAACTCGAAAAATAAAAGGACGCGACAACGTTGATTGCCTCGACTTGTTGGTTTGATGCGAAGGACAATTTGAGGATGTTTGGACTTGCAACTGATGAATGAAAAAAACTTGAGGATTGAGTAGGTCTAATCCGTGCATCGAGAATGAACTAGTCTAGATGCAAAACAAGAGTTACGTCCCGATGAGGATGATTGTTCCGCAGGAGCGTGCATGGTGATTCATGCCCACCGTGGAAAATCTGACTCGCGTGAGATCGGAACACAACATATTATTAAGCTAGACGACCTCATGATCGATTACATGAATTGGAATAGATGATTTAGGGAATATGGAATGTGAAATTATGGTTTAGCAATGAATTATGTCGTATCGTGCTTGAATTGGAAGGATTGATAGGCGGATTATGTCGAACGTGTTCGAAGAGATAGACTATGTGAAGATGGTTTGTTAAATGGGCGATTTTGTTACGTCGTGAATTTGATTGAACGTAAGTTGAAGTAGGATGGCTTTGCTGAATGACTCGGACCCTGTGCGACGAAATGTTGGGATGTGTGTAGACAATCTATGCTCGAAGTTTAGAAATCGGAGTGATGCGAGCTTGGGTAGAAAACCTCGTACTATCAACTTGGTTTGACCTTAGGATGGGGTCAGTGTTGATATCGTTGTTTGGGAACTATGATTCTAATACTGACGGAAAGACATAGCCTAGCAGTTAGGCAGACGTTCCGGTACGGAGCGATAGGAATGGTGAAGGCACCACTCATGAGGCTCGGTTTACATGCATGTATATCAAGGACGCTTGAATGCGTGCACGATCCGACTCGAGTGGTGATGGAGGGATTCGCTATCACGAGACTTGGTTGAAATGCATGTATTTTGGGGACGCCTAAGATATGTGCACGATCCATACTAAGTGATATGTTGAATTCAAGTAAGATTTGAGGAACGAGGAAGTATCGAGGATTTTGAGATCGTAAGTTTTGAAGAAAGGATTGAGGGTAGCACGAGCGTGGCTCGAATTTGAGTAAGGCATAGGAGAATTGTGTGCGAGAGTTCTTGAATGTTGAGTAAAGTGATAAGTCGATAAGTGTACTCAGTTAGTTTCAAGGATGAAACTTTTTCTGAGTGGTGTATGATGTAGTGCCCCGTCCCGCTCAGTCAATCGGAGGAATCAAAATGCCGACGACGTTCGACCTTGGCCTTGCAACGGCTGCTAGAAGACATCGCTTGGTCGAGGCGACCGCTCGCTCAGGTATGGTAGTTTCGGTGAACTCGCCTCATCTTTGCCTTCACATAATAAATTGCTTGTTTTCAACTTGCACAAGTAGGCTTGCTAATAAAAGAGACAAATCCACATAGCTAAAGGGAATAATCTCGACAGGTCGAATTGAGTTAGAATATGGAAAGGTCCAACGGTCGGCTTAGAGTTGGTGCACGGCGTACTTTGAAAATGACACTCGATCCTTCGTCCCGTGGCTTGGGAGAAGGAAGTTGGTTGAGTCGGCGAAGTTATGAATATAGCCTAAGTCATAGGCGTCGCCTGCATGAATGCTTCATAAAGCATGCACGGTCCTGTCGTGCAAGGCTTGGCATAGCCTTGGCTTGCCCCATGAGTTAAGTTGCGTTGCACAGCTTGTGCCATAAGTCTAGGCACCCAAATAACTTGGTCGTTCAAAGTTGAATGCGTGCACGGCACGTTCCATCGAGGCAAGGCTTGACGCGGCCTTTGCTCGTTAAGTTGTAGGCTTGAGTAAGTTAGGCAAAGTTATGCCGGTCGACCTAAGTCATTCCAAGTGCTATCCCGCTCATTCTGCGGTTGTCAAGTTAAGTAGTCCCACGATCTCAAGGCCCGTCGACTTGGACAGGAGTGTCACGCAGAGCACGATTGGCTTAAGGCACGATGCATGGGCTTAGTGTTTAAGGCAAGATCATAATTGATTCAAAGTGAGTTTTGAGAAAGGACTATCAAATAGGCATTCATGAGTTGAACCAAATGATAGGGTAACAAGGAAGGAAATGCTCGCGACCGTAGGTCGTCGAGGGGTCTCAAGGAAAGGAATGCTCGCGACCGTGGGTCGTCGAAGGGTCTCAAGGATAGAAGTCTTGGTTTTGGTAGAGGAATGACTGTGTGAGACGTCAGTTTGTGTCGAGTCTTGCATGGTCATTTGACAACTTGTCGACAAGGGCGATGAACCCTCGAGCGGTAACCCTGGGCCATGGGGCCGACTCGGCCTAGGAGGGAACAGGGTATAGTCGAGCTGGGAGTACGCTCCCGCTCAGGTTAGTCGAGGACTTTCAGCGGGGATCGCTACCTTGCGCTGAAAGGATCTCGAATAACAAAACTATATGTCCAGGTATAGCTTGTGATGCTAGTGGCCAAGTTCATATAGATGTCGACAAATAGCGGCTAACCGCATGTATGCCTTTGGATTGAGTTGAGTTGAAGGTGTGTATAGTTAGAACACAAAGTTTGGGCCTAAGATTGGGTTTCAACATAGGCATCGTGCTTCGGCACGAGATGTGGCGTCAAGTCTTGAGTTGTCGGCATATAAGTTGCTTAAGTTGGTTGAGTTGTTTGAGTTTAAGTCAAAAAACCGCCATAAGGCAAAGTTGGTTGAGTGACACTAACATTCACAAGTCTTGATTGGGTCAATTCGTGGTCAAAGTAGCATGGGCCGCTAGACGACAAGGGCCGCGAGGCGGCGATATGGTTGAGTCTCACTGAATTGCGAGGCACGGCCTCAGCAAGGGTTTGTAGCACAGTCACACGGAAAATGGAGCTTCATCGCGTAGTTGCGTCTCTGATTTTAAGCCGTAAGGCAAACACGACTCGATAGGTTAACGTTGTTGGCATGAGAAGGGTCTTGAGGCAAGGTATGAGTTAACATTCGTTGCAAGCACGAGATGGTCTAAAGACACAAAATAAGCAAGGCGTCGGTCATAAAACTGATCCTAAGGCAAGACTAGAAAGACAATTGATAAGAAGGGACTTTGTTGCACAAAGTAAAATAATGTGCGGGTTTTGTATGGGTGGGCGAGGAGCTCATTCTACCAGTACCATTGAGTACTGACACCTACATAGTTTTCATGTGCAGGCATAGGTAAAAGCTCGTGGCGCGGAGTTCGCTTGGATGCGTCGAGGCACGGAGTTCATTGGCGATTCGAAGCGTGTGGCTGCATGGAGTAAAGACTTATACGGGACATAATGTATGGACATCGCCTTCCGAAGCTTCCGCTGGATCAAGATTTGTAATTGAGAGATGAGAGAGAGAGCTGAGTGAACTTGTAAAGAGTGAGCTTGAGTGATTGTAATATTGGTCTTGCGCCCCCTATGTAACCGTTGTTTCAATATCAATAAAGAGCTTCTTTTGAATGACTTGTGTTTGTTCAAAATTTTTGCTGCTATGTTCAATGTCTCTGCATGGGACTTTTGTGCGATGACCCTGTCGCAGCCGCTGAAATCGGTCGTTATGGAATCCGCCTTGCATGAGCGCAATCTAGGCTCGTACGGCATCACGCCTTAGCGAGGACGATCGCTCCTACAGGAGCGGGGCGTGACAATATGCAATGGACTTGCAGGGCGACCCCCCAAGAAGGTGATAACTATCACAAGGGGCGCCGGGCCGAAGCAAATCTGGTCAATGAGTGCAAAAATCTAAATCTTGAGACCCCCGATTTTGTAGCAGAAATGGAAGAATGAATCTCCATTTTCTCTCTATATTTGATTTAAGTCATGAAACTTTTGATGGTTTGTATTTTCTGTTTTCTCGATAAATTAAAGTTCTATTTCGAGCACTTTCCTCAAACATGTGACAAACTTTAATTTTTTTTTACTTATAGGCATGGACCACGGGGCAGTGGATTGTCTGGTTGATAGTCGAATGACTCACACTATCTTGAGAGATAAATTATACTTTATCTCCTATACGCCTAAAGTAACCTCAGTGACAACAATTTCGGGACCCTCAACCCTTGTTCAAGGTTTTGGCAAAGCCCATTTTTCGTTGTCAAATGGTACTCCCATTGAAGTATCAGAGGCCTTATATTCTCCAAGGTCCAGTCGTACCTTACTGAGTTTTAAGGATATTCGAGAAAACGGATTTTATGTTGAAACTGCTCGAGAACATGGCTTCGAGTATCTTTTTATTACCTCCACTCAGTACGGCCAAAAGCGTATCTCGGAGAAGTTGAAATATCTTTCAAGTGGTTTGTATCTCACTACGATACAACACATCGAGAGTAATCTCATCATTCGCCGAGCGCCAGTTGATGAGAGGACTTTTATGCTATGGAATGATCGGCTGGGTCATCCGGGTCAAAATACGATGCTTCGTACTATGAATGCTTCACATGGGTATCCTCTTGGAGGAAAAATTTTTGTTATAAATCCGAAAAGCCTATGCCAAGCTTGCTCGATTGGGAAGACGAATCTCAAGCCACACAATGTGAAACCTACGAGATTAGTTTCTCAATTCCTTGAGAGAATTCATGGAGATATTTGTGGACCAATCCAACCAACATGCGGACCATTTAAATACTTCATGGTTTTGGTTGATGCATCGACTAGATGGTCACACGTAGTGTTGTTGTCCACCCGAAATACAGTATTTCCTAAACTCCTCGTCCAGATCATTAAGTTAAGGGCTCACCATCCGGATTATCCGATAAAGTCTATTAGACTTGATAATGCCGCGGAGTTTACATCGAAGACTTTCGATGACTATTGCATGACTTTGAGAATAAATCTTGAACATCCTGTTGCGTATGTTTATACCCAAAATGGCCTAGCAGAAGCTTTTATAAAGCGACTGCAAGTTATAGCGCGGACCTTGGTTATGCGCACCAAACTCCCACTATCTGCATGGGGCTATACAATTTTGCACGCTGCAAATTTGGTCAGTCTGAGGCCCATGGCCACCCAACCACTTTTCGCGTACCAGCTGGTTACTGGATGTGAGCCTGACATCTCACATTTACGCGTGTTTGGGTACCTAGTCAATGTTCCAATTGAGCCGATAAGGCGTTCAAAATTTGGACCTCAGAAGCGACGGAGAATATATGTCGGTTATAACTCCCCGTCCATCATTCGCTATTTAGAGCCCTTGACAGGCGATATCTTTACCGCGAGACACGCGGATTGTGACTTTGATGAGGCAATCTTTCCATCGTTATGGGGAGAAATGGATGCTAACGTTGATGAGGAACGACGTGAATTAGCATGGCATGTGTCCGCTGTTGCTCATCATGATCCCCCCCTCTGCACATAGTGATAAGAAAGTGCAGAGGATTCTAGGTCTGCAAGATATTGCAAATCAAATGCCAGACGTATTTAGCGACCTAGCAAAAGTCACGAGATCAATTATACCTGCTGCAAATGTGCCTGCAAGGATAGACGTCCCTGAGAGACGCCATGTTCCTGTGAAACATGTTGCTCCGGTCGAACCCGCCGAGCAAAGGACGCTGCCATCGGCCGTCCAGTCCGCCGCTATTCCCAAGAAGAAAGGAAGACCGGTTGGTTCCAAAGATGTTCTGCCCCGGAAGCGGAGAAATCTTGTTAAAAGCATTTTACCATATGAGATCATTAAGGATCACGGCGATGTATTAGAAGAGCGCGTTCCAGATGAAACGCCTATTCCTAATCATGCCGATAACCTCGAAATATCCGTCGAGTATGCTAGCTTAGACAATATTTTGAAGCGAAACGAAACTGTCATCGATGATGTGTTCATATACTCAGTGGCCACTGACATTATGAACAATGATGACATGGAACCTCATAGTGTTGTCGAGTGTCAACGACGAACGGACTGGTCACAATAGAAATAAGCAATCCAGGCTGAACTAGACTCCTTAGCGAAAAGAAGCGTGTTTGGTCCTGTTGCTCCAACACCACCCAATGTTAAACCTGTTGGTCATAAATGGGTTTTCCTAAGGAAGCGTAATGAAAAAAATGAGATTGTGCGATACAAGGCTCGTCTTGTGGCGCAAGGCTTCTCACAACGCCCTGGAATTGATTACGAGGAGACGTATTCTCCCGTAATGGACGTCATAATGTTCCGCTACTTAATCAGTTTAGTAGTTTCTAAAAAACTGAATATACAGCTCATGGGTATGGTCACAGCCTATCTCTATGGGAATCTGGACACAGAGATATACATGAGAGTCCCTGAAGGACTAAAGATGCCTGAATCAAGTAGTTCCCGACCACGGAATGCGTTCTCGATTAGACTGAGGCGTTCGCTATATGGATTGAAACAATCCGGGCGAATGTGGTATAACCGCCTAAGCAAATACTTGATCGGTTTGGGATACGTTAATAACGAATTTTTTCCATGCGTGTTCATAAAGAAAACCACTTCAGGATACGCAATTATCGCGGTCTATGTAGATGACATGAATCTCATAGGAACCGAAAAAGACTTGTCAGAAACTGCTGATATCCTGAAGAGGGAATTCAAGATGAAGGATCTTGGGAAGACACGGTTTTGCCTCGGCCTGCAGATCAAGCACCGTAAAGATGGAATTCTTGTCCATCAAGCGAACTACACCCAAAAGGTGTTGAGACGCTTTAGTCATTTTGGCGTTAAGTCGTCCGCTACTCCCATGATCGTCCGCTCTCTAGACATTACTAAGGACCCATTTCGTCCAAAGGAGGACGACGAAGAGATATTGAGTCCTGAGTGCTCTTATCTGGGTACAATAGGCGCTTTATTGTACTTGGCCCAATGTACTAGACCGGATATCTCGTTTACTGTAAATTGTCTAGCTCGATACAGCACCACGCCAACACGTCGCCATTAGAATGGCATAAAAGACATTTTTCGCTACCTTAATGGTACTACGGACTTGGGCTTGTTCTATCCCTACGCGGTTTTGAGTGAGTCCAACGCTCTTGGCACTCGAAGCAACGCGACCCTTGTTGGCTACGCCGATGCGGGATACTTATCTAATCCGCATAAGGGGCGTTTCTAATCTGGTTATGTCTTTACCATTGGGAACATGGTGATTTCTTGGAGGTCTCGCAAACTTACCTTAGTGGCTACTTCAACGAACCACTCTGAGCTACTCGCGCTCTATGAGGCGACTAGAGAGTGTGTATGGCTTCGAGCTGTTATTGGCCATATTCGAAGTACATGTGATCTTCCATATGACCCAAATGAACCTGTTATCGTCTATGAGGACAATATCGTTGTTATTGATCAAGCGAAACATGGTTACATCAAAGGGGATGCTACCAAGCACATATCGTCCAAGTTGTTCTTTACACATGAACAACAAGCGCTTCAGAAGATTGAAGTGCAACACATTGGATCGAAGAATAACCGTGCAGACTTGTTCACCAAGTCACAGCCAAAACACTCATTCCAGAAACATGTCAGAGTGATTGGACTTAGGAAGCTTTCAGAGCTAGCCTAAGTGAAACATGTTTTCTGTACCCTGTTGTGTGCATGTGAGGGGGAGCGCCCCAACGAGCGCCTCCAAAATGCCCTGTTGTGCGTATATCCCGCACCCTGTCGAGTACGAGTGAAAAGGGAAGCACCCTGATGTATGCTTGTGTACTCTTTTTCCCTTCGACCAAAGTTTTTTCCACTGAGTTTTCTTTGGCAAGGTTTTTAACGAGACACAGTTCAAATCTCTTATTCACTAAGGATTATTATAATCAGGGGGAGTATCCAGTTGTATACTTCTAAACCATCGTGTACTCTTTTGTCCTTCGATCAGCGATTTTTCCTACTGGATTTTCCCTGACAAGGTTTTGACGAGGCACCTTTGCAATGGTTAGTTTACCCCCATCACACTGACCTGTGTGTACTCTTTTGTCCTTCGACCAAAGTTTTTTTCCCACTGGGTTTTCTTTGGCAAGGTTTTGACGAGGCACAAGTAGATGGTCAAACTTGAAGATGCAAGCTACAGATAAACGAAGAAACTCAGAGATATTTACAAGCAGAATTTCTGGAGAGCCAATGGGGAGTGTTGTAACTCATATGGCCCTTCATTTCATCTTCTTGTAACATACAAAAGACCTTTGGCCTTTCATTTCTTCATGACCCCCAACCTCTCTCCCTATATAAAGAGAGGTTTGGATAGCTTGTAAGATGCACGTGGGTGGTTGATAATATACGAGAAAGTTTCGTCTCCGTGTGTTTGAGTTTTTGCCTTACAACAGTTCCATTTTTTTAGTTCAAAGTTTCTTGAACATTAATTAATTAAGAAGGTAGGAAAAAAAGTTGTTGGATTCGAAACCCTCTTCCACCATTAGATGTACTTGTTATACCGAACTATTATGGAATATTTTAACAAATGCTCCTATTCTAAATATTGAAACTAGCATATATCTCAACTGTTTTTTTAAACTAACAAATGCCCCATTTTTTGCTACGAAATAGTAAAATATTTAAGATATACCTCCACTTTGTTAACATTTTTTTTTGATGTTTTATACGGGAGTGGAAGTATTTGCTTGTTAAAAAAAAAGTGGAAGTATATGCTAGTTTTAACATTTATAATATGGACATTTGCTAAAATATTCCAAATATTACTCACATTTAACAAGATAGAGAAATTGACCGATCTAAAGAAAATACACTAAAAAGTATATCAAGAAATTTGAAAATCCTTTCAACGTACATTTTTAACAAAAACTAAGGAAACAAACAGATGAAAATTGCTTGATGTAATTTACAAAAGAACGATTTTCATGTCTATTACTATTTTCATATAAATAGATTTAGAGTAGTGGGAGTGGTTTCAAGTACTATATTTTTATTTTAGTCAAAATTGTAGCACTTTTAGGCTATAGTGGTCTCTTGCACACACTTTAAAAATACTAGCAAACCAAGAGGCTACTTTAAATTGGAGCGTGTCCTAGCTTATGAAGACTAATCCAACTGGACCCCATCAAGAGGGAAAAATGAAGACCAAAAAAAAAGGAGGGGGAGAAAAAACATGAGATTAATTTGGAGTATAAATTTGATGTGTTATTTGTAACGTGTCATTATGTGCCAATACGAAGGGGATACTCAAAGTAATAATTTACACGATTTTAAAAAATAAATAAATTAGAGTATGATATGAAGTGTCTCCAATGTGGATGCTCTTAGATGTAAAACATTTTCTACTAAATTCTAGTCTTAAGTTTTGGCTATATGCATGTGGCACTTAATAAGTAGAATAACAATTGTTTGACGAGAAAATTTATGAAATGCCCAAAAACTAAAAAAGTTTCATGAAAAATCCATCGCTAAAAAAACTTTCATCGCGTGCCCATAATTAGAGAAACTTATCCAAAGCGGGTTCCAAATGACCCTTCTACCCTTCTAATTTATTCAAAGCACCCGCGAAACATACTCTTCAAAAAAAAAAGATTTCGATTCTTCATCTTCTTCGTTACGCTGCTCACTTTCTATTCTTCCTCTTCTTCGATACGCTGCTCACTTTCGAATCTTAGGTTTTTTTCTCCAAAATCTTTCCATGTCAAAACGGAGGTCAAAACATTATTTTTTTTGCGATTCTGAAATTTCAAAAGTACGTCTAACGAAAAATTCGTTACTTTCAGGCTCCTCGAAAATACGCTCGTTTTGCGACAAACCAGACCTCGTTTCGATCTCCCAGTCAAAAGTTATGGCTTTCAAAACTTTTAACTCGCCATTCTCCGTGGTAAAATCACGGAGAATGGCCATTTCTAGTGTTAAAACGCAAGAGAATAGTCATTCTCCGTACTAAATGACGGAGAATGGTCATTATCCGTGTCAAAACCACGGAGAATTGCCATTCTCCGTGGTAAAATCACGGAGAATGGTCATTCTCCGTGATATTAACACGAATAATAATCATTCTCCGTGATCTTTACACGGAGAATGGACATTCTCTGCCATTTTTTACAACGGAGAATGGTCTTCTCCGTCTTTTTCGACACGGAAAATGATCATTCTCCGTGATATTAACACGGAGAATGACCAATCTCGTGTTAACATGGAGGAGATTGGTCATTCTCCGTATTGAAAAAGACGAAGAATGACCATTCCCCGTGTTAAAACCACGGAGAATAGCTATTCTCCGTACTAAAATGACGGAGAATGGCCATTCTCCGTCTCTTTACTACGGAGAATGGTCATTCTCCGTGATATTAACACGGATAATAATCATTCTCCGTGATCTTTACACGGAGAATGGACATTCTCCGTCATTTTTTACAACGGAGAATGGTCATTCTCCGTCTTTTTCGACAGGTAGAATGGTCATTCTTCGTGATATTAACACGGAGAATGACCAATCTCGTGTTAACATGGAGGAGAATGGTCATTCTCCGTATTGAAATAGACGGAGAATGGCCATTCTCCGTCACTTTACCACGGAGAATGGCATTCTTCGTGTTAAAACCCATAAAAATTGTCATTCTTCGTGGTTTTTAACACGGAGAATGCGATTCTCCGTGGTTTTTAAAACGGAGAATAGTCATTCTCCGTCATTTTAGCACGGAGAATGGTCATTCTCCGTGGTGGAGAATGGTCATTCTCCGTGGTTTTAACACGGAGATTTTTTTTTTAGAAAAATTTTGTCAGAAATAAAGAGTTTCGTTCTTCTTTCAAAACGATGATAATTCTTATGGAAAAGAAGAAGAAAGATCTTCTCTCCACAATTGACCTAATCGTCGAAAAACTTCAAATGTCTCCACGATGAAGATGATGATGATGATGACGAGCGATGATCTGAGTTCGACTGAAGAAAAGCACATCGAACTACGAACGATTTTTGCGATCTCTGCTGAAGATGAGAGCAATGGAATTCAGATTTCCCGTGAAGAAGAAGAAGACAAAAATCGCAATCCAGATCTGATTTTTTTGAATTCAAATACATATAGATGTCGGGAGTTCGAGCCTCAGTGGAGGCGAGTTCGCCACAAGTACCCATTGCTTCAAAAAAAAAAAATTCGCACGGAGGGGTAGTTTCGGTATTATAAAAATAGCAGTTTCCAGCGGGTGGCATCTAAAAGGGAATCTTGGAATATTTAACGTGAAAATACTTAATTCTGGATATTTCATAAAACTCATCCAGCGGATGGGCATTTCATAAAAGTCCACCCCGAAATTGAGTTTCTCAGCAATTTTCAGTTGTTTGACAGTCGTGATCAAATGATCAATTAGCAAGCAGTACCTAAATTAATTGTGGGATATCACAAAACTCTTTTGATTGTTCATTGTGGTCTGTCTTTTTTATGTTTTATATTGGACATATGCTCTCGAAATAAATATTTGTTGATATTTTCACACATATTTACTTGTAGAATAGTAACATTTTCTAATAACTCTGTCCCTAATACTTCTTCCCGCCATTTAAATTGGATCCGTGGATACTATCTAATGTTTAGGTGACGTGGACGAAGGTTTTACATTTTTAGAAATTTAATTTTTATTCTTTTTTCATGGAAAAGAAATTTAACACTCTCTTTACCTATATTTGGTCATGTTAGAAATTGTTTGAAGGGAGACGAGATCTTGTAGAATAGTATTTTTATTCCTCACTCTTCATCATATGGCAAGGGCTATATATATAGGGCTAATGGGCAACCCAAGGGTCATGAGTTACATAACCCAAGGGTCATGAGTTACATGACCCCAAGGGTCATGTGTAACTCATGACATAATGGTGAATAAAATGGGTTTCACAACACTCCCCCTTATTCATCCATTTCCTTGGATCCACTTATGAAATACTTCAGGATTCAATAAGCTAATAGGGTGGATACTGCTGGATCCAGAGTAAACTTGGTTTGCCTCATTAAAACCTTGGCTGTGGAAAACCCAGTAGGAAAAACCATCAGTCCTAAGGAAAAAGAGTACAACCCTATAGTTTTACTCCCCCTGATCTATACAAGCTTCAGGCTTGCAGGTCTTTTAGTTGCCTCATCCATATTCCTCTTACAAGCTTTACAAAAGTACATCGTGGCAGTGTTTTGGTAAACAAATCTGCTAAGTTATTACAAGATTGAATTTGTTGTACTTTGACTTGTCCCTTCTCTTGAAGGTCGTGCGTCCAGAAGAATTTGGGGGATATGTGCTTCGTCTTGTCACTCTTCATGTATCCTTTCTGAAGTTGAGCTACGCATGCTGCATTATCTTCAAAAAGGGTAGTAGGCTCAAGTTCACCAGTCTTCAGGCCAGTAGATGCCAAAATGTGCTGAATGACGGAGCGAAGCCAAACAAACTGCTTGCTTGTTTCATGGATTGCCAGGAGTTCAGAATGGTTGGATGAGATAGCCACACTAGTCTGTTTGACGAACCTCCAGGAGATAGCCGTACCACCGAAAGTAAACACAAATCCAGTTTGTGATTTCTCTGTGTGGGGATCTGATCTATAACCTGCATCTGAATAACCAAGTAAAGTGGAAGACCCACTATTCGGGTAATATAGTCCTAGGTCTATAGACCCTTGGAGGTAGCGCAGAAGATGCTTCACTCCATTCCAGTGGCGCTTTGTGGGCGCTGTACTGTATCTGGCTAATAAGTTAACTGAAAATGCTATATCATGACGCGTACAGTTAGCCAGATAGAGTAGTGCCCCAATGGCACTTAGGTAAGGTACTTCAGGACCTAATGATTCCTCCCCCTCTTCCAGTGGACGGAAATGGTCCTTCTTTACGTCCAATGATCGAACGACCATTGGTGTACTAAGGGGATGGCATTTATCCATGTGGAATTGTTTAAGTAATCTTCGTGTATATGTAGATTGGTGTAACAGGATACCACCCTTTAGGTGTTCGATCTGTAAGCCAAGACAATACTTTGTTTTCCCTAGGTCTTTCATTTCAAAAGTTGTCTTAAGGCTTTCAGATATCTCAGTGATCTCTGCAGGAGATCCAATGAGATTTAAATCGTCGACATAAAACGGCGACTATAACAAATCCTGTTCCCGATCTTTTTATAAAGATACACGGGCAGACTTTATCATTAGTAAATTCTTGCGTAGCAAGAAACTCACTTAGTCTGTTATACCACATTTTTTCTGATTGTTTAAGACCAAACAATGATCTTTATAACCTTACAGAATAGGTGTCCCGAGGTCTATCTGTTTTCTCTGGTGAAATTTTATATCCTTCAGGGAGTTTCATATAGATATCTTTTATATTGCCATAAAGATATGCAGTCACAACGTCCATGAGCTGCATTTCGAGGCTTTTCAGAGAAGAGAGGCTGATCAGGAATCTGAAGGTATTCCCATCCATGACCGGAGAATATGTTTCTTCATAATCTATTCCCGGTTTCTAGGAGAAACCTTGTGCTACAAGGCGTGCTTTGTAGCGCACAACTATGTTGTGTTCATTTCTTTTTCTTGTGAAGATCCATTTATAACCCACAGGTTTTACACCTTTAGGTGTTTGGACTACTGGTCCAAAGACTTTACGTTTCAAGAGTGAGCCCAGCTCTACTCCTATTGCCTCGTTCCACTTTGGCCAATCGCCTCTGCGTTTATATTTCGCTAGAGACCGTGGATCGATGTCATCGTCATTTTCAGTGACGTGAACGACAATATTGAACGAAAAATCGTCGTCGACGACTGTGCTTTTTCTGTTCAGTACCTCTCCAGTACGTACATAATTTAATGATATTTCTCCTGTTTGTTCCTCTTCAGGGGAAACTAGGAGGGGAGAGGTAGCTGATCTGAGCTCAGCATCCTGTGTTTGGATCTTCTTAATTTCTCCAGGATTTTTTCTTTTACGAGGGACTTTGTCTCTCGAACCTGGTGGGCGTCCTCTTTTTAATTGAGGTATTGCCATTTCTGCTGCCGGCGGATTACATCCATCTTTGGGGATGTCAATCCTAGCTGGCGAGTTGGCAGCAGGGACGTGTGATCTGACAATCTTCTGGTTGTCAGTAAATGTATCCGGAAGTAGATGTACAGTGTTCTGAAGATGTAATATCTTCAGGATCTCATCTTCACATTGACTTGTACGCGGATCAAAATGAGACAAAGTTTTTGTGTCCCAAGAAATTGTCTTAGAAGCTTCTGGCTTCTTAGACTGTGTGCCCAGTTTAGGAAATAATCCTTCATCAAACTCACAGTCATCAAGACGTGCCTTAAATACGTCACCCATCAGGGGTTCTAGGTATCTAATTATAGAGGGTGAGTCAAACCCAACATAGATACCTAATCGACGTTGTGGACCCATTTTGGTCCTCTGTGGGGGAGCAATGGGGACGTAAACAGCACAACCAAAAACTCTCAAATGAGAGATATTTGGAGGTGAACCATAAGCGAGCTGCATCGGAGATAGAATATGACCTCCAGAAGGTCGTATTCTAATAAGTGATGCGGCAAGCAATATAGCATGACCCCAAGCTTCCACAGTCAACTGTGACTGCATCAACAATGGACGAGCAATCTATTGTAATCTCTTAATAAGAGATTCTGCTAACCCGTTCTGGGTGTGAACATGAGCTACAGGATGTTCAACTTCGATGCCAGTTGCTTGGCAATAGTCATGAAAAACCTGTGAAGTAAATTCACCCGCATTATCAAGTCTTAATTTTTTGATATGGTTATCGGGGAAATGAGCCCGCAACTTAATTATTTGTGCCAATAGCTTAGAAAAAGCTAAGTTGCGGGTGGACAAAAGGCAGACATAAGACCATTTAGTAGATGCATCGATAAGTATCATAAAGTACCTAAATCACTACTAAAATATGATCTATTAGCGACGTAATTTAGCGACGGCGTAAAATTACGTCGCTATATATGGAATTCAGCGACTCCTTTATATAAACATCGCAAAACGTCGCTGAATAGCGACGTTCAGCGACAGGTATAAAATTACGTCGCTGAATAGCGACGTTACGTCGCTGGATTATTAAAATATGTCGCCAGTTTACGACGTTTAGCGACGTCCTCATGTGACGTCGCTAATATTTTTACTTAGGGCACAGCGTTTAGTTTTTCCCACTCACTCGAAATTTCTAATTTTTCCCACTACTCCTTCCCCCCCTCCGGCGATTCCTTCGGCGACCCCTTCCCCCCCCCCCCCCCCCCCCGACGACTCCCTTCCCCCCCCCGGCGACTCCCTCCCTCTCCGGCGACCCGTACCCCCCCCCCCCCGTCGAGCTCCTCCTCCTTGAGCTCAGGTAAACCCTAACCTAACTCCTCCTCCTCCTCCTCCTCCTCCTCCTCTCCCACGGACACACACACACACGCACACGCACACAGAGACACACACACACACACACACACGGACACACACGCACACACACACAGAGACACACACACACATATGGACACACGGACACACACACAGATAGACACACACACACACACACACACACACTGGACACACTGTGTCATATTGTGGTGGACACGAGACACTATATTGGACACGTACACATAGCCTAGATCCTTTACCAACCATTTATTTTCCATTTTAACATGTTTTTATATATCAATTTCTAAATACCCTATGTTGACTGATACCTTGTTAATTTATTGTATTTTCTAATTTTGAAAACCCAGTTTTAACAACCATTTTAACCTAGTTTAATGCTTTAATTTAGATGTTTAAAACCTTAGTGTAGTGTATCTATATGTGTGCTGACTGAGTTTCAAGTTTGGGGTGATTTGGTTAGAGTTTTGGTTCTCGATTTGGGTTTGAGGTGAATGGGTCTGAAATATGTTATAGGAGTATGTAATGTTGTGTGAAATGAACTGATTTCCTTTCTTTTCCTTTCCTATTTGACTGAACACAGTAAATCCCCTTACTATCCAGATTGGACTGACCTATAGTTCATATCACTCACTCACTCACTCACTCTTGCCTAGGTACACACACGCATATAGCCTAATACAAGCATGTTAGCCTTCCTCATATACACGTATATGTGACTGTCACATGTAACAGTCAACACAGTCACCCTCCATTCACATGTGCATGTACACACACCACCCACTCTCTACTTCTCTCTCTCTTTATATATATGTTTGATAGATGGTATTGTATACATATATACATAACTATATCATGTAACTCATATGTGATATAGGCATATAGCCTATGTTAGAGTGTCTAAATATATGAATGCATGAAAGTTGCCTTGTCTTGTAATATAGGCATATAGTATATACATGCCTATATATATATATATTATATATATATATATATCTATATAGATATTACTTGTGTGTATGAGATAGCTTGAGTTGACTTTGGTCATTATTGGTACTTGAATTGATCGGAACAAAGACCCCAAATGTCGGTATCGGTCAATATTTGGTATCGATCGGTATCGGATCGGAACATGCCAAACCGTATCGGTATCGGCCGTATCGGATCGGTATCGGCCGATACTTTAAAATTATATGAAATAGTAGTCACCCCCAAGCTTGACTATTTTTACTGAAAGTCAAAGTAGAGTAAACATCTGACCTACATTGGACTAAGACCCTTGACCTAGTTTGACCTTGTTTGACTTTGTTTGACTTAGCTTGACCTTGTTTGACTTTGTTGTCTTCATGTTTGTTAAATGACACCCATATACTAGTTTTAGTTGTTTAAATGACACCCAGATACTAGTTTTAGTTTCAGTTTGCTTTGGTAACTCACTATTGCTCATTACTTGGTACTAGTTTTAGTTGATTGTGTTTTTTTAAGACTAAACAAATGACACCCATATATTACTTGTGTGTATGAGATAGCTTGAGTTGACTCTGGTCATTATTGGTACTTGAATTATAGGTTAGGCTTGTATAGCCTTGAATGGTGTGTGCTAGCTAGTATTGGGATACCAATAGCGATAAGGTAAAGGGTACCTTTGTTTGACTTAGCTTGACCTTGTTTGACTTAGTACAACCTAGTTTGACCTAGATTGCATATCATTGTTATTAGTAACTGTCCGCTACTAATGTGTGTCCCATAATAAGACATAATATACGAATTTGTGCCTGTTGGATAATGTGTGTCCATCTTTGCAGAATTATTTCTAAATGGATATGAATTACTACTTGCGGAATTGTTCATGGATGTACAATCGTCGTCCTGATGATATGTGTGGTGTGCGGGATGAATACATAGCGGGAGTAGAGCAGTTCCTGCAGTTTGCTAAGGCGTTCCCTCAGTACATGGACGGCACCAAAATTAAGTGTCCGTGTGTGAAATGTCATAACGTAAAATATTATCCAGAACTGGAAGTGACATATCATTTGTACTCGAGGGGTTTCACGCCTAATTACTATCAGTGGACCGCACACGGAGAACTTGTGTCTTTAGCATCAGAGCCGGAGCCTTATGTTGAGCCGTATATGCATGCGGGACCTAATTTTGTTTCAGATAATCATGCATACGACGACGGGTGCGTGAACATGGTTTTCGACGCTGCGGGGCCTAGTTTCGTTCATGATACACCTGAGGAGGCACCGAACGCCGATGCTGCACAGTTCATGGAGTTGTTGGAGAATGCAAGGACTCCATTGTATCCTGATTGTGAGGATCATTCACCATTAGAGGTGGTTACAAGACTGTTGAGCATTAAGTCAGATTTTAACATGTCGCAAGAATGCTACAACCGAGTGTTGGAGTTGATTATAGAGATCTTGTCGGCGGGTGCTAAGTTGCCTAAAGACTTCTACCGGTCTAAGAGGATGGTGAGATCGCTCTGGATGGGATACGAGAAAATTGATTCCTGTCGCAATGGGTGCATGCTGTACTACAAAGACGACAAGGACGCAGATGTGTGCAGATTTTGTGGTGCTGATCGCTATAAGACAACTAGTACAGGAAGGTCTACCGGTGCAAGAAGACCGACCGATTCAATGCACTACTTTGCCTTTAACGCCGCGGTTGCAAAGATTATTTATGGTGAAAGAGACGGCCGAAAATATGAGTTGGCACATGCGAGAACAGATTGAAGGAGTGTTGGATCACCCATCCGACGGAGAAGCGTGGAAGCACTTTGATCGAGTGTATCCAGATTTTGCTTCAGATCCGCGAAATGTCAGGTTGGGACTATCTTCTGACGGTTTTACTCCTTTTGGTCTTTCGGGATCCCAGCATTCGTGCTGGCCTGTGATTGTCACTCCGTATAACCTACCGCCTTGGATGTGCATGAAGACTCAGTACATATTTCTAACCGTTATAATTCCTGGTCCGAACAATCCCAAGAGGAACATTGACGTGTACTTACAGCCTTTGATAGATGAGTTGAATCAGTTATGGGAAGTAGGCGCTAACACGTACGATGTTTCCAGGAAGCAGAATTTTCAGATGAAGGCAACCCTTATGTGGACCATCAACGACTTTCCGGCCTATGGAATGTTATCTGGATGGAGCACTCATGGCCGTCTCTCATGTCCGTATTGCATGGACCGTAGTAAGGCTTTCCGCTTGAAACACGGCGGAAAACCGTGCTTCTTTGATTGTCATTGGCAATTTCTGTCAAAAGATCATCCGTTCAGAAGGAACAGGAATGCTTTCCGTGCCGGCGTTGTAGAGAAGGGTGATCCACCACCAAGGTGGTGCGGTGCCACAATATGGGAGGAGGTTAAAGATTTTCCAAGTGCTATAGAAGATCCTACAACTGGGTATAAGTGCGATGGATTTGGTAGAGTTCATAACTGGACAAAGAGGAGCATATTCTGGGATCTGCCATACTGGAGTACCAATCTGATCAGACATAATCTTGATGTCATGCATATTAAGAAGAATGTGTTTGATAACATAATTAATACTATGATGGACGTAAAGGAAAAAACGAAAGACAATCCCAAGGCCAGGTTGGACTTAGAAAAAATATGCAAACGCCCTGCGTTGTATTTGATACAGCAGAATGGAAAACAGTTCCTGCCGAAGTCAATTTTCTCGCTGGACAAGGAGGATAAAGTGAGACTTTATCGGTGGATCCAGGGCCTAAAATTTCCAGACGGATATGTGTCAAATCTGAGAAGATGTGTCGATCCGAAGGAAAACAAATTGACGGGTATGAAGAGCCACGATTGTCACATATTCATGGAGAGGTTAATTCCGATTGCATTTCGGGAATTCTTACCGCAGGCAGTTTGGGATCCATTGACGGAGCTTAGCATATTCTTCAGGGATCTTTGTTCTAAGAAATTGCTCATTGATCGTCTAGAAAAGCAAGAGAAGGACATTACGGTAACACTATGCAAGCTAGAGAGGGTGTTTCCTCCTGGATTCTTCGACTCTATGGAGCATTTGCCGATTCATCTGTCCTATGAGGCACGTGTTGGTGGACCCGTCAAATATCGATGGATGTACCCGTTCGAGCGACATTTGAATTACCTAAAAAGAAAGGTGAAAAATAAGGCATGGGTCGAGGGTTCTATTTGTGAAGCCTATGTTCTCGAGGAGATTACAAACTTTTGTTCTATCTGGTGGACAGTATGCAAGACCAAAGCTAGAAATACCTTTGAGGTTGACGATATAGCTTATCAACAGGATGAACTACCTCTTGTAACAAATATTATAGAAGTGGACACGACGGAAGTTCCCTATTACACATCTAATTGTGTAGAAGAAGTAGAATTATCTGAAGAGGAAGATGCAAATGAAAGTGAAGATGTAGAGGAGGAAGAAGAAGAAGAAGAAGAAGAAAAAGAAGAAGAAGAAGAAGAAGAAGAAGAAGAAGTAGATGAGCTAAACGAACTAGATGAATTTTCAGAAGAGGATTAAATCTGTACGTTTGTTTTATCATCATATTTGACACTTTAGTGACACTTCTATCATATAAATCTGTGACACTTCAGTGACACTTTATTGACACTTTTATTGACACTTCAGTGACACTTTTTGACTATGATATTTTTCAAAAATCTGTGATGTCTATCATATAAATATGTTTTTTTGTTTTATTGTCATATGTTTTATTGTCAGGTATGACTAGACCATCTGGACGACGCGGAGGATTATATATTAGGCAGCCCCGTCAGCCTCGGGCTGGGGATGGAGAGGGCAGTTCCGTACCCTCATCCTCATCTCCGAGTACGCCAGTGTACCGTTCTGTTCCCGGTCCATTACCGGGACAGGGCAGTTCTAGCAGGTTGGCGACTCCTCCCTCGTCGTCCAGCCTTCCTGATCCCGCGTCCAGCATCCCTGATCCCCCGTCCAGCATTCCTACTGTCGACGGCTCTATGGAGGGAGCCCACGCCGATCATATGGAGGACGGCGATCAGACTGATCCTGTCCAGGCAGGAGGTGAGAGCGACCCTCCATGCGCTCCCCCGGGCGAGACGCGTATGGAGATTTGGACGGACGGGCCTATGAAGTAAGTTAATTAATTATTATATATTTCTCAAATGATTATATGTACATATATATTCATGAAAAATTATTATTGTATAGATATCGGCCTTCTGCAGTACAGAGACAGCTGAGGACATTTGTGAGGCAGAACTATGGTAAGCCTTGGCTCAACTACTCAGATGCTCCCGCAGATAGGAAGGCCTTTTGGTTCGCCCACTTCAAGGTAAAAAATTTATTTATTTTTAAATTTTAATAATCATTTGTGTATATTATACAACTTTTGTATTTTACTTCTTGTAGAGGACCTATTTCTATCCACCACACCGGGCGGCGAGGATCGAGGGCCAATTTTCTGCCGTCATAGCCAAGCTCATCCGTGATGCGATCGACGACCAGAAGCGTCGTGATCGCTCCGGACAGCCGATCCAGGGTTGGATTACGCCAGAGCAGTGGACTGCGATGAAGGCTAGATTCAGCGAGCCCAAGTAACAGGAGCGGTCTGAGAAGGCCAAGGTGGCGCGGTCGAGCGCCGGTAAGTGGTGTGGTGGCTCCATTCCGATGACGGAGCATTTTCGTCGTCTGGTACGTTTCCTATGACGGACATTAATTTATATATAGTTCGATATAATGTTTAATACTAATAATAGATAATATATTTTAACAGGTAAAGAAGGGTGAGGACCCGAACATGGTGACCGTCTTCCTGGTCACCCATCGGAGGGCTGGGGACTTCATTGACGGGAGGGCGACGCAGGCATATGTACGTTCTATTCTTTATATTAACTGACTATAATTTAGAAAACATGAAAATAGATATCAATATAGACTTTAGTAAACACTTACACGTTAGCAAACATGTTCTAGGCCGAGTTTGTTCGGCTACAGAAAGAGGCGGCTGATGCTGCTACTGCTGCTAGTGCGCAAGCAGAGGGAGGGGCTGGTACTTCCTCCCAGTCGCCTGCAGAGCCATCGCCGGACGAGCTCTGGATGACCGCCGTTGGCGGTCTTCAGAAGGGTACGTACTACGGTACGGGATCCTACGGCGCGTATTTGGCTTCGGAGTCATCCCGGGCCCCCTCTGTCAGTGCGCAGTCTCCGGCTACGCAGGCGTCGTCACGAGCTGAGGATGTTCGTCGTCAGATCGAGGAGCTGCATCGCGAGTTGTAGCAGCAGATTTCTGATGCGGTCGAACGACGATCCGACCCTCCGATCGTCACCGGACGATTTGATGCGGTCGAGCACAGTATACAGGAGCTGATGAGTCTGCATCAGGCTGCAGCTGCCAACTTGCAGACGATCACCGAGTCTACGCAGCGCACAGAGCATAGACAGGTCGAGCTGGACGGATCGCAGAGGAGCCTTTCTCTCTCACTCGCTCAGTATACTGAGAAGGTGGTGAGTACCCTTGCTGCGCATGGTGAGCGACTACGAGAGCTGGAGCAGGTACGTCCTCTGGGTCCATCGATGGCGCCGACTCCAGATACTGTACTGCCTCCGGCGCCGACTCCAGACATTGTACTGCCTCCTACTGCCCCTACGGTACAGCTCACCCAGGAGCAGTATGACTACATTCTATCCCAGTTGCGCGGCAGGGGTCCGCAGTGATTTTATTGGTTTTTTTATGACTTGTATGTATTGGCCCTATGGGCAAATTGTTTATTCATACACTGTTGTTTATACACTTGGTGGGAGACTTTTTATCATCTTTCATTTTTATTTGACTCTATTGGATGTTTGTGAGGATGTGTGTCTGTGATATTTACTTTGTACTGCCTCCTATTTTTATTGTGATATTTACTTTGTGATATCTGCGACGGGATGACAAATATACCTACGCTGGGTTATAAGCGATGATCTGATATACAAAGGAGGTGCTGCCGAAATTTTAAAAAAATATATTGTGTATTTTTGTTATGATGTGTGTCTGTGTTTACAGTGAATATGAAATGTAGTGTTCGGAACCATCGACAGTTTTGATTACTGTTGTATGTTTTATCTTGGATAGAAATAGCAACAGTTCAGGGTGCACTTCTGAGAGCTTCATTTTCACATCCTTCACTTTCTCGAACGTCGTAAAGGTTCCCGAGAAGGTGAAGGACGTGAAAAGGAAGCTCTGAGAAGTGCACCCTGAACTGTTGCTCTTTCTATCCAAGATAAAACATAGAACAGTAAGCGAAACTGTCGATGGTTCGAACACTGCACTTCAGACACACTGTAAACACAGAAACACAGTATAACAAAAATATCAATTATATTTTTTTAAATTTTTTTTTAACATTAGCGACGTATAGCGACGTTCTGCGACGTACTGCGACGTCAAATAGACGTCGCTATACGTCGCTAACTAGCGACGTTACGTCGTTCGACGTCGCTAATATACGTCGCTACGTTGCCCACGTGGCCACGTGGATGCCATGCCTCGTCATCATTTATAAACTTTTTAAGCGTCGCTAGTGGTCGCTTTACGTCGTAATGTTGGCGACGTACTGATACGTCGCTCTCTGTCGCTCATTTGGCGACGTCTAGCGACAATGGACGCCGCGTCGCAAATAGCGACGTTCGGCAACGAAAGTATCATCTGCGACTTGCCTATAAGCGACGTAAGTTTTTCGTCGCTAAATACGTCACAAATCATTGTTAGCGACGTATTTTCTGTATTTAGCGACGTCTACTGACGTCGCTAATCTGAGTTATTTTAGTAGTGAATGTTGACACAAAGTCACAGTCAACCAAATATTGACTACATTGACTAAATAATATCTGTATAAATTCAATATGACACACGACGTCTGCATTCAGTTCAGGACAGACAACAGCTCAATTTCCGACTTTCAGTGTATTTTCGAGTCTGTACTTTTACATTTTATTGAGTCTAGAAGTATGTACTCTGAGTTATGCTGAGCTCTTGGAACTTAGTCTATAAGCCTACCCAAAATTCCAAGCTCCACCAAAACAAAAATTGCCCACAAGTCCCACTTAGGACCACTCTGTGCTCTGGAGACAGAGTTCGGGCCGAACTCTGCCTCCACACAGAGTTCGGGCCGAACTCTGTCCCCTAGAAATCAAGAACCCTAATTTTAGGGTTAGCTGGTTGCTAGCTGTCCAACGGCCAAATTTTTGAATTTTCCTACCCGAATTCTGGCCGAATTCTGCCTCTAAAAACACTATAAATAGGGCATGAATTCTCTCATTTCAATTCACTCAATCTTCTCTTGTCTTTTCTCCTACAAGCTCAATGAGCCATACCCTTCCTATCTACTAGCCACAAGCCTCCTAAGTCTCGAGTGCTCAGCATCTCTCAGTTAGGATTCTTGTGCAAGAGTGAAGAAGTCGCTTGGACAATTCCAAGCAAATCGCCACTGCGATCCTCTGTTAGAAGTTGACGTGCTCTTCTGAAGAAAAGGCACGGGTTGTAAGCTACTATTTCACAAATAGTGGATTTAATCCTGAGCTAGAGTTCTCAGGCCTGGACTAGTCCTCCACGAGGGAAACCAGGTTAAAATTGCTGTGTTTGCGTATGCTCTTCTGCTCTTCATTTATTTTCCGCACTTTACTCTGATTATTTATTGTTGGTGAAAGAGTTATTTTTAATTGGCTATTTTTCTATAGAAACTCTATTCACCCCCCTCTAGAGTTGCCAAACTGTTCTTCAATTGGTATCAGAGCTCTGTTCTCTTTACAAGGACTAACATCCTAAGAGCTGATCCATGGCAACCACACAATCCTTGATTTCCAATCATGGTGAAGGTCAGTCCACTCATAGGCCTCCCCTATTTGATGGAACTAACTACACATATTGGAAAACAAGGATGAGCTTCTATCTTAAGTCTCTAGACTTTGACCTGTGGACTGTCGTCACTGACGGTTACAAAAAGCCCGCCAGGATAGTTGTCGATGGTGACCTCATTGAGAAACCACACGACAAATATTCTGTCGAGGAGAAGAAACAGGCAAGTCTAGATGCTAGGGCTATTAATGCTTTATTCTGTGCTATAGACAGGAATGAGTTCAACAGGGTCTCTACATGCACCACTGCTCATGAAGTATGGAGACTTCTAGAAGTGACGCATGAAGGAACCACTCAGGTCAAGGAATCTAAAATAAGTCGTCTCACTCAAGAATACGAAGCCTTCAAGATGAAGCCAAGTGAGACGATCACTCAAATGATCACAAGATTCCTCGACATCATCAATCCTCTATCTTCGCTTGGAAAGCAGTACTCAAACCACGAGAAGATTCGTAAGCTGCTCAGAGGGCTACCAAAGATTTGGAACCCTAAGGTGACAGCCATCATAGAAGGAAACGATCTCACAACAATGTCAATGGAGACCTTGATGGGTAAGCTTATGACTCACGAGCTTGACCTCAAGGACTTCGAAGAACCTGCTCCGAAGACCAGGGAGATCGCACTCAAAGCTCATCAACGAAGAGCTAATCATGATGAGACCGAAGAAGATAATTCGGATGATGAAGACCAAGCTCTCATGGTTCGCAACTTCAGGAAATTCCTTCGCTTCAATCGAAGGAAGAAGGAATCTCAAGAAGACGATGAAGAAGAACCAACTTGTTACGGTTGCAAGAAAACTGGACATGTCCGAAAAGATTGCCCATTCCTGAAGAAGAGCAACCGCTATGAGAAGCCATACAAAAAGAACTCATCAAAGAAATATGCCAATACAGGTATCTGGCATGAAAGTGAAGCGAGTGACTCTGAGGAAGAAAAGGACTCTCCTCAAGATACAGCAAATGTGTGCCTGATGGCAACTTCCAACAAGGTATCTAACGAAACTCTGGATGACTTCTCTTTTGATGAACTTGGCGATGCTTTCACTGATTTACTCGATGATCATAAAAAGGTCATCGGTAAATATAAACATGCCAAGGACAAAATCAAAAGTCTAGAAGATGAGATACAAAGAATTTCTTTACTTCTTGATAATGTTAGAAACACATCACCCACTAATGACACTGATGAAGTTTCCAAGCTTAAATTAAGCTTACATGATGCTGAAGCACGTATTGAGCAACAAACTCAAGAAATCACTACTCTCAACACGTTGCTTGCTGAAGAAAAGAGTAGACACAAGATTTCCATGACTAAGATTTATGGCTTAAATATTAAGGTTGATGAACTGCAAGCTGTTTCTAAAAGATTAGAAACCAAATTGGGTAAACAGGTTGTTCAACCTCAAACCCAATCACATGGGCACAATACCACTCATGCTAGTCAACCACGTCATTCTCATGCAGCACATAACCATGCTTTTATATACACAAACTTTCACAAACCACGTGCACGTAAGAACAATTCTCACTCAGTACACACTCATCATGCACAAAGACACAATCAACATCACTCCACACATAAAATTCATCATGCCATGCCATATAGACAAAATCATCATGCAATGCCATATAGACAAGGTCCTCATAAACCATATAGACAAAATCATCATGCCATGCCATCTAGACAATATCAGCATGTCACACATCATAGACAATACCATCATTCTATGCCTCATAGACACCATCAACATGCCACTTATTCCATGCATAATCATCTTCACCATGCTAACTCTTTACATCATGTCCATCCTCATCCTGTTGCTTATAGATATTATTCTCATGCTCCTAGTATAAATAAGAATGCTATCTGTACTTATTGTGGATTACATGGACACATCTCACCACAGTGCAGAGTTAGAAGACTTGTAGATAAAAGGATATATGCTTGGTTCCCAAAGACTAACTTTTCAGGACCCTCAAGAACTCGGGTACCAAAGGTCACATCTACTCTTGATGTAGGTGGACCTTCCCTCCTCAACTGAAAGTAAGTGGATTCTCGATAGTGGATGCTCGCGACATATGACGGGAGACGCAAATCTTTTTGCATCACTATCGATGAAGAGAGAAGGATACGTATCCTTCGGTAACAATCTCAAAGGGCACATTATAGGTAATGGTATCATTGGTCATCCTCCTTCTCCTGTAATAAAGGATGTCTGCCTAGTGACCGAGTTAAAGCATAACCTGCTCAGCATTAGTCATCTTGCTGATCATGGATATGATATTAACTTTGGACAAAACAGTTGCTACATCTATGATAGGTCAACAGGAGACATTGCTTTTGAAGGGAAAAGAGAGGACAACATCTACATTTTCTATCTTTCTATAAATACTAACAATACAGGTAGATGTCTATATGCCCACAAAGACGAACGACTACTTTGGCACCAGCGTCTTGGTCATGCCAACATGGATGCTATATCCAGGCTTTCCACCAAGAAGCTAGTGAGAGGATTGCCTGACATCACGTTCAAAAAGGACACGGTATGTGCCGAATGTGAACTAAACAAGGCAACTAAATCCTCATTTCATTCTATCAACTCTGTAAGTACTACTAGACCCTTGCAACTACTTCATATGGATTTATTTGGTCCTAGTAGAATAGCTAGCCTTGGAGGCAAACTTTATGCATTTGTTATTGTTGATGATTTTTCGAGATTTACATGGGTTTTCTTTCTCGCTAATAAGAGCGATGCTATTTCTGCTTTCAAAATTTTTGTAAAGAAAGTTCAAAACGAAAAAGGCTACATGATTACTCGAATCCGAAGTGATCATGGAGGCGAATTCGTAAATTATGATTTTGAAAGTTTTTGTAATGCAAATGGTTTTGATCATGAATTTTCTTGTCCTAGAACTCCTCAACAAAATGGTGTTGTGGAGCGGAAGAATAGGACTCTTGGCGATATGGCTAGAGTCATGTTGAATAAATTTTCTCTTCCGAAATATTTTTGGGCAGAGGCTGTAAGTACATCATGCCACATTTTGAATAGGGTGCTTATTCGTCCCATTACGAAGAAAACACCCTATGAGCTTTGGTTTGGGAGAACCCCCAATGTTTCTTATTTTAAAGTTTTTGGCTGTAGATGTTTTATCCTTAACACCAAAGACAACTTAGGCAAATTTGATGCCAAAGCTGACGATGGTATCTTTCTTGGTTATGCCGCCAAGAGTAAGAGATATAGAGTTTTCAATAAACGCTCACTTATTGTGGAAGAGTCAACAAATGTGACTTTTGATGAAGATAACAGTGCAACAAGTACTCTTGATGATGACGTTGAGCCATCAACTTCTACTCCAATGAATACTTCAACCGAAACTAATTCTCTGGAGGGTTTGCCTAAGAAATTCTCTTTCAAACCTTCTCATCCAGAAAATTTAGTTATAGGAGAAGTTTCACGTGGAGTAACTACTAGATCATCACTAAGAGACTCCGTTGCTAGCACTGCCTTCATTTCACAAGTAGAGCCTAAAAACACTTCTGAAGCTTTTAATGATGAATTTTGGATTTCTGCTATGCAAGAAGAACTCAACCAATTTGAGAGGAGCCAAGTATGGGAACTAGTTCCTAGACCGGCTAATCACTCAATAATTGGTACCAAATGGGTGTTTAGAAACAAAGTAAATGAAGATGGTTCAGTCACACGTAACAAAGCTCGTCTAGTAGCTCAAGGATACAACCAAGAGGAAGGTATCGACTACGATGAGACGTATGCTCCTGTTGCTAGACTAGAATCCATTCGGATGCTTTGTGCTTTTGCTAATTTTCAAAACTTTAAATTATTTCAAATGGATGTTAAAAGTGCTTTCTTGAATGGCTTTATTAAGGAGGAAGTTTATGTCAAACAACCCTCTGGCTTTGAAAATCACAAATTTCCCGACCACGTGTTCAAGCTGAAGAAAGTGCTTTATGGCCTTAAACAAGCCCCCAGAGCTTGGTATTAAAGGCTAAGCAGTTTTTTGCTTGAGAAAGGTTTTTCAAAAGGGAAAATTGACACTACACTGTTTATCAAATCTTTCAAAGACACCATTCTATTAATTCAGATTTATGTTGATGATATTATTTTTGGGTCTACTGATGAAACTCTTTGTCAAGAATTTGCCAAGTGTATGCAGACGGAATTTGAGATGAGCATGATGGGAGAGCTCAACTACTTTCTTGGTCTGCAAGTAAAACAACTGGCTAATGGAACTTTCATCTGTCAATCGAAGTATACCAAGGACATGCTGAAGAAGTTCGATCTTGACAACATCAAACCAATCAGCACTCCAATGGCTACTTCAACCAAACTCGAACCAGATGAGAGCGGCAAACCCGTTGATCAACGTAAGTATCGAGGTATGATAGGCAGCTTACTTTTTTTAACTGCTAGTCGCCCCGATATCATGTTTAGTGTTTGCCTATGTGCTAGATATCAAGCAAATCCTAAGGAATCTCACATGACCGCGGTTAAGCGTATCTTTCGATACCTTAAGGGTACGGTTACAGTGGGCCTATGGTATCCCAAGTCAACATCATTTGACCTCATCGGTTACTCTGATGCTGACTTTGCTGGATGCAAGGTCGACCGTAAAAGTACGAGCGGCACGTGTCATTTATTAGGAAAGGCTTTAGTCTCATGGTTTAGCAAGAAGCAGAACTCTGTCGCACTATCCACAACAGAAGCTGAATACATAGCAGCTGGGCGTTGTTGTGCACAAATTCTGTGGATGAAGCAAACCCTTGAAGACTATAAGTTATCTTTCATGCATATTCCTATATTCTGTGACAATACTAGTACAATCAATTTGACTAAGAACCCTGTCTGCCACTCACGCACTAAACATATTGAGATCAGACACCACTTTTTGCGTGATCATCAGCAAAATGGCACGATTAACTTAGAATTTATTGACACTGATCATCAGCTGGCAGATTTCTTTACTAAGCCACTATCCGAAGAGCGCTTCAATTTTCTTTGTCGTGAACTTGGAATTTTAGATGAAGCAGTTATAAATTGAAACTCACCTGCGTAAATATCGAGTATATTGTGATTCTTTTTCGAAGAATTTGGTATGGGTACAAGCCGAAAGGGTCCTTCTGACAACAAGGCGTAAAAGCCTAAGCGACACGGTGCACTAGTCCTCAGGACTACCGCTAGCTGGGATCCGGCCCCTGCAGCTAACCCATGGCAAATTTGGACTATTGAACCACAGTATATGTCCTTATTTATTATATGGCTCGTTTTCGATTTGATGTTGCCTAATTGAGATTTTCTAAAGTTCATTCTGTTTTCTGAGTACCTCTCTATCTATTTTTTTACACTCTTTGTTGTCCTCAACTATCTTTTGTTTAACTCTTAAACTTTTTCTTCATGTTCTTTGCCTGTTTTCAGTTCTGGACCATTGATCCAGAACTCGGGCCGAACTCTGCCCCTATCAGAGTTCGGGCCGAGTTTGGTTCTTAGATTCCAGAGTCGGGATCTGGCTCTGCCGTTGGATCAATTTTAATCCAATAGTCAATATTTCACCCGACCAAAGACAAAATCCTACTTTATGTCGGGATTCCATCTCTCTCCTTCACTACTACCACCTTTCTCACCTATACAAAATCTTTCCTTGAAACCCTAACCCTAGTTTTTGATCTAGAGTGCTCCAGTGCTTCTCAAAATCAAGAAAAAGGGGTTTCTCTCCATTCTCTTCCATTGTTTATTACTTGTTTGAGGTACCATTCCTATTTTCTAGTTAAAATCTTTTAATGGCTCCTTGCTTGTTCAATCGTAGGAAGAGAATTCGAGTTGAGAGTATTTCCTCTTCGGATTCTCCTCCATCAATTGAACAAATCATTGAACAACTTCAACCATCCCATCCTTTGTTCAATCCACCTCGTCCTCAAAATCCTTCCACCTATGACAACAGACTTTTTGTCTCACAAGATGCATCAAACAACTGGTTTAGTGACTTTCGGAATCGTCAGGTATTCACAGGACATCCTATTAATTTTTCCATATTCTCTCAATATGATTCTTTATTCCATGATCTCTATCTTGATGAACTAGTTACAATAACTTCTGCTATCTATCGTCATGCCGTTCAAATGTTCTACTGCAACTTAACCTTTGATGACCTTCATATTTATTCACGAGTTGCAGGTATCAATATATCTTTTGATGACTTTGACTTAGCCGAATATCTTGATCTTCTAGAGCCCAATTCTTGGGAAAAGCTAGTTGACGCTCGCTCGTTCCGTTTTCCCGACGGAATCTCCCTTGAAAGCTTCAAGGACGATTTGTGTACTCCATACACACGTCCTCGCAAGCTCACGGCTAAATATCTCAACCCATATTTTTCTGACCTTCATTGGATTATTTCTAACACCATTCTACCCAAAACAGGTTCCCATGATGACATCACTTATCTTGAAATATCTGCTCTTTATCATCTTCATTTTGGAATTCTTTTCAATCTTCCACGTACCATGATGGACTGGATGATTCACTGTAGGAGGAAACCACGAGCTTTGGTTTATCCTCTGTATCTTCCTTTGATCTTTCGTGCTTTTCAAATACCACTTGATGCTTGTCCGTTCATGCCTGCACCTACCTTTCTATCCAAGGCACGACTCCTTCAGCCTGTCGCTGCTTTTGAGTCATCTGAGCATTCTGCTGATGAGGCGCCTGATGCCCCTCCACTCGGACAGGGTGCACCTCCTCCTCCTACCAACCTGAATTCTCTTCAGACTTTGCTTCGCGATCGTTTTGCCATTGAGGATGATCGCTGGACGCAACAGGATTACCGTACCACCTTGTAGATCAGTGCCCTTGGAAACTCTCTGCATGATATGCGGTATTCACTTGCTCGTCATCCTGATCTGCATGTGCCTATTGAGCGGGATCCAGATCGCGCGGGTCATCGTATAGACGATTCGTGGGTCATGAGGTATATGGATCCGGATGATGCTTTTGTGGATCTTCAGATGTTCCAGGACCTTTTCGATGTTCCAGGACCTTCTCGTGCTCCATGATGGAGATTGGCTTGATATGCTGCTGACACTGCTGATGGTCTTAGTTGCCTTTTTTATTTTAGTTATTTCAGTTTGATTTATGTACTGGATTTATGTCTTCAAACCCTGATGATGTGCTGGTTGGTGGATAACATTTTATGCTATTTTTCGTAGTTCTACTTTATGTCAGTGACTTGTTTTATTAGTATTATACTGTTTCTTCTCTGCTTGGTGTGGTTGGATTACTTTTCATTGTCTATACTGCTATTCCCATGCTTTTCCTTATGCAGTCTATATGATCCTTTATATTGCTAACTGCCAAAAGGGGGAGAAATATGTATATTTGTTGTCTGTGCTTGTGTTTGCTTTTGGGAAAATATTTTTATCAGGCCACAGGTTCTATACATTATTTACGGGGGAGAGCTATTGATTCTAGCTCGGCACCGTTCACTGTTTACGGGGGAGAGCTATTGATTCTAGCTCGGCACCGTTTACTGATTACGGGGGAGCTATCTTATTCTAGCTCGGCATTGTTTATGGGGGAGCTGTGTTTTAACCAACTGTGTCCAGGTATGAATATTGAAATATATATTTATTATTTTGTCAATTATCAATATGGGGGAGATTGTTGACACAAAGTCACAGTCAACCAAATATTGACTACATTGACTAAATAATATCTGTATAAATTCAATACGACACACGACGTCTGCATTCAGTTCAGGACAGACAACAGCTCAGTTTCTGACTCTCAGTGTATTTTCGAGTCTGTACTTTTACATTTTATTGAGTCTAGAAGTATGTACTCTGAGTTATGCTGAGCTCTTGGAACTTAGTCTATAAGCCTACCCAAAATCCCAAGCTCCACCAAAACAAAAATTGCCCACAAGTCCCACTTAGGACCACTCTGTGCTCTGGAGACAGAGTTCGGGCCGAACTCTGCCTCCACACAGAGTTCGGGCCGAACTCTGTCCCCTAGAAATCAGGAACCCTAATTTTAGGGTTAGCTGGTTGCTAGCTGTCCAACGGCCAAATTTTTGAATTTTTCTACCCGAATTCTGGCCGAATTCTGCCTCTAAAAACACTATAAATAGGGCATGAATTCTCTCATTTCAATTCACTCAATCTTCTCTTCTCTTTTCTCCTACAAGCTCAATAAGCCATACCCTTCCTATCTACTAGCCACAAGCCTCCTAAGTCTCGAGTGCTCAGCATCTCTCAGTTAGGATTCTTGTGCAAGAGTGAAGAAGTCGCTTGGACAATTCCAAGCAAATCGCCACTGCGATCCTCTGTTAGAAGTTGACGTGCTCTTCTGAAGAAAAGGCACGGGTTGTAAGCTACTATTTCACAAATAGTGGATTTAATCTTGAGCTAGAGTTCTCAGGCCTGGACTAGTCCTCCACGAGGGAAACCAGGTTAAAATCGCTGTGTTTGCGTATGCTCTTCTGCTCTTCATTTATTTTCCGTACTTTACTCTGATTATTTATTGTTGGTGAAAGAGTTATTTTTAATTGGCTATTTTTCTATAGAAACTCTATTCACCCCCCTCTAGAGTTGCCAAACTGTTCTTCAGTGAATGGACCACTTGCGGGGTGAACAGGTCCGCAAATGTCTCCATGAATTCTCTCTAAGAAGCTAGGAGACTCTAGTCCCACTTTCAAAAGGGATGGTCTCGTTATAAGTTTGCCTTGAAAATAAGGTAGACACGAGTAATCATACTTCTGAAGAATCTTCAGGTTCTGCAGGTTGTGTCCACTGGATTGGCTCATGATTCGTTTCATCATAGCTGATCCTGGGTGACCCAGTCTATTATGCCAAAGTTTAAATTTTGGCGATGAATGACACTTCTGGTGCACAATCATGTTAGCTTCTGTTGATTGAATATGAGTATGATAGAGACCCGACGGGAGTCCCTTGAATCGTTCTAAGATAGTTTTTGAACCATCTTTTAGACGAGTAACATACAGATATTCTGTCTCATTTATTTCATTTGTTTCTAAGTGATATCCGTTTAAACGAATGTCCTTGAAACTTATGAGGTTCCTATTTGATTTAGGAGAGAATAATGCATCTTTTATTATTAGTCTTGTTTTATTTGGGAGCAATATAATTGCTTCACCAGATCCTTCTATTATGTTTGATAGTCCTGATATCGTAATAACAGGACCGTCATAATCATATAAGCTATAAAAATAGCTTTTTTCTCGAAGGATTGTGTGCGTCGAGGCGCTGTCCACAAGGCATTCACACTTCATCTATAGACCAATAAAAAAAAATATTTACTCAATAAGATGAATTTAAACTAAAATTTAACAATTAGAAAGATTTTAGTAATAGACCTTTAAATTTTTAGTTTTTCAAGTTTTGATAAGGTTGGGTTAGCTGTAGGGGCCGGATCCCAGCAAGCGGAGGTTCACTAGGAACTCTTAAGTACCGGTCGCTTAGACGAATTTCGTCTTGTTGACAGAAGGGCCCTTTCGGCTTGTTCCCAAACAAATCTTAACTTTAGAACTTTTAAAAATAAAGGAATTTTACTAAATCAATTAATTGTTTGATTTAGCCTAAATTGATATATTGAGTAAAAAGGAACTAGTATTGACAAAAAGTAGTAAGATACTAATGTTTGTCTAAGGTGTCAATCTAGGAAATGATAATTGATCTATGAAATGATAATTGATAATAGCAATCTTAGTTATATGTAACAACAAATGTTATTAAATAAGATGGTACTGATATGAAATAAATCATGATAGCTTTTATAGCTAAAACAAATTATTAACAGTAACTAGTTTTTGTTTTTTGTTTTTTTTTTCTTTTTTTTTTTAAATTGTAATAACAAATGTCGAGAAGCTTTCTTTTGTTTTGAAGACAGTAACAAATGTCCAGAAGCTTTCTTTTAAAAACGAATTGTAAACAGTAACAAATTCTAAGCAACAGAAGCTTTTGGATTTAAGCTTTAAAAACGAATTGTAAACAGTAACAAATTCTAAGCAACAAATGTCCAGAAGCTTTCAATTTAAGCAACAGATCAGCTTTTGGATTTAAGTAACAGAAGCAATTGTAAAATATTATAGATAGTAACAAGTTGTTTTAGCAATATGTAAACAGTTCAGTCCAGAAGCTAATATGTAATCTGCCAATATTACAGTAAGTAATTTTTTTTTTTTGGATCAATTAATCTCAACCTTTATTGTGTGCTTCAAAGCAGAAACAAAGCAGAAATTTTGGGTACAAATGGACCATTTTCACAATCGTGCCTTAAAGATATTGCAGGAAGCATTAGCATTTACAGAAGGCTCGAAGAGTTTCATCGAGGGCCATAGTCTCTAGTAAAAAACACAGCTACATACCATGAGGGCCCTTTAGAAGGATGAGCCTTTAAATATGACAATTACTCCTAATGTTGGCACTGAATTAGAGTTGTGAAAATGAAGGTATTAACCACTATCGAGTAACAGGAAATATTTCTTGTAATTGTTTGATTTTCATTCAAACAATTAATTTGTAAAAAAAAAAAAATTTAAGAAGTGTTACCAGCCTCTGGTCGGATCGACTAGGAAAAAATGAAGGATGACGTCGAGATCTGGACGTCGATTCTCCTTGCTTCAGCAATCGTGCTGATAACGTGTTTGAAGGGAGACGAGATCTTGTAGAATAGTATTTTTATTCCTCACTCTTCATCATATGGCAAGGGCTATATATATAGGGCTAATGGGCAACCCAAGGGTCATGAGTTACATAACCCAAGGGTCATGAGTTACATGACCCCAAGGGTCATGTGTAACTCATGACATAATGGTGAATAAAATGGGTTTCACAACAGAAATATGTTAGTCCGAAAAATTCAATTTTGACATTATTCACATGTTTGGTTCATACAGGAATAGCAATTTTAATTTGTTTAGTTTCATAAATATCCCTAAAGCCAACATATTTTTGGACTTTTTTAAAGAAAAAATCGGATCAACTCGGACCAAATCCGGTTATGCCTGGTCCAATTTTTCGGAATTGTGGACTGTACTAGATTTGGTTTATGCTCTCCGAGCCAGTACCGATTCGGACCAATATCCGATCCAGACCTGATCAAACCGGATCAAATTCGGGTCCCAATCCGATTTAGATTATGCTTTCAGAGCCTGTACCGACCCGGACCATTATTCCTACCGGTCTAACCCAGTCCGATTCAGATCCGACCAAACCGAATCAAATTCGGGTCCGAGCCGGCCAAGGCTGGCCCATGTAACACCTTTTAACTATGAGTCAACCACTTTCTTTCTTTCTCCTCTCATTCAACGTTTGTCTTCTCTTTCGTACGCTTAGAAAATGACAAAACCTATGTGTGATTTCCTGTTCGTGTTCGTCATCTTTCTGTTCATCGTCCTCCACGGGACAACCAAACATGTAATTTCGCACGACAAATTGAAGTGGAGGGGACCTCCACTCCATTTGCACATGTCAACGTGTTGGCATCGTGACATTATTTACCTATAGATATTAGGTTCTTTTGTACTCACGGATTTTTGTTTGCATGTGTGACTAACAATTTTTACCGTTTTCTTTTGCTATTTATGTCATTGTAATTTTTAGGTAAATTAGTTGCAAATAAAAACCTAGAGTTTTGGATTGAGTAATGCTATGATTACAACCAATGGGTTACAATCTTTTTACGACTTGCCACGTGGCTGGTGCCCATTGGAGGTGAGAGGGAAGAAGTGGGACCGAAAGAGACCATGTTAGCAGGGAGTATAGTAAATTGTAAGAATGTTGTAAAGATTTGGTAGTAAACTTAGCATTATTGTTTTGGATTCGATGTTCCATATATGTTTATGAGAAAAGTACTTTTCATAACTTGTCCTTCTTGTGCCTAATTTTTCACGGCATGTCAATGGACATGTAAGCCATTTTTTCACAGTTGTGCAACAAGGCAAGTAAAATACAAATGGACCGTGGTAACCGAAAGAGATATAAGATCCTGGCTAGATGGTGGAAGATCAATATATGGATTCATGGAGACGTATTATTCTTTTTATTTATAATAATGGTGGGAGTTGACGACAATGGACCTGAAAGACATGGAATACAACAAGTACAAAATTTCGTACGTATCTCAAAAGTACAAATGGACCTTCATGGACGTGACGAGATCCATAATTCACTCAGATTTCAGGTTATAACATACAATAAAATTTTTCGAACTAATCATCTTGTTCATCCTGGTCTATCCACTCATCAGTGGATACTTGATTCAGGTTGGACTGCTCATTATATTATGGCATATGATTTTTCTTGTCTCACTTCAACACATCTCTTGTTTGCTCGAGCTCTATGTAGAGAACTGATGATACATCTACAACATTACTTTCCAAGAACCCCAAGTTAGATATTAGGTAATTTTTTTAGTTTATTACGAAAAATTATAATTAAAACATTAAATACATATCTAGCTGGTTATAAGGATATTTATATGTGATTTGGAATTATCGGGAAGATGTTCCTAAGATTGACAACTAACTAGGATCTAAATAATATGTTATATAGACAAACCAAGACCCATAAAGACTTAGAAAAACTAAACTACTTCATTCTAGGTCATTTTAGATTTTATGGGAATTTATAGGATTATAAGGTTATTTTCCCTAAGGAAAACGCCCTAAGCGATAATTGTAGTCTACATAGAATATTCCAAATTTTAGTCATGAATCGATTCACGGAGGTATAAGATCTGGCTAGATGGCAGAAGATAATGGATCAATTCACGGAGGCGTATTATTCTTTTCATTTATAATAATGGTGGGAGTTGATGACAGTGGACCTGAAAGACATGCAATACAACATGTACAAAGTTTCGTTCGTATCGTCAGACATCTCAAAAATACAAATGGAACTTCATGGATGTGACGAGATCCATAATTCACTCGGATTTCAGGTTATAGCACACAATAAAAATTTCCAAACAAATCATCTTGGTTCATCCTGGTCTATCCACTCATCAATGGATACTTGATTCAGGTTGGACTGCTCATTATATTATGACATATGATTCTTCTTGTCTCACTTCGACACATCTCTTGTTCGCTCGAGCTCTATGTAGAGAAGTGATGATGCATCTAGAGCATTTACTTTCCAAGAAACCCTAGTTAGATATTAGGTAAAAAAAATTAGTTTTTACGAAAAATTATAATTAAAACATTAAATATATACTTATCTAACTGGTTATAAGAATATTTATGTGTGATTCGGAATTATCGGGAAGATGTTCCTAAGATTGACAACCAACTAAGATCTAAATTATATGTTATATAGACTAACTAAGACCATAAAGACTTAGAAAAACTAAATTACTTCATTTTAGGTCGTTTTAGATTTTATGAGAATTTATAGGATTACAAGGTTATTTTTCCCAAGGAAAATGTCCTAAGCGATAATTGTAGTCTACATAGAACATCCCAAATTTTAGTCATCGCATTGTATGGGCCTAAACTAGGTCCCATGATTTTTATATATTTTTCAGACTAAGTTTAATATTTTTAATAATTAAAACCAGATTTAGAGAATTTATAATTAGTTTTTTTTTTAAGGGAAGAATTTATAATTAGTTAACATGAATTTCTAGTGAACTAGAATTACTTATGACTGACTACCTTAATTTGACCCTAAATATTTATCCTAACCTATAATTAGTCCTAAGTATTTACTGGAAAATTTTCATATTTATCTAAAAGAATGTTTGATATTTTAGGGTTTTAATGCTAAAAATGAATCAATAAGGCATTATGTATCAGCTTCAAGTAGATAAAGAAGTTCACGCTAGTGACACATATTGGCCTTTGTTTCTGATCAATATGGAAAATTCCTTTCCAAGCCTTCCTTTTCGTTAATGATTATGGATCGCTCCTATCACATAGTTCGATACACTACTATGAGGCCAATTTCTTATACATAATCACAGCTTTGGTTATCGCTACACCCTCTCTAGACAAACCACTTAATTCAAGGCACTAGCTAGACTACTAGTAAGTAGTGCCATGCCTTATTAGTAATTGCATAGGCACCTGGGAACCCTACTTAGTAAAGAAGAGGACTTTTTTTTATATAATCTAACATATAGTTTAACTTTTTATATAATCTCACAGATTATAGTATCTAACTTTTTTATTGTGTCTAATTTTGTCTTATTTTATATATATATATATATATATATATATATATATATATATAATCTCACAGATTATTATATATATATATATATATATATATATATATATATATATATATATAATGTCAAGGACCTTTAGCTCAAGTGGCTAGAGTGAGGCATCTCTCCTAGAAGTTATAAGTTCGAGCAACGGAGAAATCACATTGCTGTGAGCGCAATCAGAATGCAGATACAAGTGTGTGCGTTCAGGAGGGTCTCACGTAATAATCCTTTTAAAAAACTAAGACTAGCTAGGTGGTCGACATATAATCTAGCTTCCATTTGGTATAAAGATGATGAAGATACTATTTTGGGTCTCAAAATTATTCAACGTTAGGATTAATTTGTCAATACGTTGAAGATACTATTTATATTTGACTGATAAGGCTCGTATATGTTTGTCCCTATGATTGTGACAAACAATGGCTACGGTTCTATGATGGAACCTTAACCTAAGTCATTAGAAAGAATAATAAAAAGTCTTTTCATTACAAAATAAAAAAAATAGGCTCAACTAATATTACAAAAATGTGCTAGTTTGTGATTTGCAGCCGTGTTAACAAGGTCACAGCCAAGAACAACAGTACTGAGAGTGGTTGAATCTGGCATGACAATGACATGGTGATCATTAAACTTAAAGACGAGTACGAATTGGAGTAAGATAGTGTTGGGTAGTAGTTAGTTTGGAAGAACTCTAATTTTGTAACGTTTGCATAGGAAAGATTGTATTGTCAAGACATCGACATTTTAGAGATTGGTGCTAAGTTCCTGGTTTATTTGTGTCTTTCTTTGCTAATGGCATTATGCTAATCATCCCAACATCTGCACCATAATATTTTGGTTTGGTGTTTTTTTTGATATGTACATGTCAGAGAGTCATCAAAGATATATGTTGATAGCATCTACAAGAGAAGAAGACATCTACACTAAATATTTCCATTATTTATCGGTATTGTATAGAGTAGCAACAGCTGCACGCACTTTCAAACATCATGAAAAACTAAGTAATACAAGTATGCTACTGCAAATAAAATTATAACTAATAGGCTAAATTTCAACTTGACAGATTAAACTATTCAAGCTTGTCAACTTAATACTTTAAACTTTAATATTAGACAACATAATACCTCAACTATAATTGCACATCTTAATATCCTAAATGACCTCTAGCCTAGTGGTTAAGAGAGATGCATGCGGTCCGAGTGGTCAGGAGATCGATTCCCAGTGGGAGCGTTCGCCACAATTATCCATTGCTTCAAAAAAAAAAAAAAAAAATCCTAACAGTGTTAACGAAAAATTATAAATGACAACAACATCCCCCTTATTCGTGGTCACTTCAAATACACACGGATAATTTGGTTAAATTTTTTATTTTGTTGAAACGAAAAAATTAATCTCTGATTGGCGAAGGATATCAACTTGAAAATATTCAATAGTTAAGGGTGGTGATTGGTATGATATTAAAGTTTAGGGTATCAAATTGAAAAACTTGAATGGTTGAGGTTATCAAATTAAAATTAAGCCTAATTAACATGTCCTTTAAAAATTTAGAAGGATAGATTAGTTATAATTCATTTGCAGTAGATGCAGGGGCGGATCCAGCATAGGGGTGGGGTGGGCTCCAGCCGACCCAAAAAAAATAGTTTAACTCTTTTTTTCCTTATATTTTTTTATTATATATATTAGCCACCTCTAGCCCACCCGAATCCATTGTAACCCAGTCCAGTTTCAGTTTTTAGATACGCCCCTGAGTAGATGTAGTAGACGTTGTAACTACATAGATTTTTCATGTTTGTATGTATATGTATATAATAATCATAATTGATCCACAAAATAGGAAATGAGACATATTGCGTTTGGTTCATTATAATGTAATCGTAATCGTAATGGAATTGGAATTGTAATGTAATTGAGTTTGTAATGTAATGGAATTACAATTACATTACTATGTTTGGTTGAAACATGTAATCAATCCATGTAATGTAATGTTAATTGCATTCATGTGTTTAGTTTACCATGTAATGTAATTAAATTTTTAATTTAATATTTTTTTTAAAATACAACATAAAAATGGCAAAAAATAAAAAAAGGACAAAAAACGACCAAAATGAACAAAAAGGACAAAAAAGAAACAAAAATAACAAAAAATAACAAAAAACAAACAAAACGACCAAATTATAGCATACCAACCTTCCGCTTAAGTTGTAATGTGTAGGAAATAATAATGCTTTGTTCTCATTGCTAGGGTTTGTTACAATATATATAGTGTCTACATTTGGGCTTATGGATATGGGCCATATTTACATTACAATTATAATCTAACACCCCCCTCAAGTTGGAGCATGCAAGTCACAAATGCCCAACTTGGGAAGAAAAGAATCAAACACTTGCTTTCCAAGGGACTTGGTGAAGATGTCAGCCAGTTGAGAAGAAGTAGGAACATGCGCGGCTATTACGGTGCCATCTCGAATAGCATCGCGAACAAAATGCAAATCCACCTCAATATGCTTACTGCGCTCATGAAATACCGGGTTCTGAGCCAGGTGCAGGGCTGACTGACTGTCACAATACACCGACATAGCAGACTCCTGGCGCACGCCCAAACACACCAATAACTCCTTCAACCATTTCAACTCACAAACAAGCGCAGCAAGAGATCGGTATTCAGCTTCAGCGGAAGATCGAAAAACATTTGGTTGCTTCTTGGTCTTCCAAGAAATAGGAGCCCCCCCAGAAACACCAACCAGCCCGTAACAGAGCGACGAGTCAAGGACAACTTGTCCAGTCGGAATCACACCAACCAGAAAGACGGAGATCACAATCAGCTTTCAAAAGAATATCCTGTCCCGGTGCATGTTTGAGATATCTAACAACTCTCAAAGCAGCATGCCAATGATCTTGTCGAGGCTCCTGTAAGAATTGAGACAAGATATGCACAGCATAGGCTAAGTCAGGACGAGTAAAAGATAGATAAATCAACCTCCCAACCAGCCTCCGATAAGGCTCTGTATCCTCCATCTTTGGACTAGTCGATTCTGCCAGCTTGTGATTGGGCTCCATGTCACGCCCCGATTCGTAGAGTCATTTCTTCACATATTTTATCTCTTGGAATCGATCGTCCTCGCTTGGGCGTGATGTCGTACAAGTCTGGTATTGCACTTGTACTAGGCAAAGATGTTACATAATCGATTATCTTCAAATAGAAACACATCGCAACGGCAGAAGCAGACAAATTAAAGTTAGTGAGGACAATCTTTCTCATTGAATAGAAGTACATCACTTCTTTATAGCAGCGGAGAAAAAAAGTAACTTGAAGCCACACAGAGATATATAGAACTTTATTCTCTTTATTGATAATTGAAGAAGAGTACAAGACTTGTATTGAAGTACAATGATTTCAGTACATCTCTCTTTACATTGGAAATTAACTGAACAATGCTATACAGCTTACATTTGATATTTGGATACAATGGATTACAACTCGATATACCGACTTGGCTTACAATCTCACTGGTACAGCTGATTACAAAGTTCCATACATTATGTCCTTTATAAACAGAAGACATCATCTTGTACAAGGAGAGCTTCTGTATGCCCAACAAATTTTCGTGTGTAGAATATTCCAAGCAAGAGCACCTGCCCACAAAACATGGGTCAGCACATCATCTATGCACTGGCGAGTAGAATCCAACCCACTCGCATAAACCAACATTTAAAGTGATCATTTAAGCAAACACTTATTAGAATGGTCTTTCTACTTGGGGCCTAGCATCAGTTTACAGTTCATGGGCAATAATCAGAGTGAAGCATGTAAACATATTCTTTGTAGCATTCATGTGGACATATCTTTTTAACATTCTTCGTGTTATCATGCAAAGGCATCATTGAGGCATACTAGGTGTTATCATGAAAAGGCATCATTGAGGCATCGTTAACATTAACATCTTAAACATTATGACAGTTCTCACTTTAAGCATCACTTAGCATGTATGTTGTGTTTGAGCAATGATTAGCAAGGCATCTTTCTTAGCATACTGAACTTAACATGTTAAGCAGGATCTCATACTGAAAGGCTACATACAGCATCATCAAACTTATTTGGAACGTAAGCATGCAAGTTAAACCAACACATATATTGAATTATCACATTTAAGTGATTTCTTACCGATAGCCGACTCCCTCATACCTGCATCAAATACAGGTTACCAGATATACTTACTCTGCCTGCATAAGACATTCATTAGCATGCATCCTGACTACATGGTCACTGGTGTTTAACCATACGGACGTTGCCATATAGGTCTTCGTTGGTAATGCGATGACTCTAGAGAAGGTAGCTAGCCCCAAAGGATGCCTCGCAGAACCCGTGCCCCTACTGGCACGCCAATATTTTCTCCTAGGTCGGATCGGTCGCCCTAACGTCCCGGGGTACCGTCCGAGAAAACATATCCCCATCACTTATGCATAAGTTGTCCTATGACCATGCGAATGCGTGTCCGACTCAATCGTGAACATAAAATGCATGGTGAAATATTGAAGTAAAGACAACAGTGCATCATCATTCATCTCATTCAAGTCATGTTCAGTGACTTATTCATTCCCAACATTACCATCATTTCATTTGGTGATCTCAATGATCCCAAGCCTCATCAATTCTCATTCATTGTTTCATTACAACATTTCTCATTATGTTCCTTCTAAGGAGGAACAACAGCATTCATTCATTTCAAAGGGACCTGTAGCATTTTATTTATTTTATAGAAACCGTAGCATATTCAATTCTTTTCTCATGTATCATTCATGCAGTATCTCATTATTCAAGTGATTCATTCATTTCATCAATCTTAAGCATCAGGGACATTATCGATTCAATCTCAGGCATCATGTTACATTAGTGGTTCGAGTGTGATTCGTTCAGCAATTCAAAGTTTATGTGTTATTCATTCAAGGATTCCCAGCATATGAATCTCTATCGAATTAGCAACTAAAGCATCGTATCACAATTATTCAACATTCAAGGTAAGGGACATTAGGGACTTATTCATAGCATCACATTATTCCATTTATTAAGCATGCAGGAATAAGGAGGAAGGAGGACAGTTCCACTTACCTTATATAACGGTCTTCCTGCTCCAATCTCATCAAGCGTAGCTCCACCAGCGAGCCACATTCCAATACCCATTCCATCTAGCCAGCTAAGAAAGACTGCATCAGTCTCAATTCTCCTGATCTCCAACATAAGTCACGGTCCAACATTCTGATCCCATCCAACAAGCCAACCAAATGCTTCGTGCAGAGCGGGGCATTACACTCCATGGGAAAGCCAGCAGGTCGAGACCCCATCAAGCCGCATTCTGAAATGATGTCCAAAGCATACTTCCTTTGACACAAGAAAATTCCTTCTGCACTCCGAGCCACCTCTATACCAAGAAAGTACTTCAACACACCAAGGTCCTTCAAGTGAAAGCAAGAACTAAGGTACTTTTTGAAAGCATCTAAAGCACCTGAGTCATTACCAGACACAATCATATCATCCACATAGATCAGAACATGCAACTCTACCTTCCCTTTAAAAAGAGAGAAAAGGGAATAATCGGAATGAGATTGAACAAATCCATAGGATATTAGAGAAGCAACAAGCTTAGCAAACCAACAACGTGGTGCCTGTTTCAATCCATATAGAGATTTACGCAGGCAACACACTTTATTTGGTTCACTATGCGAAAAACCTGGCGACAACTTCATATATACTTCTTCTGTCATATCCCCATGAAGAAAAGCATTGTGCACATCCATCTGGTGCAAAGTTCAGCCTCTCACAGCTGCAACAGCCAAGAACGTCCGAATTGTAGGCATCTTAGCTACCGGGGCAAATGTCTCTGAATAGTCGATCCCCTCAACCTGGTGATTACTGAACACAAAGGTTGATTTATCTATCTTTTATTCGCCCTGACTTAGCCTATGCTGTGCATATCTTGTCTCAATTCTTACAGGAGCCTCGACAAGATCATTGGCATGCTGCTTTGAGAGTTGTCAGATATCTCAAACATGCACCGGGACAGGGTATTCTTTTGAAAGCTGATTGTGATCTCCGTCTTTCTGGTTGGTGTGATTCCGACTGGGCAAGTTGTCCCTTGACTCGTCGCTCTGTTACGGGTTGGTTGGTGTTTCTGGGGGGGGGGTCTCCTATTTCTTGGAAGACCAAGAAGCAACCAACTGTTTTCTGATCTTCCGCTGAAGCTGAATACCGATCTCTTGCTGTGCTTTGTTATGTAACGAAGCAGACCCAAAGATCCGAAGAAGCTTTTGCTTCTCAGGATGTTTGAGATAGCTTAGGCGGCGCGTACGACTTCGGAAGCTTTTGCTTTGCTTTGCGTACGGCGGCGGGTCTGCGGCGCGTACGGCGTCGATCGGATCGGCGCTGACCGGCGCGGGAGCGGTCAGGCGCGGGATCGGCGAACGGCTCAGTCGGAGCCGGGAGGGGAAGGGAGATGTAGAGTCTGACGGCTAGGGTTTTTCGGGAAGCTCTGATACCATGTAGAAAATAATAATGCCTTGTTCTCATTGCTAGGGTTTGTTACAATATATATAGTGTCTACATTTGTGCTTATGGATATGGGCCATATTTACATTACAATTATAATCTAACATAATGTAATTGCGATTACATAGGTTTTATAATGTAATTGTGTTTAGAAGAAACTAATGTAATGTAATCAAACTTGTAATCGCGATTACATTACATCTAATTTTTTTTGTCCAACCAAACACTCAAGTTAGATTGACAACGTAATGCCAATTACATTACGTTGTCCAATCCTGCAAACCAAATGGGAGGCGATTGGGGGATCATCGCAATTTGGGGGACCCTGGCTATTTGATCAACCAAGCAAGTCAAACTACAATATAAAGTCGCTACAGACCCAAGTCTATAAACCTGAGAGTCATTGATCTCAAAATCCTTATCACATAGTCAATTCTGGCTATTTTGCAAAATCCTCGAATTTTGTTTAATTAACACATGTTATATAGTCACCTTCTTGACTAAATCATTACTTAGCCAATAAGTCTCACTCTTATAAACTAATCATTAATCCAATTTGTGTTCCTCGAATTACCGATCCTTATTTCATAATTCTTTTTTTACTCGACTGATATGATTCTATGGTTTACTAAATCATCACCAACAACTTAATCAAAATGATATTTTATTAGTTATTATATGATATTACTGTCTGTAATCTAGGTTTATCGAAGTTCGAAGTTACCCTTGCAACTTTATATATATGTAAGCTCAATCATCTAACCATCCGCACAATATTCAATTCTCAATTTTGTTTCACCATCTACTTATCGGTAGTCATAAATAGTCACTAGCCTGTGAGATGTCTTGTCCCACATAGCACATTGTGTTGGTTTTTTGGCTTGAAGGACCAGTTGGACTTGGATTCACGTAGAGAAATCATTCAGAGTGTATGTGATCGGGACAAAATCGATTTGTTAAATGGTGTGTGGTTTTGATCCGTCTCTCATTATCTTCACACTTAATAAAAAGAACGCTTATTAGTTTTTGTTTCTATAATCCATTAGTTTTTGTTCCTATATTCCATAAGATTGTTTATGCGAAGTAAAGATCAAGATAAAAGATAGTAATGTTGTTGTTGTAAACTTGATAATAGAAATATGAAATATTATAGTGTTGCTATAGACATGTGAAATATTGTACTGTTGCGATAGACGTGGAATATTGTATGGTTGTTATAGACATAGAATATTGTACTGTTGTTGTATACATAGAATATTGTATTGTTGTTATAGACATATATAATATTGTATCACTGTTACATAGTAATAGAATTTTGGAGAAAAATTTGGGACTGTTGAGTCGTCAAGGTAAAAATTTCTAGTTTAAGAAGTATGGAAGCACGGGTGATAGCTTGAGGAATGTTGCAATAGAAAAGAGATGTGTTGCATTGTTATTTCAAGTTATGTTATCATGCATGTTATGTTAATAACTATGTTGCATAGGCATACATGGTTATTGACAACTTGCATATAATGTTTAGTACCACGAACGGTATACAATACACTGGGATCGTGATTCGGCTTAGGAGGAACATGGATAGCTGTGCTGACGTACTAGCACGTACGTATAATCCAAAACTTTCAGTGGGACTCACTACCTACACTGAAATGATGATCGTCTTAAAATGAATAGTCTAAGATGGTATGTCACTAGTTCATATTGTTAGACTGCATGCTAATGTCATTGTTTGCAGGACTAATAAGATTGTTTACAGGAAAGAACTCACAACACGTTTACATTTTACAAAGGCTAACAATTGATACATGAACACGCATATGACACAATTATACATTAATTATAAATTTTATCATTGTTATAGGGAAAGGTTGTAGCCTTGGGTAATATTTATATATTAGAATACCAAAAGACAAGTCGATCGGTTAGTCAGAATAAAAAAAAATGGTACAATCGTTGTCACAATCATCTCCCCTCTCGTCGCTCTAATAGTCTGACACTCTTATTATGTCATATTATTTTGGATACTATATTTTGTTTATTGTTTTATTACTTAGATTTTGTGTTCATAATAATAATATAACATTGTCAGTGAGAAAAAATTATATGAACATTAAGGGGCACCACTTTCAGAGTTCATCTTAGGGTCTCAAAATCTAAAATCTGTCATTGGATACTGACCACTAGTAGTGGAAGGATCACCGACCAGGGAATTTTCTCTTTCAAATTAGCCATGGGCAAGCTTAGGACTCCCCATTCGTAGGTGGAAAGGGCTAATAAGATGGTTTGGGTTAAATGAGCTGGTGTCAATATGAAACTTAGCATGTATAAAATTGTGTGAAATCTATTGCTCGATCACGTTGTGAATGTTGTACTTGAAGAGGTTAAATGTCGTACGAAAGTATCTCGGGAATACATACGCATTCAGGTTAATCTTTTGGTAGTGGTTCGGTAAACATGGAGGGAAAGGAATCGACGGATCTGTAATCGACTTACCACATCCATCGTCGACATACAACATAATATTTAGAATGATGTGAAGGCGTTATTACCGACTTGAGATACTGATCTATGTTTGGCTTTGCGATGTGAGTTGTAGCATTTTTTTTGATATTTTATAAAACTTTTTACCTTGCCCAAATACATGTATACTAATGTTAGACATTTATCAAACCTCTTCTTAGTTTTATTTTCTTGTTCTTGTTCTTGTTCTTGTTCTTCTCCTTCTTCTGTCTACCTTAACCATAGGTTTTCTTCAAACTTTTAAAAGTTGATGAAGGTCTTTCAACTCTGATAAATTTGTTTGGATTTTCTTCATATTTGCCTATAAATCCATAAGCCTTCTTTCATAATCAACAATAGACAGTTCTACATGCATAAAACAGTATTGAATGGTAAAAAATAGTATGTATAACATATATACCTTTTTTTAACATATTTTTATTTTACAAGTATGTACTATTAATTGATACTGTCGATCTAAGTTGTTTCGGAAAATGCATCACGTAAAAACAATTTCATTTCATTAAAGAGGTAAGTAAACAGCCTATTAATGGCATTAATGTTTGTTCAAAGTTCTTCTTTCAAGATAATTGGGTTAGGTGGTCGGTTCCATGCGCGGGTTTGGACCACACTATTTTTAGCTACCTGATTGATTGTACTTAATTCTGATCATCTTCAAATATTTCGAAATTTTTACATAGAATGTGTATGTAGTTCAAATATACACATTCAAAACAACCATAATAATATCTTTTTTACTAAAACCTTTATATAGAATGAAACTACTTAAGCATAGTTGTGTAATATTTACATGGCTAAATTGTAACTAAATATCTTGAACTTCATGTGTTTTCAACTAAAAAATTAGCAACTAAATATCCAAAACTATTTCGCATTAACATATGTTAAATATAAAACAAAAAATACCCCTACAACAAATTAGAAAAAAAATAAAGCTGAAACAAATACGACAAGGCTAGAGTTTTCAAAAAAAATGATTTAGTCTTAAAAATTTGAAGAACAATTATAAAGATCAACTAACGGAAGGTAGCAACTTGCCTGCTGACGGTCCAATACTTCAGGATATAATTGTTCATATAATCAAAAGTTTAAAATATGTGGTTACAAAAACATGAAAATTCAAAATATATATTTAGTTGCAAATTAACCAATTTACATTTCTGAAACTTACATCAATATGCAATGGATATACGTTGTAGTACATGATAGTTTTTGAGGGAGTGCAAGATGTGCGGTCGCACGGGCCCCAAATTTTTTAACCTTTGTATATATTACTAGTGCGAAATTTCGAAAACAGAAAATTACAATGGTTAAAAAAGGTCCTCTTTTAGTATTTGCGTAGGGTCCTTAGAATGTCACAAAGGGGCATTTGTAGCACAATGTATATCAATTCCAAGGAGTGTCCTTACTATACCACCATAAAAAGTATTAGCAGATCATATTAGAGAGCTATATTAGGGAGCTATCCAACCATATGGTTGGTGTGTGTGGGGGGCAGACAAGTGAAAGCAGATTCAAGCCAAGGTGGGCTTGAGATGTTGGCCATGGAATTTTGGTTCAGCAGGATACTTCCAAATGAAATAATCTCATATTGTCCACTCTCCATTGGGTCCTCCACTTGCCTACTGACATAATAACATGCATCCAAAAGGAATTTTGGATATGATTGTTTCCTTGCTGATGTTAACTGGATACCATGCATTGTTTTTTCCTAAAGCACTTCACATAGATCACTCTTCCCTACTCTTTGCATGTAGTTAGTTACATATAAACAGCTCAAATATACCTGCATCATTTGGCTTCCATGTAACAATTACCCCAAAACTAATTAGATTCGTCATATATATAGCCCCCGTGTGAAGGTAAGATTTGTTGTTTGCATCATAGGGGATGGAGGTCCGAGTTACTAACATCAGGCTACGAAATACTTAAAGACGGTTACTTGATCAGACAGAAACAGTCAAATAGTGTTCGAAACTGCAATCACATATATCAGTAAACCAATGTTTTTCTTGGAAGATATTAAGTTTACTACCAAAATTTTATAACTTTCATACAACCCACACCCACCTCCGGCTAACATGGACCCACCAGGTCCCCCTTCTCCCCCAATCAAAAGATGCCACGTAGGCGGTTGTACAACCAAAATTTAATGTAAGCATATCATTTACCGTTTTTCTTTATGAGTAATGCTATTCGTACCTCCAAATTGTACCTCCAATACAACCCTCCTTATATGACAGCTGACGTGGCATGTTAAATAATATTATGTGTCATCTGACGTGGCCGATGACATGGCAAATTTTAACCCAAAAAGTTAATTACCCAATTTTGTCCATGTTAACTTAATGTTAATATTAATATTAATTAATGTTAATATTAATATTAATGTTGATTTTAATGTTAATGTTAATGTTAATATTATTGTTAATGTTAACGTTAATATTAATATTAATTTTAATGTTAATGTTAACATTAATTTTATGTTAATGTTAATTTTAATTTTAAAATTTGTCACGTCAGCTGTCAAATCAACATGTCACGTCAGCTGCCACGTAAGGAGGGATGGTTTGGAGGTACAATTTGGAGGGACAAATAACATTATTTTTTTCTTTATTTCTGATAAGCTCAGTCATTAATGACTGACGGACAAATCATGTTGTGGACTACGTACTAGCACCAAAATGTGGTGGTATAATTAAGTGAAACCAATGTTGAAAAAGCCTTGATCATCATGACAACCAACTTGAATAATGGAAACATCAAATAGAACGAAATTTAGGTCAATTGAGAAAGAAGGCAGATACAAGGATCATGCACATAGGGGCATCCTGACAAAAGAATTAGGGACAGAGACTTGGTCCCAATGTGATGGTAGTACTAGTGTCTAGTACAAAGTTTAGTATGGTACTTAAGAGTGATTGATGTTTTAGTTAATTAAGCTGGTTCATTGTCCATGGAATTAATGTACTTCTGTTTATGTATTTTAGCTGATTATTATTTCCAGATTATCGCTATCGGTGCCCATTATCATGTTGAGTGGTTTTCGGATGCTGATACGTTTCTGCTAAGTGGTACCAATTAGATTAGTTTGATATTTGATTGCTTGTGACATTGTAACCATGCACTGTCCGACTTTCCCATGAACTGTAGGACATGGCGTTAATGCCAAATTAATATGATGATCTGAGTGATGCAGAGGACACAAATTGTTTCATCTTAATAGAACCAATATTTTAGACCAGAAATCAAGAGTCAAAGGTGAAATCTTCCATTCTAAGGAGCTCTTTAAATTTTTAGTTTCATCCAATATCGCTAAGAGATAAAGATTACACCGAAATGATGGCAAGCGGACAACAAGCTGTGCCGTCAGTCCTTTTTGGATGGCAAAACCAATCCTCTTAAACACTACATCCATAGACCTGGGAGACATGACATTACTGTGCATAACTTTTTGGACTCTCTTAAGAAGCTCCACAGCGTTTTGTGCTAGAAAACCAAACGTGTCAAATGCGAACGGAATGAAAACGTGTTGATTGTCGGTACACGCTTTCTCTTGTCTCCAATATCATTAATTGTAGAAAAATTAAGTTGTCTTATGATTTTGAAATTAAGCTGGTGGTGTAATGAAAAATCCAGGAGGTTAAGTTAGAAGATGAACCTTAATATATATCCGTAGATAGTATAAACTTCAAACTTTCTCTAGGAAAAAAATACAAAATATAGGACTGTTCGAATGGCAGAATTCGGCATTGATCTTAGTGACAGGTATGAAGGCTAACTATACGTACAACTACATACGCGGTATTAGTTTATATACTTTGGAAATATGAGTTTAAGTCTGTTGAGAAACCAGTAGTATCTGCTATATATATCGCCTTATGTCACTCATATATCACCATTCAAAGTTTGTTGAATTGTATCTCGTTTTCGGTTGAGCACTTAAGGAGAGTGACAATGGAGTTGGTAATTTAGTATCACATCGGATATGAGATGTGATCGTGAGATGTACATAATTGGGATTGGATCAGACCTTATATAGAAATTCTCTTTTAAGGCATATGTGTCAGTCCAATATCCCACCTCATGGGCCAACTCCGAATCGGGTCACCCCGCATTCCCAACAAGTGGTATAATAACCCATGGTTATAGGGCTGGTTATTGGACCGCTCTAATCGGTTCGAGACAGATGGTGCTGAACGTTCAAGCGTATACATGGATATAGATGCTCTCTTCTCAAGGTGGAGTTGGAGGACACTACACGGATTGGCTTCAAAGACGGGTTTGACGTACCCAAGGTGGAGCAAGACTTTGTGGTTGGCACACAATGGTGCGGGTGAACGTTTCGGTTTGGTTCTGTGGTCGAACGTATCGAGATAACAATATGTTGAATCTCATGGGCGCTCGGCTGACGGGAGCGAATGAAGGTATGAACAAAATATAGCAGGGGTGCTAGTATTGTTCGGCTAGCGGGGTCACACCGCGTTCCCAACAAAATTAGTAATGAAATATTGGATGGTACAGATGGGGGAGTCAATACAAATATATTTCCAATTACAACCAAGAAAATTCCTGATTTTCTTGTTTGCAACTTATGTTATTGCTCAACCCATTGCCCAGCTAGCCATCTTCCCAATCTTTCATTGGCAGGAATTTAGACTTTCCAGGATCAAGTATATATCTTCTAGATATGTAGACTATCCTTATAGTACTAGAGAACTTTCTTTTTCTTCATAAAACAGCGAAAAAAAAGTATATATATTATTATTTTTGAAGAAGGTAATTAGTATATATAAAAATGTCACTTAAAACTTTTATCTAGTTCCTGCGGCTAGAGCCTAGACATTTCTCATGTATACACCCACATACATTTAGGCCTCGTTTGGTACACTGTAATGTAATCGTAATTGCAATGTTATCAAATAAAAATTTAAATTTTTTTTTCTATTCGATTATATTGCGATTACGATTACATTACAATGTACCAAATCCAAATGAGCCTTTTAGACTCCCAACTCACTAGAGATCACACACCTTAGGCTAAGTAATGTTTCTAGTATGATGCTCTTTAGTAATACAAGAGTTAGGAGGCCGGGTTCCAAGCATCTTCTTCAGATTCCCGTCCCTCCCTAGTTTGTCACTTTTGGATTTGCGTTGAGCTTCCCATAACGGGTTGATCATAGCTAACTTTCCATTTGAAATGTTTGATATACACTGAAGCTACATTAACTCAGAAGGCTCTTTGGCATTAGATTTCTCAGAAGTCCCTACTAAGCGAAGCTCCGAATTACTGGTACCATTTGGCATGATGAAGTAGGCTGCTCAACCTGCATTCCCACCACTCTATTTACGTCGTCGGCCCCGCACTCTTGGAATCTTATCCGTTGATCATTCACGGAGGCACAAGTAGGTGGGTCAACGGATGTTTATCGGTACGGACAAGACAATATCCGTATCCAAAATTTTTTTAATATCCGAATCCGATCCGATATCCGAACGGATATCTCTTTTGACACTCCGAATTCGTATCCGTCTAGTTTAACGGATATCGGATAATATCCGATCCGATTAGTTAAAAAATTCGAATGCTAGTATCCGAATATCCGAAATCCGAAATATTAAAAATTTAGTTATTATCCGAATATCCGAAAACCAAATTCAATTTCTCTACCTATTTGAGTCATTTCTTCTTATGTTGTAAATTGTAATTAATATATATTACTATTATATATAAATTATATTATAATTATTTTATGTAAAAGTTAGTTGAGAATAAAATACTTTAATTTTCTCTATTAATTAATATATATTACATATATATTATACTATAATATATATAAAATTTTGGATATCCGAATCCGATATCCGAATTCGATATCCGAAATTTGCAATTTAAAGTCGGATCGGATATTAACTGATTCGAATAACTTAATATCCGAATTCGTATCCGAAAATGGATAATATTCGAAAAATATTCGGATATCCGAATCCGATATCCGAAATTTCGAAAAATATTCGAAAGTTCGGATATTGAATCGGATCGGATTCGAATTTTCGACTATCCATTGACAGGTCTAGGCACAAGTCTGAAAGTAGTCGTGATTGTGAATCCCATGCAACGAAATACACATGGACGACACATCAAAAATGAAACAAAAAGAGAGGAAAAAAGTGGGAGAGAGCATGCTATGAAGAGAAGAGAAGAGAAGAGAAGAGAAGAAGAAAGGAAGTGTCTCGTAACAACTAAAATGTATGTCATGAAAATGACAGACAAAAAAAAAATCTAAGCAAAGAAGACGAAAGAATCTATAACTAAAGCCAAAATCTTTTATATGGTACGTGGTCTCATATAGTTAGAATACATGCATACAAATGTGCTACAACTTTTTAGGTACCAAAAAAAAGAAAAAAAGAAAAAGGGTAAAGATAAAGAAAGCCCAAAGTCCACAAATCATTCATTTATTCACTTCCATTGAGTTGACAATGTTGGTTTCTTTGCATGAGCTCTCTGTGAAAAGCTTTGGGTGGGAGCTCTTGCTTTTTTGGGAAAGGCCATGAAAACAACAACAATAGTTGTAAGCATGAAATTTATGAAAATTGAACTTCGTCTAAACTGTTTATTGAAAATAGAATCGAACCGAAACAAAATTTTGTAAAACCAAATCAATCTGAACCAAAATAGTTCAATTTTTCGGTTAATTTAGTTTTTTGCGTACTAGGCCAGGCTAAGTGTTATTTTGATTTCGAGTGACCTTTTATATAACTGGATTGGTCTATGTAATTTTTTTTACAATAAAATATTCTAGTCAATATTTACAACCAGTCAAAAGTGTAGATAAATTGACAAAATATGTAAATATAATAAAGTCAAATAAATACAACTTTAAAAATATTAAACGTACTATAAGCCTTCACCATACATCGAAAATTTAAATTCCATTTTTATTATATATATAAGGTAATTAATTAATTGTAATTTAATTTTCGGCTCGGGTCGATTTTTAAAGTCCGAAATTGGAATCGGAATTGAATAACCAAAAATTTCATAGCTAAAACCGAAAACTAAAATTAAAAAAGTGAACCGAATTGATTATCAAATTTATATGGAGATATAAATCAACCCAACGAACAAGCCATGTGAGGCTTCTACCTATAAATGGAAAGTAGGTCAAACAAATGGAATATTTCGAATGAGGTCCTCTCCTTTTCTCAAAAGAACCCACACCTTTAGTCTTTTTCCATTGGTACTACCACCACCACCACCACCACTTTAAATGGCTTCTAAATCACTTCATGCCATGGAGTTGGTTGAAGATTAGATAGGGGCCTACCCCACAATTTGTGAGCCAAAGATCCCAAGTTGAGATGCTTTTTTTTTTTTTTTTTTTTTTTTTACAACAAGAAGGTTGTTGTATGTGATGTTAATATGTATGCAACACAAATTGTCATCCTAATCAAATTTGTAAGCTTCAATATAAAAAAGAGAATAGAGGAAGGCTAAACCGAACGGCCCATGAGGCCGTTGGAGAGAGCTTGAAATGTACGAGGCAAAGCCCATAAACCATTTTATGGCCCACGAGTACAGGCCGTCGTTCGTGAGCCCAAATCAGAGATCCTAGCACGGTCCATCTTCATGGTTCATATAAACACTTTAATTCTTCAAACAACAATGGGATCGCGGAAACTCTCTTGCTGTGTTTTTTCTATGTGCACTCGGGTTCGGATACCATACCATCAATAGTGAGTTATTTTTTTTCGCCAACGTAACGCACGGAATTTTGTGCTCACTGTGTTGCATGCTATTTAGACTCACTGTCCCCAATTTTCACACACCCACACCCGCACCTCCCCCGATCCCGAGAGCGTCTTCCTAGTTAAGAAGATTAATTGGCTCCGGTAATTGTGAGTTTTCTATTTGGATTTTAAGTCTCGTATAATATTCAAAATTTAAGTTTAGACCTCCAAAAGAGGGCACATCATGAGGTACAGATACCAGAAGGAGATAGTCGTATCTAGAAGAAAGTCTATAGCTCAGGTATTAATTACATTTTTTTTTCTTTCCATATTCCAAATGTGCGAAAGTTGTTCAAAGTATGAGTATCGAGTCGTTTTAGGACACCTCAAGTTAGTACATCCCACTAAAGTAAATCTCATCTTTCTTGATGCATATCGATTGTTTCGTATCAGTCTCAAGTTCTTCATTTGGACCTTGTTTGTTTTACGGAAAGGAAAGGAAAGGAAAAGAAAGGAAAGGAAATGAAAGTGAATTCTTGGGGTGGATAGCGTAACCATTTCCTCCTGCATATCGATTGTTTCGTACGGATTTAAGATATTACGATGATCAGTCTTAAGTTCTTCATTTGAAGCTTGTTTGTTTTACGGAAAGGAAAAAAGAAAATGAAAGTGAATTCTTGAGATGGGTAGAGGAACAATTTCCTCCTCTCAGGTCTTGATTCTGCGAAACAAACGTGGCCTTATATTTTGGCATATTTACTCGGAAATTCCAACAATTTGCTACTGATTCTTTCCTTGTCCCCGACCTTAAGCATATTTACTGGCCCATTGACAGATCTCTGGATATACCAACAAGGTGCGACGATGGTTGTTGAAGAGCCACAAAAAGGAAAGAATGAAGGAGAATATCGATATTATCGATTGGGAACTGAGCCAGGAGTAGGACTGTAAAACGATTCAAACCGTTCGCATTCGGTTCGTGTTCGGCTCGGTCCAAGCTCGATTTAAGCTCGTTCGTGGACTAATCGATACTGAGTTCGACCATAGGTTGTTCGACTCGATCTTGTTCGCAAACAGGCTCGAGCTCGGCTCAGTTTCTCATATTAGGACTTTTTCTATTATATGTTATGCCTTTTTTAATTGATAGAAATAAATTTTGTCTTAATAAATTTACTCATTTTTTTGTTCTTTATATGATGATAAATTTATGATGTAAAGAACATAAGTAATTCAATAAAAAAATCTTTAGAATTTGAGAGAAACAGTGTGATAGTCTATACAAACATGTTCAATCCCGAATCAAACTCGTTCGATAGTTAAGTCAAAACCAAGCTTGAACACTCTTTGTTCGAGCTCGTTCGTTCGATTTTCAACCCTAGCCAGGAGGACTTGCACAAGATTAGTCAGATTGTACAGAGTAAAGGCAATAAAGGACAGGAGTTCGTCTATGAAAATGGTCCTTTCAGGTCTCTGGAAGAATTATGGGACGGCGAGATCTAACAAAGCTTGTTGCATGCATCTTAGAGGACTTATTGTCGCAAAGATGGTCTAAGGATACCTTTGCCTATCGACTCCACAATTAGCTCTATAAGTTCCATTTCACAATTTGGAACAATGTGATGATGCACTTAAAATCTAGTGATGAATGTCTTTTCTGTTGGGAAAGAAACACGGAAACCTTTTCTTAAACTAGAGAGTACCTGCGAGAGAACCGAGCAAAACAACGCACGAACCAAAACATCAAAACAAACCACGCAGGCACAGATAATTTTTGACGTAGAAAACCCTTTGCGGGAAAAAATTACGGGACGATCGGAGTCCAACCCTGAGAAGCCTCCACTAATGAAATAAAGGATTACACCATCTACAAACTTCTCCCGATCCAAATCGGACAAGATGATATTTCTGGTTTCATTGTTTATTCTTGGCCCATTGGACAAGATGATATTCAACAAGTTTTCATGAAGTTTAAGAAGTTGCAGATACTGCATCTTGGTGGTGGATATGATAAAGTGATTAAACTTGATAAATCGGTTGATGGTTTAAAACTTCTTCGATATTTGCAAATGGAAGCAGTGGAAGAGTTGCCTGAATCACTAGATAAACTCTACCGTCTACAGTTTTTAGTAATAGACAAGTCAATAAAGGATGAAGTAACTCAAGAATTGAACAAGTTAATCAATTTGCGATATATGGGTAGACGGGATGATCAGCTTCAGAGATTATATAGAGAAAGTGGACATGAAATAATTACAGCTTTGAAGATACCATTATTAAAACTAACGTCTCTTCAGGAAATTGGCCGATATAAAGTCAGCACAACCAACAAGAAACAATTTGGGATAGGACAACTGAAGAATCTACAACAGCTTCGAGGATCACTCTGTCTATACAATCTCGAGAATGTGAAAGATGAGGCAGAGGCCTCCGAGGCATTGCTGAAGGAGAAGAAGCATATGGACACGTTGGAGTTACAATGGAAGCGGTGGTCATCTGAACGAGATCGTAGTATGGACAAGGAAGTACTCCAAGGCCTTCAGCCGCATCCGAATCTCGATGCGCTCAAGCTATACGGCTACAACGGTGTCCGGCTTCCTAAATGGACGCGAAACGGTGGAAGCCTCTCTTCTTCCGATCTGTATTTTCTTGACTTGGGACGTCTGCATTCTCTCGAAATTGTGAATTGCCACAAACTTCAACAAATTTTCTCTCTCCCTCGCATGCTTGGGCGACTTGTCATCGAGGGATGTCCGAATCTCTTAGGGATGTCCGAATCTCTCTGCTCACTGCTGCATTACCCCGGAGAGAATGCTGCCTGCCTGAATTCGATCCGTTACTTGACAATCCAAGGTTCTACTAAGGATGATAAACCGCTCACTGCCGAGCAAGAGGAGTTGTTCCAACACCACCTATGTTCCTCGACTGTGAGGGCCTGCCATCCTTGCCTGCCAATCTGGAGAACCTCTCTTCCCTGTGGGAGTTGTATATACGGGACTGCCCCAAGATCGAGTCACTGCCCAACTTACCTGCTTCATTGGAACAAGTGCATATAACTGGATGCCATCCTCGATTGAAAGAAAAGTACGGAAACGACCATTCTCTTCGACGTGGGATCGAGTTCGTATGGTATGGGTAGAGTAAACCGTCTTCCTTTCTTTTGGTACGTGAAACTTGAGCTTCAATATTTACACGCATTTGCCTTACATTTTTTTAAGTACTTGTTGGGACTTGGGAATCCGGACAGGGACGGATCCAGAAACTATAACGGAAATGGGCTACCAAAAATTTGGATGGGCTAGAAATAGATAAATTCATATAAAAAAATTAAAAAAAAATTATATGGAAAAAAAATATAATTTTTTTTTGGGTGGGTTCCAGCCCGCCCAAAGCAGCCTTGGATCTGGATCCGCCCCTGAATCCGGGCATACAAATTTACATATTAGAGCATCAATAGTAAGGCTCATTTCATTTTTTAGATTCTATATTCAGGATGTAGGAACCCATTTTGGAGAATATCAAGATACAATTAGAGTCCAATGATGGTCTCATTCCAGCCACAAGAGTTATAGATTGGGTCTTAAAAATTTTTATTTTGTAGAATACTAAGGCTCAATTTGGAGTCCCGATTTATAGATTTGAGATTATATATATATTTTTTTGAACAAAACAAAAAAAATATGGGTCTACATCCGTTCATCTCATTTGAATCTCAAGATTATTTGTTTACTATTGTCATATTAACCTAGCTAATCCGTTCTACATTTATATTTTTGTTACAAATTTGGTCTCAAGATTCATTTTAATTTGGGCTCCATCTACTACTAGTTCTCTTAGGCATAGATATTTGAACGAAAATGAGTAGGGGCAACACATAATGCGACATTGGCAAGCCTAACTGTTATTAGGACTATCATTTTCTTTTATATATATATATATATATATATATATATATATATATATATATATATATATATATATATAATCCTCTGTCTTAAGACTGCAAAGATTTTGGCAGTTCAGATTGTTATTAGAACAGCCATAGTCCTGAGAGTCATTTGCCGTCCCCAATCCGACTATTACGATTTATAAAGTTTCCAAACCCATATAATGGGATTCTAAACCACCAATAATGATTTTCTAAAGAGAAATGTTGCAAAAGTAAGAAAAAAATTGTGAAAGAGTAGGAGGGATTAGGAGTTTAGATTTTTGAAATGGGGTGTTGTTCCCAACGGGAATCTTTCGTCTTGGTGTTTCCCTACTCAAAATTCCACCGTTCGCAACTACCTTCTTCAAAATGGCAACTTTGGTATTTAGCTCTCTACAACTCTCGACCACGATCATTAACTCCTCGTAACCTCAGACCTTCCTGCGCATGCTCGATGTCACTTGAGCTCCTTCTTAAGTGCATATCAATTTTTTTTTAGAATTGTTCCTGAAAGATTGCCATGGACGAAGCGACGTCATTCTCCAGTCCATCGTAGAACTCCTCTAACTTCATGTTGATTTGTTCCACGGAGTCCATACAAATCTTCATGTCCCTTGAATCTGTCTCCAAGACTTCAACACGCTCGACAAGATCAGCAAGGCTACGCTCCACCGTAGGATTCTTATTCTTGTCCTTCTTGTGAGTCTTGGCGTGCCCCTCCTTAGGTGACGCGGGTCTCTCCACCACATTCAGGAGGACTCTAGAAGCTTCCAGCAAAAATTCGATCCGTAGGGAGTTATGCATATCCGTCTCGGTGAGATAAAATTTTTTGGGCGTGACAACTGACAGGCCTAACTCCTGAACATAGTCTACATTCCAGTCTAAATTTCAGCTATAGTCAAAATCTATCCAAATCTAGTTCAACTTTTATTTCAGCCTATTCCAACTATTTAAAAGAAGAAAATTTTAGTTTAGTCCATAAGCCCATTTTTGTTCACCCCCTAAAACTAGGTGGGATATTGTTTATCTGGTACTAAAAAGTTGACATGTGACATTTTTGTCCCAAACACACCACTTTGTAAGGGGACCGGATTTGCTGTTCCTGAACCGGTGTCCCAACCTCGTGCCCCCCTCTCTATGACATGTGGGCCCTACCGATAAAAAAAAAAAAATGCTCACATGTCATGGAGGGGGGACAGGATTGGGGCACCCGATGAGGGACAGGGTCTCCTTTTGTAAGTAATTTTGTTCATCCACCAAAGTGATTTTATGCCACGTGTCACTTTTTTAGTGGAAGGTGAACATTCTACCTAATTTTGGAAGGTGAACAAAAATGAACTGGAGATCCGATTGAAGCCCTATCAAAAACAGAGGAGGGAGGGTCGCCAATTGAAGCTGAAGCACTGGGCATCCGTCTTGCACTGGAGATCCGAAGTTATTATCAAAGTTGCACAATCAACATTGAAGGAGATTGCCAAAGTCTAATAGACTCCATCAATGCTACAGTAACAATACCACTATGAAAAGAACGTCATACTATTGAAGATGCGAGATCAGCTCTTAAATCAGACTCTAATCTTTCATTTTCCTACTGCCATAGGAGTGTTAAGCACATAATATCAGTAGTTGGTATGAAGAGATTCTTTCTTGTTGTTGAGAATCAATAAGGGACTTTTAGTCCCACATCGGAATATGTAGTTTGTAGAGGAGCTAGACTCCCTATATATAGTGAAGTAGTCCATCAATAAAATTATCCAACCATTATTTTCTACATGGTATCAGAGCCATAACTCTCTCTCTCTCTCTCCACACAAATTTTTTTTTTCTCTCTCTCTCGCCGACCCCCCCTCCGCTAAACCCTAGCCGCACCCCCCCCTTGCCGCACCCCTCCCTCGCCGCACCCAACCTCCGCCGCACCACTCCTCCGCTGCACCCTCCGCTGCACCCTCCACCCATAGCCGAACCCCCCCATAGCTGAACCCTCCGCTGTACCCTCCACCACTCCTCCGCACCACTCCTCCGCTGCACCCTCCACCCATAGCCGAATCCCCCCCACCCCGACCCCCCCCCCCAAGACCAGATCCTCCCAACCCCGACCAGATCCTCCCAACCCCGACCCCCCCTGCAGAAACCCCCCCCGACCATAGCAGAACCGACCCCCCCATACCAGACCCCCCCCGACCAGGACCTCCCCCCCGACCCCATCAAACCCTAACCCTAACCCTAGTTTTTTTTGGCCATGGACACCATAGCAGACCCATCAAACCCTAACCCTAGCTTTTAAGAAAAAAAAAAACAAAAAAAAAAAAAAAAAAATGGCGTATTTCGAATAGAGACGGCTGTCAAATCTTTATTTGCACCAACTCTGTTCCGTGCTTACGCCGTTTGGAACTAACAAATGCTTTATTTGTTATTCTTTTTTCACATCGGGACCTTTGCAGAGACTGCTCATGTCTTCTCTGGTGTCCTGACGTGTTCACTTTACATGCGTGCGCCGGTGCTGGCCAAGTTCGTAGCGCATTAGTAAAGTCTCGGGCGTTAAAGACGACGACGTCGATGACGGAGACGACAAAGACGACGAAGACGACGACGTTGGGTCAGTTGCAGGCTCCGACGACGACGCAGAAGACGACGAATTGAGTTCATAGTTGAAGACGCCATGGATTCGATCAGTGGCAAACTGACGGCCGATGAGATGAAGGCCTTGGTTGATGATATCTTATCCAAGAGATTAACCGAGGTAACCCCACGTGTGATCCATACTGATGTGGATCCGTCGCCTTACAAAATGGAGAAGCTGGAGAAACTGGAGACGAAGTTGGAAGGAACTTCCAACTACTTGAAGTGGTCGCGGCAGGCGATGCGGACACTGAAGGGACGTGGCTTGGTCGGCTATGTTACTGGCCAAACCAAGGCGCCAGCCGATCACTCCACGAAGGAGTTTGCTGTGTGGGAGATTGTCAACAACGTCGTGGCTGGGTGGTTGACTGCCTCTTTAACCGACCAAGTGTCGGGCAATGTCGAGGCTATGGAGGCTGCTGCTGATATATGGCAAACTCTCAAAGATATGTACTCCGGCTCCGGCAACCCTATGCGAGTCTTTCAACTGCAAGATGAACTCGATAGGGTGGCCCAAGACGACCGTACCATCTCTGAGTACGCGGCCCTGTTGAAGAAGTATTGGTCTGATCTGGATCATTATGATCCTCTTGGGATGGAAGATGCACAAGTCGAACCAGCCTTCGCAAAGTACTTTCAGGCGTTCCTGGCTTATATTTCCCGGCAGCGTATGATGAAATTCCTGAAGGGACTACACCCTGCATTTGAGCAGCGACGGAATATCCTACTTTCCCAACCTACGCTACCGACCTTGGAGGAAGCTATCGCTGTCATGACACAGGAAGAAGCTCGACTGAAGTTGATGCCCAACAAGGGCTCCTCCCAGGGGGAGCCAGTCGCGGTTGAAAAGTCTGCCCTTGCTGCCTTCAATCAACCTCCATCTATGGGTGGTGTTTGTCACAATTGTGGTGACTCCGGACATTACATCCGATTTTGTCCAAAACCCTTGCGCAATCAGTCTACTGATCGAGGACGAGATCGTGGAGGCCGACGTGGTGGTAGAGGAGGATATGCTGGTCGAAGGGGCGGCCACAAAGCAAATCTGGCGGAAGAAGGGGAGAGCATCACCTGGCTGAAATAACCCCGCTTGAGCGGGAGTTCCTTGAGAAGTTGCGTGGCACGAAGCTGGGTTCGGCCGACAGTCCTGGGGCATCTTCAACCTCGGGAGATCACTTCACTTGCTTTGCCCAAACCAGCACCGATGATTCTGCACGTGCTCTTGCATCTATCCATCAGCCAGGATGGATTATGGACTCTGGGGTATCTCGCCATGTCACGGGGTCCCGTGATGCGTTTCGGGAATATACTCCCCTACCATTGCCGGAGAGTATTCAGACCGCTGATGGTACATCCAACCCTGTAATGGGTAAAGGCACTGTCGCATGCACCCCTTCCATCACTCTAACTAATGTCCTTCATGCTCCATCTTTTTCTGTCAATCTTCTATCCATTAGTGCCATTATACTTGATCTTAACTGTACTGTTTCCTTTGACATTCCTCAGGTGACTTTTCAGGAGAAAGGGACAGGACGACGACTTGGGACTGGCACATGGCATAAGAGGCTGTGGTATTTAGACAGGACTGGACTGGACTGGACAAAGCATTGGCATCCTTGGTAGCAGACGCATCACCAGAAGCTTCCTGTCGCAGTGTTGAAGCCGACTTGCTACTCCACCACCAGCGTGTCGGTCATTCCTCTTTTCCGGTTATTGGTAGAATGTATCCGTCCTTATATCAAAGGGCTAATAAAGAGAAGTTGTTTTGTAATGCTTGTGCTTTGGGAAAACATACCAGAAGCTCGTATATGAGCACAGGGAATAGGAGTTCAGTTGCTTTTGACATGATACATTCCGACGTATGGGGCCCTTGTCCTACAACCGGAATTAACGGCTTTCGATGGTTCGTCACCTTTATTGATTGTTATACCCGTGTGACATGGGTCTACCTTCTGAAAAATAAAAGTGACGTCCTTGAGGCCTTTCAGGACTTTCATCGACGAGTGGAAACACAATATGGCGCTAAGATTAAGTGTTTCCGATCCGACAATGGGACGGAGTATACGAATAAGCGGGTTGCTGAGTATTTTTCCACTCATGGAATACTTCATCAAACTTCATGTGCTTATACTCCGGCTCAAAATGGTGTGGCGGAACGAAAGAACAGACACTTGCTGGAAGTTGCAAGGACGATGATGCTGGCTATGAATGTCCCGAAGCACTTATGGGGGCAGGCTATATTGACGGCCTCTTATCTCATCAACAGAATGCCATCTCAGGTATTGGACTGGAAGACACCATTGGAGATGCTTACTGGAGCCAATACATACACTGTTCCACCAAAAGTTTTTGGATGTGTATGCTTTGTCCAGGATAATCGGCCAGGCGTTGGCAAACTGGATCCTCGGGCAGTAAAATGTGTCTTTGTTGGTTACACGGCGACACAGAAGGGTTATGTCTGTTGGTGTCCAGTCGAGCGGAAGATGTTTGTCAGCATGGACGTTACTTTTCGAGAACTCGAACCATACTATGGTTCGGATGAAGGTTCCGCATTTGGTGACACACCTAACACAGATGGTGTTCGATGTGAGGGGGAGATAATACACCCAAATGTGGTCGTCGGATCGGTTTCGTGTCCGGTTGTAGAAAACTGGACGAAAGGGGGAGAGCATAGTGACTCAGATACAGAAACTGAAGAAGAAGATCCATATGTTACGCAGGGGGAGCAGCAGACAAGGGAAAAGGAGCTCCAAGTCTACAGAAGGAGACAACAGAAGTCCAGTACTGTGCCTATGCCGTGCCCTGTGCCTACTGTATCAAGTCCCTCGTCTACTCCTGCCCCAACTCCTGAAGATGTTACCCCCGCACTGAATCACTCGGATTCTGATGCGGATCTCTCTGACTCGGATGGTATGATCTCTCCACCACCTATTGCTCCCTTAAGGAGATCTTCTCGCATCAATGCGGGTAAGGCTCCTGCTCGTTTTGATGATTACGAACATGACATTGCCAACTTCTTGTCTTATTCTAATATTTCTTTGAATTATCGAGCCTTCATTGCATCGTTAGACTCTACTTCGTTGCCCAAGTGTTGGCAGGAAGCAAAGAAAGATCCAAGGTGGAAAGCTGTAATGATGGAAGAACTTGGGACACTGGAGAAAAATCAGACATGGAAGCTGGTTCCATTACCCAAAGGGAAGAAAGCTGTGGGATGCAAATGGGTGTACACAGTAAAAAAGATGCCAGAAGAAAAGGTTGAGCGATACAAGGCAAGGTTGGTTGCAAAAGGATTCACACAGTCATATGGCATAGACTATGATGAGACGTTTGCCCCAGTAGCAAAAATGAGCACCGTGAGAACTCTGGTCTCCATTGCAGCGAATTATGGATGGAAGCTGTACCAGCTGGATGTGAAGAATGCCTTTCTTCATGGGGACCTGCAAGAAGAAGTATACATGGAGCTCCCGCCAGGATGCTACGCGACGGCATCAAACGGAGGGACGTCGCAAGGAAAGGTGTGTAAACTGAAGAAGTTGCTATACGGACTCAAGCAATCTCCTCGAGCCTGGTTTGACAGATTCAGAAAGGCTGTTACAGGCATGGGATACCGTCAAACAAATGCAGATCATACGGTCTTCCTCCAGCATGCAAGAGGCCACATCACTATACTTGCTGTATATGTGGATGATATAGTGATCACAGGTGATGATGAAGTCGAGATCACTAAACTGAAGTCAAAACTCGCAAAGGAGTTTGAAGTGAATGATTTAGGAGCGATGAGGTACTTTCTAGGTATCGAGGTGTGTGAAGGCGAACAAGGAATTGTTCTCTCACAGAGAAAGTACACACTAGATCTGCTGAAGGAGACAGGGATGCTGGGATGCAAAGCAGCGGTCACTCCAATTGACCAGAAGTGCAAGATGGGAGCAGAAGCAGGAGAGCCCGTTGATCGTGAAAGATATCAACGACTTGTAGGGAGATTGATTTATCTGGGACACACTCGCCCTGATATCTCATTTGCGGTGAGTGTAGTGAGTCGCTACATGCATGATCCAAGAAAGGGTCATATGGAAGCAGTATTTCAGATCTTGAGGTATCTGAAAGGAACGCCGGGAAAGGGGCTATGGTTCAAGAAGAATGAACGCATAGAAGTTGAGGGATACTGTGATGCAGACTGGGCGAGCTGCATAGACGACAGAAGGTCTACCACATGATACTGTGTTTTTGTAGGAGGAAATCTGGTCTCATGGAGAAGCAAGAAACAGTCTGTGGTAGCACGGTCGACAGCTGAAGCAGAATACAGAGCAATGGCTCTGGGAGTGTCAGAGTTGCTATGGGTGAATGCATTACTGACAGAGTTGAAGCTGGATAAGGGAGCACCATTGCGTCTTCTGAGCGATAGTCAAGCTGCAATAAGTATAGCTAACAATCCAGTTCAGCACGACAGAACGAAGCACATCGAGATTGATCGATTCTTCATCAAGGAGAAGCTGGAACAAGGGATACTGAAGATTGACCATGTCCGCTCAGAAGAACAAGTTGCAGACTGTCTGACTAAGGGTCTTAGTTCATTAAGTCTGTCGAAGCTATGTAACAAGATGGGGATGATCAATATCTATCGCCCATCTTGAGGGGGAGTGTTGAGAATCAATAAGGGACTTTTAGTCCCACATCGGAATATGTAGTTTGTAGAGGAGCTAGACTCCCTATATATAGTGAAGTAGTCCATCAATAAAATTATCCAACCATTATTTTCTACACTTGTATTGCATCTCATGTGGATCATGATATGCTCTCTGTAACTCCTTGATCTTTCATTAATGAATTCCCAATTCAAAAAAACAAAACAAAAATGAACTCTCCAGTTCGTTGGAATGTCTAGTTCTACTTGTTTCATAGTTTTTCTACTCCTCCCTCGTCTTCATCCGTGTAGCGGTGTCATTCTCACCATGTTTGTGAGTATGTGACGGTAGCAACGGACCTACCGAAACAATTGTCGTCCCTCCCGGCCTTTATCGTGTCTTTTCTCCTTGAGAAAATTATTCACCGGTCATGAGGTCTTTGTTAATACATCACTTTCGTAGTGGCACATCCAATGCCGTGTCTCGGCTCTACTCGTGATGTGTCGAGCTGTTATTGACTGAGAGCAAGGTTTCACCACTGTCACTGCCGTGCGATAAGATCGGCCAGCAGCTGGCCTACTTACGAACCGGCACCAGAACGCAGCAACCACAAATTGGCAGAGAGCAAGATTTCATCACTGCCACTTGCGTGATTGACTAAGATGGCGAGCATACCGGAGGTGCGGATAGCCGAAGGGTGCCGGGCGATGTCGGTGGTCGGCCTCAGCACCGCTGCCGCGCTTGACCTCGTCAAGGACGCGGCCCTCGAAGCCAGGAGGGTCGGCTACCGCCACTTCGACTCCGCCACCCTCTACGAGTCCGAAGGGCCGCTCGGCGAGGCCATCAGGGAGGCTCTGGGGCTGGGGATCGTCGCCTCGCGGGGGGACCTGTTTGTCACCTCCAAGCTTTGGTGCAACGATGCGCATCCCGACCAAGTCCTCCCTGCTATTAAGAGAAGCCTTCGGTAGGCCTTGAGCCTCTGAATTCCATACAATAGCTAGAAAGAATGAGACGATTTATTTTACTAGAATCGAACCTATCCACTTATGGCTTCAACTCATTGATATTTGAGCTATAAAACTATATAGAAAAGTGTTCGAAACTGAGCAGTCCAACGTGTTTGTATATCATACATACTAGAATTAATAAAAAAATAATAATTAAATACTTATAATTAACTAGTATTGTTATATCTTATGTATATTCTCATATAAAAATAATTTAAAATTCAAACAAAACACACACACACACACACACACACACATATAGATGGGGATCATATGGCACATACAATTTAACATCTAAAAAAACACGCGATCTCAATCGTACATCGATTGAAATGAATGGTTCATATTTAATTAATGCATACCAAATTTACATGCGTATAAGTCAAATTTGACATGCATGCTAATTTATAGTAGGTTGTATTAATTAGTGGGATATTCAATTTGACATGCATGCTAATTATTATAATTACTTTACCAAATTTGAACCATTCATTTCAAATGATGTACGGTTGATATTGCATATTTTTTTAGATGTCAAATTGTATGTGTCATGTGATCCTCATATATATATATATATATATATATATATATATATATATATATATATATATATATATATATATATATCGGATCAAAAGTCCCCCTTAGAAAACCCACTAAAAACTCCCTCACTCTCAGCCGTAATTTAATGTTAATATTAATGTTAATATTAACATTAAATACTAAAATTAACATTAAACTTAACATTAAAATTAATATTAACATTAACATTAACATTAATATTAACATTAACATTAATATAAAAATAAAAATAAAAATAAATATTAACATTAACATTAATAATAACATTAATATTAATATTAACATTAAATTACGGATGAGAGTGAAAAAATTTTCTAAGGAAAACTTTTGATCCGCTCCATAGACACACACACACACACACACACACACACACACACACACACACACACACACACACACACACACAGAGAGTAATATGTATGTGCATTGTATGTGCAAAATAAATATTAGAAAAATAAATGTAAATTTATTATAAAAAACTATCATCCCTACTCAAGTAACAAAAAAATGCCTCCAATCTTAACCTTCAGTTTAGAATTATTTAATTATACATAAATCATATTATTAGTTAAATAGTTAGTTAAATAAAAAAAAAAAAAAATATATATATATATATATATATATATATATATATATATATATATATATATATATATATATATATATATATAGAATTCCTCCCATTGGGAATCGAACTATCGTCCACTTGGGCCATATGTCACCGCTATTTCGAAAAATATACAGATTTTGATCATATTGGATTGTCTTTTTTGGCTGTTCAGATTAGATCAAAATTTCAAAAAATTTCGGATAGTATAATGATCTAATAGGAACGATCAAATAACGTACGCAAGACATTATACACAAGCCTGTATGCGTGAGACCATCTGGGCATGGTTTTCTGAGCATAAACGCTCGACACATAAGTCTCTGTGGACTTTGCTGTTGCGTGCGCATACCACATGCAAGCTATTGACAAAGAAGACTGTTCTGGATGGTGTGAGCCATACCTAGATAGTGTGTTGTCAAATTAGTCTGGTACTTACTGCACAGACTGATGTGACAGGTCGATGGAATGTGGTATGGATGCGCATAGGGGTAGGTGAGGTCCTTCCTTATATATGTGAGCTTTTCTCCCTTTGGAGGTTGTTCTTCTTCTCCAAAGTGAAAAGAGAGAGAGAGAGAGAAGCCAACCACCCACGCGCATAAAATCCTATGTACGAAAATTCTTTGCACGACAACAAGCTAAATTGAGGTTTTCTTGTTCAAGTTCATTTCGAAGTGACTTAGAGATTTCCAGAAGTTCATCCTTGAACTTTCTGGTTCTTGGGATCAGATCTTTGGAGATGACAAATCTTGCTTTGTGTAAAGGTGATCTTCATCATCCTAGTAAGAAGTTTTTTTTCCTTTGTGTTTTCTAGTTCTAGAATTTTGTTCTTGTAAAAGTTATGTCTCATTATAGCAACTACGATTGTGAAGAGAATAGCGTGTTTACTTTTCTTTTGATTGTTCTAACTCGTTGTAGCAACTGCGGTTGCAAAGAGTATAATGTGTTTTACTTTCTTCGTGCACCAGTTTTGTAATATCTATATCTCGTATTACGTATTTGGAATACGTGTACGTATTTTGACCCGCATTGCATGTCTCCCTGCTTGATTTATTTTGGCATTTCATTGATGGGTTTATCTTGGTTCGGTTTGTTGGCTTGGTTCGATTTTGCTTGATTTTATGTGAACCAAACCACTCCCACCTACCACCACCCTCTTCATTAAATATCCCACCAAACATTTCTCTCTCCATATTAACTTTCTTTTTCCCCACTATTACTTCTCCACCAACCTGAGAGAGAGAGTTGAGAGCTTAGACAAGTGCATCTTGCTTCATGGAGGAAGTTCATTTTTATTGTTCCATTGTCTTCCTCATGTGTTGCTAACCCACTTTAGTACTTAGAAATTTTTATTTCTGTGGTTAATTTCTTGTAGATCTAGCTTTGTGGTATTTTTGGTTTCTAGGAGTTTTGATCTATCAAACTTGCATATTTTGCTAGTTGATGGTTCCATGTTGTAGAGAATTTCATTTTACCCAAATTTGACCTACGGGAGTCTGGATTTGGGTTCCTATTATTGTTTGGAGGAGCATGGAGGCCATTGTATTTTCCATGGACAGGTTCTCTGTGGGAGCCATTAATTATACTTTTGATATTTGCAGGTCGCATGAGTAAATATTTTCTGGCCGCATGAGCATTTTTGCTCTCAGCAGTATGGCCATTTCATTGAATATTTAATTGCATGCATTAGCTGGCCACGTGCAAGTGTTTATTTGCTGGGCCGCATGAGCAATCACTAACTTGGCCACATGGCATTTGCTGTTTGCATGGCCTTTATATTGAAATACATTATTTAATTACCTTTGACCATTTATATAAGTTGGCCGCATGACCCTTTATTAATTGCATGGCATTAATAATTAATGCATGGCTTAGCTTTAATTGGAATTGTGCTGAGCCGCATGAGCTTTTAGATTCAATACCTGCTTTAAGCTTGCTTGCATTAGCCGCATAAGCTTTTATTTAATGCATTGCCTACAAAAGTTGGCCGCATAGGCTAACCAATCCTGGCCGCATAAGGCAGAACATGCCCTGGCCGCATGGTAATGCATGGCTTACTTTGAGTGCATGCATAAATAATAATGCATGGTTTACTTGATTACATGCATTAAATGCATGGCTTATTTTCATTACATGCATTAAATGCATGGCTTATTTTGAGTACATGCATTAATAATTAATGCATGGCTTATTTTGATTACATGCAGTAACGAATAATGCTTGGCTTTCCTTTAAATTCATGCATTAACAATTAGTGCTAGCCTGGCCACATATATATATATATATATATTATATATATATATATATATATATATATATATATATATATATATATTAATGCATTTGTATTTGCTAAGCAATACTATCCTGGCCGCATGCAAGCAAGCTTGGCCATGTTATGTGCATGCATGCAAGCAAGTTGTATGCTTATAAATCATTCTGGCCGTATATGCTTGTATGGCCTTATATAATATTCCATGGCCGCATGTTGCTTGCTAATATTTCCATGGCCGCATGTCATGTATATTTAATGCATGCGGCCATGCATGAATAATTTTTGGGCCGCATGGCCATTTCAAGCAGTTGTTTGCATGTAAATATATTCTTATGGCTATTGCCAATTGTAGCCGCATATGGCCCAATCAACTTGCTGGCCGCATAAGGCCTATTATTTGCTGGCCGCATATGGCCCAATTTTTCTGAGCCGCATGAGTCCACGTCATTGCCCTACTAATATTTAATTACCACTTGTATACTTGTGCCATTAGTTTGTTCCCTGATACGATAGTGACCCGTAGTGGTGCACTTATGACAATAAACTTGACATGATGGTCGCCCGACGTGGCGCACTCTTGACATGATAATTTGACATGATAATTCTTGATAGTGGCCTGCCGTGGCGCACTCTTGACAAGTAAACCTGAATGATACTTCTTGAAATGCTGTTGCGACGGCTAACCTGACATGACAAGATTGAATAACCTGGACACCGTGGACGATTGTGCTTGTACAATTGAACCCGTCTTGTCTTGCATCATGTCTAGGACAGGGACCCCTGAGTACCACGGTCAGGGGTACCTACTAAATCGACTAAGGCTAATTACTAGAATAATCCAGTAGTCATGAAGAGATTTTTCTAGCTACAGGCAAACCCGTTATCTGGGCGCCCCACTTGGGATCTGTAGCCTGCCGACGAGTAGGGCACATTTCCAGCACACTATCATGTGTTGCACCCTTATTGTACTAATATTCGACCTGGATAACCTGGATGGTCTACAGGGCTTATGGCTGTGGAATAATCTCACTGCATCTTGCTAGTAACTAGGCCTGTGATAACCCTAGTTAGTTAAAGTATCAAGCCGTACTTATTGCTTGGCCGTGATTGTTGGATGGAGTTCAATCAGTCTAGTCTTGTCTTGATCCTGTACGAGATTGTTACATGTCCTGATTTTTTATTTTATCTTGCCGATAAATGGTGGGAGAAACCAAGTTCTGTTCAGACGAAGGGTTACAACCCCGGTCCTTGTTTGGTTTATGTAGTGCCCCGCTCCGTTGGGGCAAAGCACTATGTAATAGGCTCGTGCCAAGTCAGACATGGTCGGGAACATAGATGGCTAGTCTGACTCGGCGATGAGTTTGGTATATAAAAACCATGGCATCAATAAAATCGATTTGGACGGGTGATATGAGTACCGTTCCAACTAATGGATCGACTATTGTTGGAATAAGTCCTAGATGCGGTAGGCGGCGTCTTGGCGAAGGAACTCTAAAGGGAGCGACGCAACCTGTCTGCCGTTGGTTTTATTGGTTTTCTGAACGAATTGTTGCGTGGATTTGATAGTGTGCTTTCGCGTCGATTTCTGAATGCGTCTTTGAGAATTTCGAAGGAAGGATTGAAGGAAGGGTTCTAATTCGATGCTCGTGCCATTGCAGGAGTTCGTGTAACTGACGCTTGACCGTCGCGAAGCGTTCTCCTACTCTCGGCGTAATCTCCTTAGGTGGGTGGTTCTTCGGCCCCTTCTTTTCTACTCCTTTCCGCCAACTAAATTCTTAAAGTTCAACGTTCAAATCGATGATGCTAACGGGATGTATGCTTGCCACTAAGATCAAGAGCTTGGAATAATATATCAACCTAGAGAAGTTAACCCTAAGTCCATAAGTTACACTAAGTAGAGAAAAGATAAAGTTCTAAGAAAGAGATAGAATATATTCATGCCATGCAAAACACAACGATGAAAACCTTGGTGGCGGTACATCATGCCTCGGGGAATTTGGTGCCTACGGGACGCTAAATCAAAACGTACGGTTTCGGGGGAAGGGACCCTTGCACGAGTAGGAATGATTATGTGATTCGATAATGGTTACGCTATACAATTTACTTCATACATATTAAACTGTTCATACATTCGCATGGTCAAGGACGACTTGTGCACAAGGTGAGCTTTCCTCGAGACGGTACCCGGGGCCCTGGGACCGAATCGGCCTAGGAAGAAATTATGGAAATCGTGCTTCGGCACGAGGCATTGCGAGACCTCCAGTTAGGCTCGCTACCTGGACTGGAGGGCGCGTCGCAAGGCTACGTAATCGTCCTTCTTGGTGTCGATATCACCAATGACCGCATATAGGATAGATTACATGCTCACCTATTGTCTTGTGCAGGTGGTAAGTATTATGTGTATCTTGTGCAGGAAAGGAGCACGGTCGTGGTAAGAATGGTTAAAATTGGTTATGTTGTTATCGTTTAAAATGTGCCTTCGATATGAACTGCAACTCATATAGTTCTAAATAGAAAGATCACTTCGTATTGCCTGAATCCTTAATAAGCAGTGTCGGTTTAGACGAGTGGGTTCGTCCCATCCACTAGCAAGTGTGCTAACCCCCAACTCCTCAGGTAACGAGCGTGCTGCGGGAGCTCGAGACTAAGCTGGAGCTGAAGAACGGGAGGCGGCACGAAGCTCTCCTATTTTGAAGTATTTTGATGCCCAATTCAGACCGAAGGCTTTTGTTCAAAATGTATAAAAGGGCATGAATGTATGGAACGCCGAGGATTATTTCAAGGTGAGCGTGTCGATAGTTTCTTTTGTGTTTCAAATATGTAGCCGCAACGGCATATGTAATGCAAAAATGACCTTGCACATATTTTGCAAGTTTATGAATGAAAAGCTAAGTTTCTTTCTATTCTATGCCTTCAACTCTCAGCACTGTTTAATTTCAACGCGTCGTGTCAAAGGAATTTCCAAGCGCACATCCTTGCCTTGTGCAAGTCTAATAAAGACTTGCACGGCATCACGTCCCGACCCGTAGGGATCGATTTATATCGAGTCAAGGCGATGGCGACCGATTCGGCGAGTCGGGACGTGATAAGTTGGTATCAAAGCTCGGTTCACACCTCGAACCTTCCAAAATACTTTCTTTAGATGATGCCGTTGCGATTTTTTAAAAACTATGCTTTTCGACATATGCGGCCTGAAATAATCGTTCCATACATATAAGCCCGTAGATATTTTGAGAATACTAACGGGTTTGCTCAATCTTGTAGGAATTACGGAAAGACTGGGTGTCCCCACATTGATTAGCACGGATAGCACCGAAGGCGCGACGCCTAACGAATCTGCCATGGAGTGACTACTACGCCTCATGGAACTCCAACAACGTCAGTCAGAGACGCAGCAACGATAGCTGCAAAAACAGATTCAGGCCCAAGTCAGCGCCCAGCAAAAGCAAATGGATGCCCTAACCCGGATCGTAAGCACCATAGCGACGCAACAGAACTCGACGACCGTCATGTCCGAGGAAGAAGTGCAACCCAAAAAGATAAAACATGTGTCTTCCTCCTCCCTGCTCGAGATGACCAAGTTCAAGAAAATGAACCCGCCTGAATTCAACGGTCGAGCAGAGCCTGACGAAGTCATGGGGTGGCTAGTGAAGATTGAGAGTCTGTTCACTCTCCTTAACATCAAGGGGTACAAGAAAGTCGGGTGCGCAGCGTTGCAGCTCAACTTGAGGGCCTACGACTGGTGGGAGGCGAAGAAATAGGAACTCAAAGAGTCCAACCCCAGCGCCAAGATCTCGTGGAAGACGTTCAAACGGGCCTTCCTCGAGCAATACATCCCTCGTGCCCTTCGTCGACAGAAGGAAGAGTTATTCATGTCCTTGAAGCAAGGAAACTTGTCCGTTGAAGACTACGATGCGAAGTTCGCGAAGCTTGCGAAGTTTGTCGGGGTTTTCTGCCGAACACAGAGGCGTGGTGCGAGCGCTTCCAGCAAGGCCTGAACGAAGATTTGTGTCAGGACGTCATGAACCAGAGATGCCAGACGTACAGGAAATCATATAACGCCGCCCTTGATATGGATCGGGTCTTCGGTCGAGCGTCGCAGAAGGGCGGATCAAGCATCCGCAACAACTTCAACAAGCGTCTTCACAACGCGGGAGGATCTGGTGCGCCAAAGCGCCAGAACACGTTCGAGTATCGGGGGCCTCACCCAGGCGTACGGTGCCATCGCTGCGGCAAGATGGGACATCTGGCGGTCGATTGCCGAGGGGGATGCTTCAAGTGTAGCCAGCTAGGTCATAAGGCAGTAGATTGTCGCATGGGGAGGGCGAACCAACATCCACCAAAGGACGTCCAGAACCAGAATAGGGCGCCTCCCGCCCATGGCACAAATGCGGTGCCCGTGAACCCACAAAATTGCCAAGGGGCGCAAGGCCGAGTCTACGCACTAACGCAAAACGAAGCCTATGCGTCCGACACTGTCGTGACAGGTATACTACTCTATAAAAATATACCTGCTAGAGTATTGTTCGATTCGGGTGCTACGCATAGTTTTATATCTGCCGACTTTGTAAAAGTAAATGAATTACCTATGCAACTTTTAGATATGAATCTTAGCGTTAGCACTCCATCGGGAGTAGATATGCCTGCCACTCATATTTATAGGGACGGTTACATATGCATCGGAGGGAGGAATCTATCCTTGGAAGTTATCGTCCTCGACGTCAAGGAGTACGATATAATCCTCGGCATGGATTGGTTGGGTGCATGTCACGCAACGATCGAGTGCGCGGAGAAGAGAGTTGTGTTCCGCCTTCCGGGCGAAACCGAGTCCTCCTATTCGTGCGGAGTAGCATCAAAGTCAACAATGGTGATATCGGCAATTTCGGCAAGGCGTATGTTGCATTTCGGGTGCAGCGGATACCTAGCATCAGTTCGAGACACGAGAACGGAGATTGCAAGCACGGCCCAGACTGAAGTCGTAGCAGAATTTCCTGATGTGTTCCCAGACGAGTTGCCAGGGATGCCGCCGGACCGAGAGATTGAATTCAGCATCGACACCTTTTCGGACACCCGACCGATATCCAAAGCACCTTATCGAATGGCGCCGACAGAGCTGAAGGAACTGAAAGCACAACTACAAGAGTTACTAGATCGCGGATACATTCGCTCTAGTATCTCCCCGTGGGGTGCCCCAGTGTTGTTTGTGAGGAAGAAGGATGGATCGATGCGGCTGTGCATCGATTATCGGGAACTCAACAAAGCCACGGTACGAAACAAGTACCCGTTACCGAGAATAGATGATTTGTTTGACCAACTGCAATGGGCGACGGTGTTTTCCAAGATTGATCTTCGCTCAGGCTACCATCAATTGAAGATCAAGTCCGAAGATGTGCCGAAGTCCGCCTTCCGAACTCGATATGGTCACTACGAATTTCTGGTCATGCCCTTCGGCTTGACCAATGCTCCTGCCGCGTTCATGGACCTAATGAACCGGGTGTTCCGGCCGTTCATAGACAAATTTGTCGTTGTATTCATCGACGACATTCTCATATATTCGAAGAGCAAGGACGAGCACGTGGAACACTTGAAGACGGTGCTATAGACTCTGTGCGAACATCAACTCTACGTCAAGCTAAGCAAGTACGAGTTCTGGATGAACAGCGTGACATTCCTTGGACACATTGTCTCAGCTGAAGGCGTCACGGTGGACCCAAAAAAGATTGAAGCAATAGTCGAGTGGAAGCGGCCTACCTCAGCAGGCGACATCCGAAGTTTCCTCGGCTTGGCGGGCTACTACGTAGATTCGTGAAAGATTTTGCCAAAATTGCGTCGCCTCTGACTTGCCTCACCCAGAAGGGAGTCGCATTCGAGTGGAACGACGCCTGCGAATTGAGCTTCCAAGAGTTGAAGAAACGGCTCATCTCAGCACCGATCCTTGCACTTCCAGACGGGCCGGAAGGGTTTCAAATATTTAGCGATGCATCGCGGACGGGTTTGGGATACGTGCTTATGCAAAGGGATAAGGTGATTTCGTTTGCTTCTAGACAATTGAAGCAACACGAGAAGAATTATCCTACGTATGACCTTGAGTTAGCGGGCATTGTGTTCGCGTTGAAGCTATGGCGGCACTATCTTTATGGTGTAGCTTGCCGTATCTATACGGACCACAAGAGCCTCAAATACATCTTCACTCAACGGGACCTGAACTTACGGCAGCGGCGTTGGCTCGAACTCATTAAAGACTACGATCTGACTATCGAGTACACGTCGGGTAAGGGTAACATCATAACGGACGCTCTGAGTAGAATGTTTGCTGGGTGCTTATCTATCAACCGCAACATACAGTGAGACTTGGCAGAGATGGGTATCGAACTCCGAATCTGTTACCGTGGAGCACGATTGGCCCAATTGCACCTTGAGTCGAGCTTGCACAACAAAATAAAGACCGCACAGGAGGACGGTGCATTCCTGAAGAAGATGCACGAGCTAATTTTGACGGGAAAGGCGACCGACTTTGTGGTGGACGAGGGCGGAATGACGCGGATGAAGGGGAGGATATGCGTGCCGGACCATGTTGAACTTAGAAATAAGATTCTAACGGAGGCCCATTATGCGAAGTACTCGTTGCACCCTGGGAGTACCAAAATGTATAAGGACCTGCGTACGACCTTTTGGTGGCACGGCATGAAGAAAGACGTGGCAACGTTTGTGTCACAGTGTATGGCCTGTCAACGGATGAAGGCCGAGCATCAAAGACCAGGCAGGGAGCTACAGAACCTCGACATTTCAGTATGGAAGTGGAACGACATCTCTATGGATTTTAACATGGGCCTTCCGAAGACGTCGCGAGGGAATGATACGATTTGGGTCATTGTCGATCGTTTGACCAAATCCGCTCATTTTATCGCTATTAAAGCATCATGGAGCGTCGATCGGTTAGCTCAGATTTATCTCGACGAGATCGTCAGACTGTACGGGGTACAGGCCACAATTATTTCGGATAGAGACGGACGATTCTTATCACGTTTTTGGACGAGTCTACAGGCGGTGCTGGGCACTAAGTTGAACCTTAGCTCCGCATACCACCCGCAAACTGATGGACAGACAGAAAGAGTGAATCAGATCCTAGAGGATATGCTACGTCTATGCGCGGTAGATTTGAAGACTAGCTGGGACACGCACTTGCCGCTCGCGGAGTTCGCATACAACAGCAGTTATCAATCAAGCATCCAAATGGCTCCTTACGAGGCGCTTTACAGGAGGAAGTGCCGATCTTTGATTTGCTGGGACGAAGTTGGGGAGCGACAGGTGCTCGGGCCAGAACTAGTCGAACAAGCCGTCGAGAAGGTCCGCATGATTCGAGATAGGCTCCGCATTGCTCAGAGTCGACAAAAGAGTTATACAGATACTCGTCGACGACCGTTAGAGTTCTTGGTTGGGGACCACGTGTTTCTGAAGGTGATGCCGATGCAGGGCGTCATGTAATTCGGGGTAAAAGGCAAGCTGAGTCCGAGATTTGTAGGGCCCTTCGAGATCCTCGAAAGGGTGGCGACCGTTGCTTACCGGATCGTGCTACCTCCTGCCCTGGCCGAAGTGCACGACGTCTTCCATGTCTCCCAACTTCGAAAGTACGTGCATGACCCAAGTCATGTGGTTAGTTTTGATCAGCTGGAGCTACGCGCTGATCTATCATACTCGGAGGAGCCCGTGCAAATTTTGGACCGTAAAGAAAAGATCCTGCGGAGCCGATCGATGTCCTTGGTTTGCGTACTCTGGCGCAACCATTCCGTCGAGGAGTCGACGTGGGAGCTAGAGGCGAAGATGAAGGAGAAGTACCATTCACTTTTCGCCGACGAAGGTCAGACCCTTGTTCTTAAGTTTCGGGACGAAACTTTTTCTTAGTGGTATATTATGTAGTACCCCGCTCCGTTGGGGCGAAGCACTATGTAATAGGCTCGTGCCAAGTCAGACATGGTCGGGAACATAGATGGCTAGTCTGACTCGGCGACGAGTTTGGTATACAAAAACCATGGCATCAATAAAATCGATTTAGACGAGTGATATGAGTAACGTTCCAACTAATGGATCGACTACTGTTGGAATAAGTTCTAGATGCGGTAAGCGGCGTCTTGGCGAAGGAACTCAAAAGGGAGCGACGCAACCCGTCTGCCGTTGGTTTTATTGGTTTTCTTGGCTTTCTGAACGAATTGTTGCGTGGATTTGATAGTGTGCTTTCGCATCGATTTCTGAATGCGTCTTTGAGATTTTCGAAGGAAGGATTGAAGGAAGGGTTCTAATTCGATGCTCGTGCTATTGCAGGAGTTCGTGTAACTGACGCTTGACCGTCGCGAAGCGTTCTCCTACTCTCGACGTAATCTCCTTAGGTGGGTGGTTCTTCGGCCCCTTCTTTTCTACTCCTTCCCGCCAACTAAATTCTTAAAGTTCAACGTTCAAATCGATGATGCTAACGGGAAGTATGCTTGCCACTAAGATCAAGAGCTTGGGATAATATATCAACCTAGAGAAGTTAACCCTAAGTCCATAAGTTACACTAAGTAGAGAAAAGATAAAGTTCTAAGAAAGAGATAGAATATATTCATGCCATGCAAAACACAACGATGAAAACCTTGGTGGCGGTACATCATGCCTCGGGGAATTTGGTGCCTACGGGATGCTAAATCAGAACGTACGGTTTCGGGGGAAGGGGCCCTTGCACGAGTAGGAATGATTATGTGATTCGATAATGGTTACGCTATGCAATTTACTTCATACATATTAAACTGTTCATACATTCGCATGGTCAAGGACGACTTGTGCACAAGGTGAGCTTTCCTCGAGACGGTACCCGGGGCCCTGGGACCGAATCGGCCTAGGAGGAAATTATGGAAATCGTGCTTCGGCACGAGGCATTGCGAGACCTCTAGTTAGGCTCGCTACCTGGACTGGAGGGCACGTCGCAAGGCTACGTAATCGTCCTTCTTGGTGTCGATATCACCAATGACCGCATATAGGATAGATTGCATGCTCACCTATTATCTTGTGCAGGTGGTAAGTATTATGTGTATCTTGTGCAGGAAAGGAGCACGGTCGTGGTAAGAATGGTTAAAATTGGTTATGTTGTTATCGTTTAAAATGTGCCTTCGATATGAACTGTAACTCATATAGTTCTAAATAGAAAGATCACTTCGTATTGCCTGAATCCTTAATAAGCAGTGTCGGTTTAGACGAGTGGGTTCGTCCCATCCACTAGCAAGTGTGCTAACCCCCAACTCCCCAGGTAACGAGCGTGCTGTGGGAGCTCGAGACTAAGCTGGAGCTGAAGAACGGGAGGCGGCACGAAGCTCTCCTATTTTGAAGTATTTTGATGCCCAATTCAGACCGAAGGCTTTTGTTCAAAATGTATAAAGGAACATGAATGTATGGAACGCCGAGGATTATTTCAAGGCGAGCGTGTCGATAGTTTCTTTTGTGTTTCAAAGATGTAGCCGCAATGGCATATGTAATACAAAAATGACCTTGCACATATTTTGCAAGTTTATGAATGAAAAGCTAAGTTTCTTCCTATTCTATGCCTTCAACTCTCTGCACTGTTTAATTTTAACGCATTGTGTCAAAGGAATTTCCAAGCGCACATCCTTGCCTTGTGCAAGTCTAATAAAGACTTACATGGCCTCACGTCCCGACCCGTGGGGATCGATTTATATCGAGTCAAGGCGATGGCGACCGATTCGGCGAGTCAGGGCATGACAGTTTACGGATAGTAACCTGGTTATCCGAATAGACCCATGGTTATCTCATCGTATATCACCTGTCGTGCTTTTCCTTAATTACTGTCTTTTATTATATATTATTATTCTTGTGCTAATTGCTGGTTTTAGTTCCTAAGTGAAGCCTCCTTTGTGGTACTTGCTCTTTCTGGGGTCTGACCCAACTGGTTTTGTATGGCCAGATACCGGAGCAGCTCCCAAGGATCCACCGACTTTCCAGACAGATGGTGACCACTAGAAGAAATCCTGGCAACGAGTAGGTTTATTTTGGCTCTCCCACTCTATTGTAAAATTATTCTTTTGAGGCGTTTAGCCGCCGAGCAAGTGTTAGCTCATTTATATTTTTACTCACTGTCTGCCTACGGGCTATAGCATGATTGACAGATCCTAGGTGTCACGACCCGCACCCGCTTTTCCGGATACGAGACGTGTCCAAGCCAGCATCCGCCGCAGAGTCGACAGTAGAACGCTGTCAAGCCCGTAAGAAATAAATGCTCAAAAATAAACTTTATTGCTCATTCACATTTCTATATTTATTACAACATTTACATCATTTAAAATTAAAGGAAATACAATATTTTATAATTAATGAAAATGGTACAACTGTTTTCTATTTCTAGGTTGACCTCAGCATATCCATATCTTCCCAGTGCTAAGAATGATCGCGGCTAAACCTGAAAAATGTTAGTTTCCAGTCAGGAATGGAACAAGTACACAAACTGACGACAACACGAAAACACAATAGAATTAACAAGACATGAAAATAACATATGAGAGATAAAACTGGAAAGAACTGATGACTTGGCACGGTAGAGAAGAAAAGGAAAATAAATAAAAGACATCTACCTAGGTGGTGTGAAATATTTGTTTCGACATGTGAACGGCTATAGGGTAAATCCGGCACCTGCACGTGTCGTGTACGGGTGCTATTGTTCACGAATAGACATCATAGGATAGTTCTGGGTAGTCCACATGTCAACTAAGATATTTCCCCTCCCGACTACTCCGTGTGACGAGCGTGTCAACAAGCAGCAAGATATATGTATAGACATAAAATGAAAAGACTACTATGAATCGAAAGCAATCAGAAAGTGCACTTGCCGGAGGTCCTTAGCCGGAGAAACCAATAATACCATACCACTCAATGAGTCACAATCAGTCAACACATGTAGAAGTCACCATATGCTAAAATAAACAGTACCAACGTTCTAAGAATAGTCAAATTAGCTAGGATTGCCTGTCCTTAAGTCCACTTCTGGACACAGGGGCAAAACAGTAATTTTGGACAAAAGCGATGTCCGCCGTTGGACCCGCTTTGCACCGAAAAGCGTGCCAGAGTCAAAGATCTCTAAAGTCGTCAAACTATATGTCATGTAATGACCATTGTTCGTATCACGTATCTCGGTATACGTGTACGTATTTAGACCCGTATTGCATGTTTCCTTGGTTGGTTCGGCCCAACTTGACTTGGTTCGGCTTGGTTTGCATGGTTCGGTTTTATGTGAACCACTCCCACCTATCACCACCTTCATTAAATATCCCACCTACCACCATCCCTATTAAATATCCCACCACACAATTCTCTCTCCTTATTTACTCTTCTTCTTCCCCACCATTACTTCTCCACCAATCAGAGAGTGGGAGAGCTTAGGCAAGTGCACCTTGCTTCATGGAGAAGGTCCATTTTTATTGTTCCATTATTTTTCTCATGTGTTTCTAACCCACTTTAGTACTTGGCATTTTTCATTTCCATGGTTAAATTTTTGTAGATCTAGCTTTGTGGTATTTTTGGTTTCTAGAATTTTGGATCTATCAAACTTGCATATTTTCTAGTTGAGGATCCCATGATTGCAGAAAATTTTGTTTGGTCCAAATTTGACCTATAGGAATTTTGCTGAGCCGCATGGCCATTACACATTTTAAATCTTGGTAGCATGCAGATGCTAAAGCCAGCCGCATAAGCATTCAGGAATGTATTACTCTAATAAGTGAGCCGCATATAGCTTAGGAATATTTAGTTAGTGCATTTCTTTAACATATTTTTAATGCATGCTTTTAGTTAATGCATATTAATGCATGTTTTTAATAAATTAATACATTAGTGCTTTTGTATGCATTTTGCATGAGCTAGCATGCAAGCTCACGTAAGGAGCCACATATGCCTCCTTAGGAATGCATGAACTTTTGTATGCATTTAGCATGCAAGCTCACGTAAGGAGCCGCATATGCTTCAATGGAAATGCATTAAATAAATGCATTCACCCTGATGCATTCAATGCATTATTAATAAAGGCATTCTCATGCCTTGAAAATTAATGAGCCGCAGAGGCTTCTGATGACTTAATGCTTTTTTGCATTTAAGTCTTTACCTTTATGACTTGATGCTTTATGCATTTAAGTCCTTGTTTTTATGACTTAATGCTTTATGCATTTAAGTCCTTGTTTTTTTATGACTTAATGCTTTATGCATTTAAGGCCTTATACTTTATATTTTAAATGCTTTTTAATGCATTTTGATGCACTATCCATACTTCAGCCGCATAGCCCCCCCCAAGGAATGCATGTGATGCATCCTTTTCCAAATGAATTTTTAGGCATTAATTAAAGCATGTCTTTCCAAATGCATTCTTTAATGTTTAAATACATTCATTTCCTAATAGCATTCTTAAATGCATGGATAATGCCTCACTTCAATGCATTATTAATACGTTTCCTTAATGTATTTTATTGTTACATTCTTTAAGGAACGAGCCGCATATGGCTTTACCTTGCCAAGTGAGCCGCATATGGAACATGGGAACAAGTCAGCCGCATGTATTAACGCATTATGCTAATGCACACAAAGCATACATAAATTATATATTAAAATATTATATAGTGTATATTATTATAATATATATTAATATATTTTGTATATTAAATATATTAATATAATGTATTTATTGTATTAGTGCATTATTTAATGCATTACATTAATACGTTATATTAATGTATTTAATGCAATTGCCTGCTAGCATGCATGTTTATATATCTTTTGCTCCGCCGCATATGGCTAAGTGACTGCGAGCCGCATGGAAATTTTTTCGAGCCGCATGTGTCCCCCACAGCCCTTGTCCCTTCTAATATTTAATTATTAAATGTGTACTTGTGCTAAATTAATTGTTCCGCAATACGATGATGACCCGTTGTGGTGCACTTTTGACATGATGTGATAGTGGCCCGACGTGGCGCACTCCTGACAGTGAACATGACATGACAAGATTGGATGGCCTGGACACCGTGGGTGATTGTGTTTGTACAATTGAACCGATAATGTTTGCATCATGTCTAGGACTGGGATCCCTGAGTACCACGGTCAGGGGTACCTACTGTAAATGGCTAAGGCTAATAACTAGAATAATTCAGTAGTCATGAGAGATTTCCCCAGCTACAGGCGATCCCGTTATCCCGGCCACCATTGTGGGACTTGCAGCCTGCCGACGAGTAGGGCACAAGTCCAAACTCACTGATATATGAAAAGAACAATGTACTGCTTAATGAACCCAAGTCGCCTGGATAACTTGGATTAGCTGTAGGGCTTGTGGCTGGAGGAACATCTCATTGCATGTGGTGATAATCCTAGTTAGCTAATGTAGAAAGCCGTAGTCATTGATTGGCCGAAAATGATTGTATGGTATAGTTTCAGTGCTCGATTATTGCAGGCTTGATCGCATGATTGTCACTTTTAGCAATAAAGATCAGAGGCTGAGTTCTGTTCAGACGAAGGGTTACAACCCTGGTCCTTGTTTGGTTTAAGGGTTGTAACCTGGCTTCCGAAACAGTTCTAAGTCCTCTCTTCGTTTATTGTCTTATTGCACCCCACCTCATGCTTGTGATGTTTTACCTTACCAACAGGATTGGAGACGGAGTTCTATTCAGGTGAATGGTTACAACCCCGGTCCTTGTATGGTTTAAGGGTTGTGACCTGGCTACTTGAATGGTTTCCTCGTACTCCATTATGACTGTTGTTATTCCTTTACTTTCAGTCCTTTTAACTGCTTTAATATGTTTTCTGATATGCTGGTTTTAGTTCTTAAGTGAAGCCTCCTTTGTGGCACTTGCTCTTTCTGGGATCTGACCCAGCTGGTTTTGTGTGGCCAGATTTCGGAGCAGCTTCAGAGGATCAACCAACCTTCCAGCCCAATGGTGACCATCAGGCGTGACCAGGACAACGAGTGGGTTTATTTTTGCTCTTCCACTCTATTGTAAAAAAAATTCTATTTTGAGGCATTTAGCCGGCGAGCACCTGTTAGCTCGTATTGCATACCCTATTATTGTCTGCCTACGGGCTGTAGCATGATTGACAGATCCTAGGGTTGATCATGTATGACTAAACTCTTGCTAGTCCACACATTTTGTAACGACTAGCTTCATGATCAGCTGAATATGTAATGTTTGGGACGCCTTATTATTGTATATTGGGTGATCTTACATCTTGTAACTTTACTTGCTTGCTTGAGATTGAGACATTTAGGCTTGTTATTGACCATAGGAGACTGATGGATTGCAGTTAAACCCTCATGTATCTAGACAGCCGTGACCGTATAGTGGGGTGGATTCCATTTCATTATACGTAGCTGGCTATGTATGCCTCCGCTCTCTAGTATTCTGGTTCTGGGCGTTACATGGTTTAAGTGGTGGCCCATGCAGGTCTTGTAAATCAAGACATGTGAGGGTTTACCAAATAGATGTCTCAATCAGTACTCGTCCTTGATCTCTGCCAGTATCTTCTAATTCCTGAGATTCTCGACCTGATCACATGCTTGTATCGTTGATCTGTCTGGGTCCTTCCTTATTATACCCTATGTCGTCTTCTTCAGCGGCATTGTTCCTGGACCTGCCGATCAGCAAGGCGACGCACCTCCCGTGGACCAACAGCAACAAGAAGACCAGGCCCAGCACTTAGGAGCAGCCTTCCGGGCCATGCCTTCCGGAGATCCAGAACCCCCGGTGCAGTCAGCCCAGCCCGCGAGGCAGGACGATGGAGCCTTAGTTGGACTTATCAGGGAGTTGCTTGCATCGCAGGACCGTCGAGGGGATGTCTTGCATCAGGTAGTGGCAGATGCTCTGGGGAGAGGTGGGCATCATGGGAGCAGTGCAGCGAACAGTTTCAAGCGCCTGAACCCTCCATTCTTTGATGGTAGCGAAGATGCTATCGCTGCTGATGCGTGGCTTCAGGACACAGAGGTAATATTGGAAGCAACGAAGACCCCAGAAGATGAGAAGGTGGCCGTGGTACGCCTGCAGTTATTGGATCTAGCCCGCAGCTGGTGGGCGGCTCAGGCCGTTGGACTAGCGGCGCCTATTGCCTGGACAGTATTCCGTGAGAGGTTTTGGACCAAGTACTTCGATGCGGTGGCTCGGTACGATCTGCAGACCAAGTTCACCAATTTGAAGCAGATAGGCAGGACGGTCGATGGGTATGCGGTCGAGTTTTCCAGGCTTAGTCGGTTTGCTTCCACCTTGTGTAGAGTGTGAAAAATTATAACACGCCGACATAAGACTCAACCAAAGCCATACGCTCAAAGCCATACACTCAGCCAAAGCCATACGCTCAAGGCCATACGCTCAGCCAAAGTCGTACGCTCAGTGAATATTTTATTATTTCTTGAATGACAGTACAGCATACATTTAATGGAGGATAAATCTGACACTTCGTCTTTCGTGCAAAGACAGCTGCCCTATGAAGATTAGTCGTCGTATGGGTTTTCGAGAATTGATTTTGTCTCTTACGAGGACAGCTCATCAGCCATCATAAATGCACAGCCATCATTACTGTCATTTCTGAGTCTGTCAGCCATCATATCTGCAACACGACGCTCGAGAGATATTTGTCAGTTATTAGAAGATATGGCGTATTTGAGAAGATTGAGGACAGCCACGTGTCTACCCCCTCAATGCTTACGACTCCTTGCCAACCAAGTGAGCGTATGCACTTCATATGACTCCTTGCTAACCAAGTGAGCGTATGGACTCCATACGACTCCTTGTCAATCAAGTGAGCGTATGGACTCCATACGACTCCTTGTCAATCAAGTGAGCGTATGGACTCCATACGACTCCTTATCAATCAAGTGAGCGTATGGACTCCATACGACTCCTTGTTAATAAAGTGAGCGTATCAGCTTTATATGACTCTATACTATCCAAGTTAGCGTATGACTCCTCTTCAACAAAAACAGCGTATCACAGCAAATGTATTCAAGATGACTTCAAACGTACAGTCAACACACGTTCTCACGTGTCCTGTACTCAGTTACCCACTTATTTAGAAGTTATGCAACGTGGCATCCATGCCATCAATCTCTCCTAGATATATTCCATTTCTTTCAACCGCACTCTAATGTGTCTCCATCAGAATTTGCCACGCGTCCCTGCAGTTATGCACACGTCAAGTAACTGACTGAGCGTATACTTCAGAACAGTTATCCAGAACTCTATAAAAGAGAGTTTATTCATCTTCATCAGACAACACATTTAATTCAGAGAGAACAGAGAGATTGCCCAGTTGCTGTCCAAGTTCTTCGAAGTTCGAGTTTTCTTCGTCGCATCGTCCAAGGGATAAAGTAATCGTCTTCTAGATTAGATTCCTATAGTTGTAATTTTCCCAGAAACACAATAAATAAAGTGAATTTATTTATGGAAAACAAATTGGCGACTCTACTGGGGAAAGCTGTCTCCTCCAATGAGATAGCAACAACTCAATGCGATACTTCGTCGATCGGCTCGACGAAGAAAGTGATGGTCGTACAATTCGATCAATCTGCTTACAAAGAAATGCTCAAAGCGAAGGAGGGCCGAACTGCTTCCTCTGCTCTTCTTGCTGCCAAGAAGAAGGGACGCTCTGTTTATGTCCCTAAGTCTTCTTCGATGGCCCGAGACGCTTCTGTCACTCACGCTGACAAGCACACGTCTCCAACTTCAACGAAGCACGCCTCGGCTTCTCTGAACACGGCAATAGTGGCTTCTCCTAGTCACGCTGACAAAGTGGGTTCTTTAACCAAGTCAGCGTGTCCAAGGAAAACCATCTCTGGACATGTCAAAGTCTCTTCTCCTTCTACCCTAACGACAGCAGTCGGCTCTTTAGCCATTAATGACTCTGTGCGTATGGCAGTCAAAGGGCAGCGTACGGCGAAGCCAGCGTATAACAAAAGCCAACAGCAGGCAGCGTATGCTAAACCAAAGCCAGCGTATGCTAGTAAAAAGGCAGCGTATGACCAGAATTCCAAACTGAAGTCAGCGTATGCCAACCAATACAGTCCTTTGACTGTTTCTCCAAATCAGGCTGGGGGTTCTTTTCCACAGAACATACAAATGATTCCCCCACAACTTGCACATCTTGTGCTAACCAAGGAGAAAGACTCTTTAGTCAACTCCTCTACTCCTAAGGTCTTTACCTCTGGAGTTAATTTGACTAGTACTTTTACTAGATCAAACAAAGGAAAACGCCTTTTGGCTACTTCCTCTAAAGATGGATTATTACCGACTCCCAGTCGGAATAATGTCCATCTTCCTTCTCTCAAAATTTCCCGATCTGAGAAAGCCAAATTACAAGTATCCAAGACTGATACTATAGTCATATCTCCTACGGATCTTCGTAACAAGCTTAACCGGAATCATCTCGGTTCTACTTCCGGTATAAAGAAGCCTTATCAAACTGAGACAAGTAAACTAGACCCTGATGCAGAATATGCCAAGAACTATATCGCTCAAATTAATCGATCTTTATACACTCAAGAACCGAGAAGACAGAAGAATAAAAGACAAGTTTCTACACAGAAACTATCTTCAAGTACTTCCCAATCTGTTCCTACAGATCTCCGGGAACATTTGCAAAACAAACGGAGAATCGACACTCCATCTGGCTATGACATTGCTCATATTTGCCATAAAAAGCATGGTTGTAACTTCCAACCTCGAGTTGTGATTCAGTGTTGTTGTTCACCAAAAAGACGATCTGTTTTCGAACGGATTCAACATGAACCAATACTGGACGAAGACGAACCTCTTTATGCTTCTGTCAACATGACCTCCAGAAACATTGGGGGTAGAATACGATCTGATGCTATGTCAGATTCTGAAGATGGTGTTTACCTCGGTACCCGATCCAGGACCGGAGCCTCGACCAGGGTCTCTTCTTCTTCTCATCCAAGTAATAATCCGGAGATCACAGAGGACTTCCTTGGAGAGTCCAATTTCCCGGTATTGACTCCCGTAAATAGCCCCGAGAAAGAGACTGATTCTCACAGCGATGATTCAGAACAGACTGTTTCATCGTCTATTCCTCGAACGATTACCGCTTATATGGTAGATGGTAATCAAGAGCCTTCGACTAGCACTGAAGCTCATGAACAGAGATTTCTTCCTTGGAACAACAGTTGCGAGCTATGGCAGATACATTGACTGCTATGCATACTCTTATGCAAGCTCAACAATGAACTCAGCAAGTTCAAACAACAGTACCACCAGTGGTATTAAATACTCCTGTTGCCCCAAACCCGGAACCCTCTACTATTCCGGGGGTACAATCTAATGTTCCTGTACAACCTACTCCAAGTCAGTCCGGAGCTGGGGGTGATATATATGCTGCAGTCCCTCCTCCCAATTATACTCAACAAGCAACAACACCGCAATCTTCCGGAGCTGTCACTGAAGAGTTGAAAAATCTTCGGTCTCAGTTCGAAGCATTCAAGCAAAAAGATGGCTTACAAAGATTGGGTATCAAGCAGCCTTATCCCATACAATGGAAGGAAGTATCGTATCCTCCAAATACAAACCTCTGACCATCTCTTTCTTTGATGGGACTACCTCCCCAAGTCAGTTCATTAATCACTTTGAAGTAATGACTGATCAGTTGCAACCAAGCGATGCCCTCCCCACTCGGGTATTCGTCGGTTGTTTTAAAGGAACCGCTTATGAATGGTATCGAAGTCTCCCGGATGGGTGTATTACTTCATTTGCTGGATTCAAACAGATGTTTCTAGAACGATTCTATGAAGGCGTCAACGACATGACCATGTCGGCCCTCATAAGAATTAAACAGAACAATAATGAAAGCACAGAGAGCTTCATTGAAAGATTCAGAAGAGAAGCCCTCAAAATGCCTCTCGGAACTCCCGATGCTGTTACTATCGACACTTGCAAGTCAAATCTCTTACCAATCATCAGCATGTGGACAGGGTCAACTCAATTCCAAGATTGGCCTTCTTTCATCGTCAGTGCCAAAGCCGCCGAAGTCAGTGCTGAAACCTTCAAAGGCCTGGGGGTACAAATGACTCCCAAGGAATCAAATCAGAGTACTGGTAATAATGCTCGACCCAACAATCGCAAAAGAAAAAAGGCTCTTGAAGTCAATCTCCAGAACAAGAGTCAAGAGATAATGACTACCCAAGCTACCCCAGCTCCAACAAATCAACAACAGAGACCTCCTCGGCCGAAGGAAGAGTATTCTTTCGACGATGACGATGTTCAGGGTATCTTTGAATGCTTGCTCAAAGGTAACAAGATACAATTGCCAGAAGTCAAAAAGCCTGATGAAGCCAACAAGACGGATCATCCAAAATACTGTCCATATCATAGAATGTTGGGTCATACAATCCGGTCTTGCTATGTATTAAAAGAAAAGATCCAGGAAATGATTAAATCAGGAGCTGTGACACTGACACCTAAAGACAAGACAGTCACAGCAAATGTGATTTCAATGCAGTTCGGTGACTTCCCTCCGTTAATGGTGAAAAGTGGGATTGTTCCTATTCCCAAAGTAACTCTTGAAGTTGTGAACGTCCCACCAGCACAGAATGAAGGACTTGTTTCTGTCACAACTAAAAAGAGAGAGATCATGTGGATTCACCCGGATTTAATGACGGAATTCGAGACGTCTTCCTCTTCTCCTCGGAAGACTCCTTTGTCTAAAAAGAAGCCTGGGAAGACTAAGTCGTGCAATGTGACTTCTAGTATCACACCCAATCTTTCTCTAACCTCTACTTTCATCTTGGCAGGAAATTCACCCCCTGTGGAGGCAAAAACTATTCCTCAATTTGAAGATAGATATAAGCCTGCATTCCATCTATATAGTTCACAATCTCGTGAATTAATGGCGAAGATGGGTTATGATCTAGCCACCGCTCCTGGTTTAAACTCAGGCAAAGGACTCCAAGCACCTTTAGCCATCACTATGAGACATAATCAATCTCGTGTTGGCCTTGGTTTCTGGAATGAAACTCTCATCAATCACAAAAGAGCCAAGAGCAAGATGAAGAATTGCAACATGGTTTCGATAGACACTGAGCCTGAGCTTGAAATCGAAGTTCTTGTCGGAACTCGGTCAGGAAAGATATATCTGAAAGATTATGCTAAAATTCTTGAAGAAACTCCTGATGTCCCTCCGGTTACAACTCCAACATCAATCTCTAACGAAGGACCTTCAAATGTTCCTATTGAGACGGTTCCTTCTAAACCAACAGCAGCTGACAAAGGCAAACAACAAGTCCGCTTCGACAAACCATTGAAGAAGTCATCTCCTACAGGACTTGAAAGGCCTTATAATTTTGATATATTGGCTCAACTAGCCAATACACCAGCTAAATTGTCAATCTTCGAGCTCTTACGCCTCTCTAAAGAGACTCGAGAAACTCTGAGTGAAGCGCTGTTGCAAGCAGAAACCTGCCTGACTTTTCTCAAGAAGCCGGGAACAGAACCAGTCTCTCATTGCCATAATATATTGGAATTAATTCCAAACATTACCTTTACGCAGGACGATATGCTGCTAGAGGATAATCGACATGACCGTCCTTTATATTATACATAATATGTCGATTCTATGAAGGTAGATCGTCTACTGATTGATCCAGGATCCGCTCTCAGTATTATGCCAAAAACTATGCTAGATGCACTGAAAATATTCGTACATAGTCTTTCCAGTACTATCACTACCATCCTGGGATTCAATCAAGGAAAAAGTGAGCCTTTGGACAAGATTCGCCTCAAATTTCAAATAGGCAATTTTCGCACTAAGGTTACTTTCTTCATCATCGACAATCATGGTTGCTCATATAATGCTCTATTGGGGAGACCATTCTTGCATGAACATAATATTGTTCCTTCGACTCTTCATCAATGCTTCAAATATGTTGATGATAATGGAGAGGTTCAAAAGGAAGTTGCAGATCTCTATCCATTCAGAGGAGTCGAAGCTTACTTCAATGACTCTCGTATGTACAAAGATGAATACTCAAAAGTCTTGCAAGCTATGGATAACGACGATGAGACATCAAAAGTCGACACCTTTGTTATTCCTGTAAAAGGGCGTATCACTCATCCGCAGTCTCTTAAACCATCTGAAGAATGTTCACTGATAATTCATGTCAGTGGACGTACTACTGCATTGTCTTCCCAAGCCCCACAAAGTTCGCTGATAATTCCTGTCAGTGGACGCATCACTCCCCCTCCATCTTCTCAGGCTAGACCAGATACTCTAGTCATTCCAGTCAGTGGACGTACTACTTATCCACGATCTTCTTCAAGGGAGCTCACCTCTTCTGAACCTTTTGTTATCGATCTTAATCGAAACAAAACTTCTGATCGCTCTTCTTTTCCCCCTTTAGTCATTAATTTGACTAAGTCTGATAAGGCTCAGCCTTCTTCTGTAAATACAGCATCTAATATTAATGAAGCATCTCCTTTACAGTATATTGATGTCTGTAATCATGTACAAAGTTATTTACAATTGCTAGATAGCTTAGAGCCACTAACTATAGGAGTTGTTCAAACTCTTCATACAAAAGCATCATTAGAGTCTATACAAAAGTCATACTTCGTGGTCCCTATTAGAAAGTTGGGAGAAAATCCAATATTCTTCTATAAAGGACCCCAGAATCCTCCTAACCTGGAAGAAGATGACAAAAACGATGATACTGGAAGGTTACAACTACGTCACTACAGTCAGCAGTCCAAAAATATCATCAAGAATATGGGTTATGACTTCAGAACCAGCCTCAATAATGGAAAAGGAAGAAGAATGCCTGTTCGAATTCCTCCATTAACATACGGAAGGACAAAATATGGTTTAGGTTACATTGCTCCTATCTCCTTTATCAACGCAGTCCATGAGGATTCAGAATCCGATGGAGGCGAACGATCTGAGTCTTCCGATTCCCTCTCTTGGGATTCTGACACAAGTATTGGCGATTTTCATCGTTCTATTCTATCCATCAATATGGTCTCTGCCGATGGCCTGCAAGAAAATGATGAAGATGAGGATGATTTTGAAATATCACCCAAATCAGAACAATGGGCTCAAAGATTAGATAACCAATGGGAATTCAGGTTCGAGCAAAGAGAACCTCCCACTGAAGATAAATTGATCCAAATTGATATTGGTGAAGAGGGGTCCCCCAAGCCAATATTCATCAGTGAAAGTCTTTCAGAAACAGATAAGCAAGACATGATCAAGCTTATTCATGATTATATCGATGTCTTCGCCTGGAGCTACGAGGATATGCCAGGACTAGATCCGAAGATCGCAACGCACAAACTTAATATCATGCCAAATGCTAAATCAGTCAAACAACAACAACGACGATTTCGTCTAGACATTATGGATGCAATTGAAGCTGAAGTCAACAAGCGTATGGCTTCCGGATTTATTCGAGAGGAACAACATCCTGAATGGGTGGCTAACATCGTTCCTGTCCTCAAAAAGACCGGCAAGATCCGAGTCTGTATAGACTTTCGTGATCTCAATGCGGCTTGTCCTAAAGACGAGTTTCCTCTTCCAATTATCGACGTCATGATCGATAACACATGTGGTTTCGAACAAATGTCATTCATGGATGGGTATTCGGGGTACAATCAAATCAAAATATTTCCAGATGACGAGAGACATACTTCCTTCAGAACGTCGATCGGTACATACTGTTATACAGTGATGCCGTTTGGTCTCAAAAATGCAGAAGCAACATATCAGCGAGTAATTAGCACTATATTCTGCGAACATCTCCGAAAAATAGTTGAATGCTATGTTGATGATATTGCAGTCAAAAGTCGAAGAAAGGAGAATCATATCCAAGATTTGAAGACTATCTTTGATTTAATGCGTCAGCATCAACTTAAAATGAATCCTACTAAGTCCTTCATGGGCGTCTCTAGTGGCAAATTTCTCAACTTCGTCATTACCGCTAAAGGTATACACGTGGATCCCGAGAAGATCAAAGCCATCCAAGAGATGCGTCCTCCACGCACCTTAAAAGAGCTACGAGGATTTCAAGGAAGAATTACTTATATCAGGAGATTCATTTCCAACTTATCAGGACGCTGCAGACCATTCAACAAACTTATGAAGAAAGGTGTATCTTTCGTCTGGAACGAAGAATGTCAAAAAGCATCTGACGATATCAAACAGTATCTTATGAACCCTCCGGTTTTGGTACCTTCCATCTCGGGAATACCATTCCTTCTATATGTTCGAGCCATGGATCATTCTCTCGGTGCATTACTCGCCCAGAAAAATAAAGCTGGCCATGAACAGGCTATTTATTATCTCAGTCGCACAATGACAGGTGCTGAACCACGTTATTCTCCAATCGAGAAAGAATGCCTAGCATTAATGTTTGCCGTTCAGAAGACGCGACATTATATCATCGGTCAAACGATTCACGTCATTTCCAGAGTAAATCCCATCAGGATTATGATGAAGAAACCCGGTATTCTTAACTCTAGACTAGCTAATTGGGGAATCTTGTTAGCTCAATACGACATGCATTATGTTCCTCAAAAGTCAGTTAAAGGACAGGCTCTCGCTGATTTTTGGCGGCTCATGCAATTCCAGAAGATTCTAAATTATATGATGAGATTTCAGATGAAGTTCTGGATTCGAATCTGGTTTCTGAAGAAACTCCTACCTGGCGTCTATTCTTTGATGGAGCATCTAGAATAGGTCCTAATGGCGATATTGTCGCCGGAGTTGGGATTGTTCTCGTATCCCCAGAAGGACTAACTATTCAGAGGGCTTATTCTCTGGATCAATCATGTTCAAACAATGTAGCCGAATACAATACATTGCTCATCGGTCTTCAACTTGCTAAACATCTGGATATTCAATATTTAGAAGTTTATGGAGACTACAAGCTTATCATCAATCAGATCAGAGGAACGTATGAGGTCCGTCATCAAGATTTGATACCTTGTCATCGAGCAGCACTCTCTATGGCCTCCTCCTTTGAAGGTTTCTTTATTGAACACGTTCGACGAGCCTGTAATGCAGAAGCCGATGCTTTGGCTAATCTTGCCGCTGTGTTAGCCATACCAATCAGACGTCAGCAAGTGATAGTGGTTCATAACCGAGAACTATTCTATGTTGAGAATAATTTGGCTTTGGGTTTTCCCCATAATCCAGACGAAAATTCTCTCAACCTTGATGAATTTTCATCCAACCTTAGCACTGGATTAAGGTTTGACAGAGTGTCCTCGTATTCTTCCGATTCTACTATGGAATATGTCTTTTCTAACAAACAGAAGCCATAACTGAAGACTGGAGACGTCCGTTTTTAGACTTTGTGTTGTATGACATACTTCCCGACAATCCGAGCGAAGCAGCATCTATCCGGCGTCGATCTCTCAGATTCTATTATAATCATACAACGAAGACACTATATCGTCGGGCTTACGACGGTCTTCTCTTCCGATGCATCGCTGGTGAAGAAGCACAACAGATTATCCGTGAAGCACATGATGGTGTTTGCGGAGCCCATCAACCAGGTCCTAAACTTCAAGATCGTATAAAGGGTTATTATTGGCCCACGATGGTGGCTGACGCCATTCAATATGCTCGGAAATGTAAAGCCTGTCAAATTCATACAGACTTTATCCATCAACCATCAGAGTTCTTACATCCAACAGCGGCATCATGGCCCTTTGAAGCTTGGGGCATGGACGTCATTGGTCCTATCAACCCACCATCATCAAAAGGACATCGGTTTATTCTAGCAATAACCGATTACTTTTCCAAGTGGGCTGAAGCAATCCCGTTATCTGAAGTCAAAACTTCTAATGTCATCAACTTCGTCAAACATCATGTCATTACGATTTGGTGTTCCTCGAAGTATTATCATGATAATGGACCGCAATTCGTCAGTCAGAAATTTACTCGATTCACAATGACCATCGAATTAATAATTTAGCTTCTACACATATAATCCAGCAGCAATGGATTGGCAGAAGTTTCAATAA
>JANAVB010022593.1:7052535-7102535 GCA_029216955.1 Iris pallida
CTTGAGAGTAGTGGCTTCCTTCACTGATTCTCTCAAAATCAGTAAGTCATTAGCTGTTTTAGTCTGATTCTCGGCCTCTATCGCGGGTTGACTAGTCACCTGCGCATCATCGGCCGTTGGCGGAGTCAACTCCATATCAGAAGGCATAGATGGTTCAGCAGGTTCAGGCACATCCTCTTCAATAGGTTCTATCTTTACAGAAGAAGCAAAGGCAGCTTGCTTCTCTAAAGCCAATCGCTCGGCACGATTGGTGGGACTCTTTGCATCGAGACAAATCACAGATTTAGTCTTTGAAACTATCACCTTCCTTCCTATTCTTTTTGTTAGTAGAATAGTAGGATAATCATCTTTGGAGTCACTACCTGCTTCGTCTGCATCTCTGATTCGTATTCCACGATTACGAGCCTCTGCCCGAGTAACCCTTTTTGGAGCAGGCCCAGAAGCATCTTTGCCCCGCTTCCTTTTCGGTGTACTGTCGGCAGATACACTCTCTTCAGCACTTCCAATAGGTACATATAATGGCTGATGAAGTTCATCAGAGAAGAAATTCTCTAAAATTTCATCATAAACTTCATCAGTAGCCATAGGATCTTCTCGGTCATGACAATCTCTTGGCAGGGCTGATTTGGTTGATCTCTTATCAACATGGATGAAGCTTTTACCTAAGATGCTGAATTTTTCATCAAAGGTATTAGCCGATACATAGAATTTGGCATAAGACGCCAATATTCTAGCTCCTCTCCGATAAGTAACTGGATCTGGCATGGAAAAGGTAGCCCCGGTAGCTTTGGCAATATAGTATATCCAAGCTCTGGCGCCATCGATTAATCCGCCTTGGTAGCCAAAACATGTCGTTGCATTTTCTACATGCAACTGATCATAGCCAAATTGCCGAGCAAACCTACTCGGAAGATACGGCTCCAGATAGGTGACATCGTCACGACGACAGATCAAGTGAGATGGCCTGATCCTCTTCAGCCATTCATGTTGAATATCATCTAACTCATTGGCACCAATGCCATCAATTAACTTCTCAGACATGGTTTCATAACCAACAGGTGGAGGAACACAAGTGAAACTCCATAATTCTCCCCTGTTTAATATGGTTCTACAGTCTGTCAGAGTGGCATACCTCCACTTTGGTGTATGACGATATCTTTCCAAAAAGGTATCGTCTGGTCTAGCCATTCCAACACTCATGAGAGATTCGAAATGGAGAAGCAGCCACCCAAATAAATATGTAAAGGGCATTTCTACCCGAGGAAAAGTTACGAGCTTCTTCTTCGCCAATTCAAACATCCTGTCTGTATATGCCCTTAAGCCAGCATTCAGACGGCATGTCATTGCTGTCAGCAAATCCATCTTGTATCCGAAAGTCAGACGGACTGCTGCAAAAACAACTCCTCTGTGCATCCTGTCTGCTGAACAGGTGCCGGGTACTACAAATTTTCTCAGCCAGAGGGATATAAATCTGGCCAGATGACCTTCATCAGATAATTTCCGGCCACCTTGCTTTATATAGGTCTCCAACCTATCACCAGCTTTGTAGGTGTCTTCGTCTTCTTCAATGATGATGTCGTCATGAGTGGTGTCCTGGATTAGTTTGTCAATCTCAGCTTGACTCAGGGGTTTAAAGCGACCGATATATTGATCAGTCTTCTTCTTCTTCTGAACTTCTTCAGTGCGGCCTTGGAATAAATAAGCCATCCACTTAGAAGAATAGCAGTTGGAACCTCCCTCTGCACCTTGTGCCTTATAAAAAGCCTTACATATACTGTAATGGCACATTAATTCTTTAAAAATATGAAGAACCAGTGGGTTGGCCTCGGAAATTTTATTCATTTCATCAATGAAAGGAATATACTCTTCATATGGCAAATCTCCTGTTGGCAGCTGAAAAATGTATGCCATCTCATGGAGGGCGAATCCCATCTCGTCTCTTGGAGTCATGAAAGTGCCGGTACGGTAATTATACCTTTCCGCTAATGCCAAGAACAAATCTGGGTTTGGCCTAAAACCATAAGCGGTGCACTTGATGGCATTATATAGGCCTATCACCTTTAACTGTTCCCCAAAGTTGTTCAGAATCCATCTTACAAGAACAGTCCATCTGGTATTCTCCGGGTTCACCAGACCAGTAAGCCTCATAGACTGTTTTGGGTAAACAGCATTTTCTAGCTGAACAAATTCATTTGCAAAGATTGGGACTCTAACTGGCCTCAGAAGTGCTGAGTCCTCAGGAGGAATGGTAGCTGGCAGCAATCCTCGCAAAACTGAGACATGTGGTTCAGTACCACTGCGAAATCTTCCTTGACTGTATCCTATCTATCCAGCTTTTGCTTGACGGAATGGAGTGATATCCCACTTCATTTGCCTTTGATGACTCGCGTGGAATAAGCGAGCTATGTTGATGCTTTTGGACAAACCAGTCAGATACATTGGTTGATTCGCATCACCATCTCTATAATATGAGTATGACACTTTATCAAGAGCAGGCTGGGAGTTTATATCAATAGCATCTCCAAAAAGAAATGCTGGCTTCGAGTGGGTAGCACTATCCACACTCTGTAGAGGCAGTCCACTCATCATATTCAGCAGGGTGTCATTCTCCTGATTTGTCAGAATAGCTATCCTTGTGGAAGGCCCATCAAATTGAGGAAAACGGACATGTGATATGTCACTATTATAGTTGTTTCCTACACATCCTTCAAATTGTGCATCCTGAGCCAGAATATCCACTGCAAAAGAAGAATAAGAAGTTAGAAATCTTCAACACAAATAGATGACAAAGATCAACATACGCTCACTCTATCCTAAGCGTATGACAGATTCAAAGATCAACATACGCTCACTCTATCCTAAGCGTATGAAAGATTCAAAGATCAACATACGCTCACTCTATCCTAAGCGTATGACAAATTCAAAGATCAACATACGCTCAGTCTATCCTAAGCGTATGACGAGTTCAAAGATCAACATACGCTCAGTCTATCCTAGGCGTATGATGAATTTTAAGTTCAGTTCACGCTCAGCTTTTATTCAAAGATTATAGGATGATTGGGTCTTTTTCTTAAGCGTATCAGCGTATGGTTGACAAGATATTCATCAAAAATACGCTAACAAAGGAGTTAGCGTATCTCAGTTAGACAACTTGACATAGCGTATTCCTTCAAATCAGCATATTTTGACATTTCTATCAAAGATACGCGTATCTTATAGAATACGCTCCAAGCATATTTTTTGTATAAACGAAAAATATGGAATACGACTAAACCCTAAAGAGGGAAGCGTATTTTCTGACGTATTGACCCTAAAAAGGGATACGTTTTATGATTTTGTCCTAACCAGAGCCCTAAATAGGGGATAGTTACTGTTCATCATCTCCATCCTCACCATAGAGGGGCTTCAATGGGCGTTCACTTCGTCAAAGACGCTCATCAGCAGTCTTTTTAGTGGCAGCGGCGGCAGGGCGAGATGACTCTGCAGGTGCCTTCCCCTTTCCCTTCGCAGCAGCGTCGACTTTGGGCGCCATTGATGAAAATTGAGTCGAAGAAGAAGAAGTTTGAGTTTTGGAGCTTTTTCTCTCTCGAAGACAAATGCAGAAGTAAAAAAATAAATTAGGTTTTGAAAGAACTATTTATAGAAGAAAAGAGAAGTTGAAATGGCGGCCGTTCTTTAAAACAGAATCCCTAAAGATTTGCACTGATATTGAAGAAATCATGCCAGCGTGTCAAGACTTATTCCCACTTTAAAGTTCAAAGTAATTTTGAACTTTTGAAATTTATAAAGTTCGAAAACTTTGAAGGGGGTCTTGTAGAGTGTGAAAAATTATGACACGCTGACATAAGACTCAACCAAAGCCATACGCTCAAAGCCATACGCTCAGCCAAAGCCATACGCTCAAGGCCATATGTTCAGCCAAAGCCGTACGCTCAGTGAATATTTTATTATTTCTTGAATGACAGCACAGCATACATTTAATGGAGGATGAATCTGACACTTCGTCTTTCGTGCAAAGACAGCTGCCCTATGAAGATTAGCCGTCGTATGGGTTTTCGAGAATTGATTTTGTCTCTTACGAGGACAGCTCATCAGCCATCATAAATGCACAGCCATCATTACTGTCATTTCTGACAGTCTGTCAGCCATCATATCTGCAACACGACGCTCGAGAGATATTTGTCAGTTATTAGAAGATATGGCGTATTTGAGAAGATTGAGGACAGCAACGTGTCTACTCCCTCAATGCTTACGACTCCTTGCCAACCAAGTGAGCGTATGGACTTCATACGACTCCTTGCTAACCAAGTGAGCGTATGGACTCCATACGACTCCTTGTCAATCAAGTGAGCGTATGGACTCCATACGACTCCTTGTCAATCAAGTGAGCGTATGGACTCCATACGACTCCTTATCAATCAAGTGAGCGTATGGACTCCGTACGACTCCTTATCAATCAAGTGAGCGTATGGACTCCATACAACTCCTTGTTAATAAAGTGAGCGTATCAGCTTTATATGACTCTATACTATCCAAGTTAGCGTATGACTCCTCTTCAACAAAGACAGCGTATCACAGCAAATGTATTCAAGATGACCTTAAACGTACAGTCAATACACGTTCTCACGTGTCCTGTACTCAGTTACCCACTTATTTAGAAGTTATGCAACATGGCATCCATGCCATCAATCTCTCCTAGATATATTCTATTTCTTTCAGCCGCACTCTAATGTGTCTCCATCAGAATTCGCCACGCGTCCCTGCAGTTATGCACACGTCAAGTAACTGGCTGAGCGTATGCTTCAGAACAGTTATCCAGAACTCTATAAAAGAGAGTTTATTCATCTTCATCAGACAACACATTCAATTCAGAGAGAACAGAGAGATTGCCCAGTTGCTGTCCAAGTTCTTCGAAGTTCGAGTTTTCTTCGTCGCATCGTCCAAGGGATAAAGTAATCGTCTTCTAGATTAGATTCCTATAGTTGTAATTTTCCCAGAAACACAATAAATAAAGTGAATTTATTTATGGAAAACACCTTGGTGGCGACCGAGTTCGATAGAGCCCAGCGGTTTCAACAGGGACTCCACCTGGAGATTTTGCTGGAAGTGGAGCAGTTTGAGCATCAGACTTTTGATGCGGTATTGAGGGCAGCTAGGAGACATGAGTATACCTTCCAGAGGATTGTGGACAGGACCGGAGGTCGAAAACGATCTCACGGCCAGATGAATCAGTCGTCAGCTCCAGCCCCGGCAGCTAGAGCTTTGACCATTGGAGCTCCGAGAAGGGCATCATCAGTTATGTCGGTTCAGCATTCAATCCCGATGTATCCTCAGCAGCAGAAGCAGAAGCAGTCTTCGTCCATGGGCTGCTCTTATTGTGGGAAGCCTGGACATATTGTTTCAGAGTGTCGCAAGGCTCGAGGATTGTGTTTGCTTTGTGGAGCACCGGACCACAAGGTAGGGTCCTGCCCGTTCAGGACTGACTCATCACCAGCCAGGACCAGTTCATCAGTGAGGGGACCAGCCCCAGTACCAGTCCAGCCGCAGTTTCTATCCCCGTGGCCATTGCCGACGCAGATCCAGGCTTTTTATCAGCAAAGGCCTCAGCAGTTTGCCCAGGCGCAAGCCCAGAATAGGCAGAGAGGATTCCAGCAGAGAGGGCCGGCACCCAGAGGACATGGTCAAGTATTGGCTTTGACCATGGAAGAAGAAGGAGTGGCACCAGGTGAGGTAGTGGCAGGTACTATTCTCGTCAACACATTTCCCGCTTCAGTGTTATTTGATTCTGGTGCATCACATTCATTTATGTCTGCACGATTTGCGACACGGATAGGACTGGAGCCCGAGTCGTTATCAGTAAGGCTCAATATACTTACTGGTAATGGTCTTGTGGGAGTAGATAGAGTATTTTCCTCGTGTCGAATCGTGGTTAGCGGTAGAAAGTTTCCCGCTAGGCTGATAGAATTCCCGATGGCCAATTATGATGTGGTCTTAGGGACGGATTGGTTGGGAGATCAGTATGCTAGAATAGACTGCCATATTGGCAGAGTTGTTTTTAGCATTCCAGGCGAGCCGGAGTTTTCCTTCTCTCGAGGCGAAGTGGAACCTTCTCCTCCATTATTGCGGATGGCCGTAGCAGCAGTACAGTTACCCCGAATAGTCGAGAAATTTCCAGATGTTTTCCCTGAAGAGCTTCTAGGAATGCCGCCAGAACGGGAGATCGAGTTTACTATCGACTTAATTTCCGGGACAGCACCAGTGTCAGAGAGAGTCTACAGGATGGCGCCGTCAGAATTGGAGATATTGTACAAGACGATTGACGAACTCCGGACCAAGGGATTTATTCGTGCAAGTGGATCGCCTTGGGGAGCCCTGATGCTTCTTGTGAAAAAGAAGGATGGTACGTCCAGATTATGTGTTGACTATCGTACCTTGAACTCAGTGAAAATCAAGAACAGATATCCTCTCCCCAGGATAGATGACTTGTTTGATCAATCAGAGGAGCGGCGGTATTCTCGAAGATTGATTTGCGGTCAGGATACCATCAGATCAAAGTCAGAGAGCAGGACATCCCGAAGACAGCTTTTCGATCTAGATATGGGCATTGGGAGTTCCTTGTTATGTCCTTTGGAGCAACCAATGCGCTGGCCGTATTCATAGATCTCATGAATCGTATCTTCATGCCTTATTTGGATCAGTTCGTGATCGTGTTCATAGACGATATCCTGGTCTACAACAAGAATGAAGCAGAGCATGAGCAGCATCTCAGAGTTGTCCTCCAGATTCTTTGAGAGCACCAGTTGTATGCCAAGTTCAGTAAATACGAGTTCTGGCTCGATCGCATTTCATACTTGGGTCATATCATCACTAGAGGGGGAGTTGAAGTGGATCCCCAGAAGATAGTGGCTATCGAAACCTGGCCAGTGCCCCGCACAGTTGCAGAAGTTCGTAGCTTTCTTGGATTAGACGGCTATTACCGGAGATTTATTTCGGACTTCGCTCGGATATTAGCACCATTGACACAGTTTACCCGCAAGGAGGTGCAGTTCGCTTGGACAGCAGATTGTCAGGAATCTTTTGAGAAGCTGAAGCGAGGCTTGATGACGGCACCCGTTCTCACACTTCCAGATAGGACCGGAGGATTTTCAGTGTACTGTGACGCTTCAGGCAAGGGCTTAGGATGTGTTTTGATGCAGCATGGGAAGGTAATAGCTTATGCATCACGTCAACTTCGTGATCATGAGAGGAATTACCTGACCCACGACTTAGAGCTGGCAGCAGTAGTGTTTGCACTTAAGTTGTGGAGACACTACTTGTATGGAGATAGGGTAGAGATTTTCACCGACCACAAGAGACTGAAGTATGTTTTCACCCAGAAGGGCCTTAATATGCGTCAGAGAAGATGGCTAGAGCTATTTGTGGATTATGATGTCAACCTGCAGTATCATCCTGGGAAGGCCAATGTTGTGGCAGATGCATTGAGCAGGAGAGCCGAAGTTTATTTTCTGACAGCGCAACCAGAGTTGTTGGCAGATCTTCAGAAGATGGGTATAGAAGTTGTCCTTCCTACCAATGTGGCATTGATGGCCAGCATGCAAGTACAGTCCAGTATAGTTGAGAGGATCAAGATAGCTCAGTCCTCCGATTCTAAGCTTCAACGGCTTAGAGCAGAATGTGAAACAGGACGACGACCAGAATTATGCATTCATGAAGATGGTACACTTCGGCATGGTAAGCGTCTTTATGTACCCAGTGGAGATATTAGACAGGAGGTGATGGCGGAAGCTCACAGTTCTCAGTATTCGATTCATCCCGGTGGCACGAAGATGTACCATGATATCCGTCAGCACTTCTGGTGGAATGGCATGAAGAGGGAGATAGCTCGGTTTGTCTCTCGATGTTTGGTCTGCCAACAAGTCAAGGCTGAACATCAGAGGCCAGCTGGACTTCTTCAGCCCTTGCCGATTCTAGAATGGAAGTGGGAGCATATAACCATGGATTTCGTGACTGGATTACCTAGATCCCCAGCAGGTAGAGATGCTATATGGGTTATAGTCGACAGGCTCACGAAGGTGGCTCACTTTCTCCCGTTCAGAGTGGGTCAATCGATAGCTCAGCTAGCAGAGATGTATCTTCGACAGATTGTCAGATTCTACGGTGTACCAGTCAGTATCACCTCGGACCGGGATTCAAGATTCACGTCACACTTTTGGCGTAGCTTGTAAGAGAGTTTGGGAACTTATCTCCAGTTCAGCTCAGCTTATCACCCGCAGACAGATGGTCAGTCGGAGCGCACGATCCAGACTCTGGAGGATATGTTAAGATCTTGTACACTCGACTTCGGTGGTTCGTGGGAAGATCACCTGTACCTGGTGGAGTTCTTATACAACAACAGTTTCCAAGCTAGTATCCAGATGGCACCGTTCGAGGTACTGTATGGAAGGAAGTGCAGATCCCCACTAGCCTGGGACGATGTGGGAGAGAGGCAGATGCTTGGTTCAGAGATGATCGCTCAGACAGTTGAGGTGGTCAGGAGAGTCAGAGATCATCTTTGCGTTGCATAAGATCGTCAGCGCCATTGGGCTGATTCTCATCGGCGTCCCCTTGAATTTTCTGTCGGCGACCATGTATTCCTGAGGATCTCGTCTAACCGTGGCGTCATTCGTTTCGGCGTACGGGGAAAGCTTAGTCCTAGGTATATAGAGCCGTTCGATATTCTGGAGCGAGTAGGAGATGTGTCCTATCGTCTCGCTCTTTCGCCGTCTCTGAGTGAGGTGCATAACGTGTTCCATGTATCCCAATTACGACGGTATATCCCGGACCCGAGTCATATCCTGGATCATTCGGAATTGGTTGTGGGTACCAACCTTTCGTATGAGGAGAGACCCGTATCCATATTGGACCAAAGAGAGAAGATACTTAAGAACAAGGCTATCAAGTTAGTCCGTGTTGCTTGGGGTCATCACTCTTTGGGAGAGTCAACGTGGGAGCGTGAGGATGATATCTGATCACGATATCCTGACCTGTTTGACTCGTGAGGTATAATATCTTCCTATGCCTCATGTCTTCGATTCCTTACTTGTACGAATAATTGCTTGATTGCTTGACTAGTATAGCTTGCCTGTGAGTAATATAGCTTGTTCTTGCATCTCTAACCACTTGATTAAATTTCGAGGATGGAATTCTTTTAAGGTGGGTATAGTTGTAATGACCATTGTTCGTATCACATATCTCGGTATACGTGTACGTATTTAGTCCCGTATTATATGTTTCCTTGGTTAGTTCGGCCCAACTTGACTTGGTTCGGCTTGGTTTTTATGGTTCAGTTTTATGTGAACCACTCCCACCTACCACCACCTTCATTAAATATTCCACCTACCACCATCCCCATTAAATATCCCACCACACAATTCTCTCTCCTTATTTACTCTTCTTCTTCCCCACCATTACTTCTCCACCAACCAGAGAGTGGGAGAGCTTAGGCAAGTGCACCTTGCTTCATGGAGAAAGTCCATTTTTATTGTTCCATTATTTTTCTCATGTGTTTCTAATCCACTTTAGTACTTGGCATTTTTTATTTCCATGGTTAAATTTTTGTAGATCTAGCTTTGTGGTATTTTCGGTTTCCAGAATTTTGGATCTATCAAACTTGCATATTTGCTAGTTGAGGATCCCATGATTGCAGAAAATTTTGTTTGGTCCAAATTTGACCTATGGGAATTTTGCTGAGCCGCATGGCCATTACACATATTAAATCTTGGCAGCATGCAGATGCTAAAGCCAGCCGCATAAGCATTCAGGAATGCATTAATGCATTACTCTAATAAGTTAGCCGCATATAGCTTAGGAATATTTAGTTAGTGCATTTCTTTAACATATTTTTAATGCATGCTTTTAGTTAATGCATATTAATGCATTAGTGCTTTTGTATGCATTTTGCATGAGCTAGCATGCAAGCTCACATAAGGAGCCGCATATGCCTCCTTAGGAATGCATGAACTTTTGTATGCATTTAGCATGCAAGCTCACGTAAGGAGCCGCATATGCTTCAATGGAAATGTATTAAATAAATGCATTCACCCTGATGCATTCAATGCATTATTAATAAAGGCATTCTCATGCCTTGAAAATTAATGAGCCGCAGAGGCTTCTGATGACTTAATACTTTTTTTGCATTTAAGTCCCTTTATGACTTGATGCTTTATGCATTTAAGTCCTTGTTTTTATGACTTAATGCTTTATGCATTTAAGTCCTTGTTTTTTTATGACTTAATGCTTTATGCATTTAAGGCCTTATACTTTATATTTTTAATGCTTTTTAATGCATTTTGATGCACTATCCATACTTCAGCCGCATAGCCCCTCCCCCCCCAAGGAATACATGTGATGCATCCTTTTCCAAATAAATTTTTAGGCATTAATTAAAGCATGTCTTTCCAAATGCATTCTTTAATGTTTAAATACATTCCTTTCCTAATAGCATTCTTAAATGCATGGATAATGCCTCACTTCAATGTATTATTAATACCTTTCCTTAATGTATTTTATTGTTACATTCTTTAAGGAACGAGCCGCATATGGCTTTGCCTTGCCAAGTGAGCCGCATATGGAACATGGGAACAAGTCAGCCGCATGTATTAACGCATTATGCTAATGCACACAAAGCATACATAAATTATATATTAAAATATTATATAGTGTATATTATTATAATGTATATTAATATATTTTGTATATTAATATATTTTGTATATTAAATATATTAATATAATATATTTATTGTATTAGTGCATTATTTAATGCATTACATTAATACGTTATATTAATGTATTTAATACAATTGCCTGCTAGCATGCATGTTTATATATCTTTTGCTCAGCCGCATATGGCCAAGTGACTGCGAGCCGCATGAGTCCCCCACAGCCCTTGCCCCTTCTAATATTTAATTATTAAATATGTACTTGTGCTAAATTAATTGTTCTCTGACACGATGGTGACCCGTTGTGGTGCACTTTTGACATGATGTGATAGTGGCCCGACGTGGCGCACTCCTGACAGTGAACATGACATGACAAGATTGGATGGCCTGGACACCGTGGGTGATTGTGTTTGTACAATTGAACCGATAATATTTGCATCATGTCTAGGACAGGGATCCCTGAGTACCACGGTCAGGGGTACCTACTGTAAATGGCTAAGGCTAATAACTAGAATAATTCAGTAGTCATAAAAGATTTCCCCAGCTACAGGCGATCCCGTTATGCCGGCCACTATTATGGGACTTGCAGCCTGCCGACGAGTAGGGCACAAGTCTAAACTCACTGATATATGGAAAGAATAATGTACTGCTTAATGAACCCAAGTCGCCTGGATAACCTGGATTAGCTGCAGGACTTGTGGCTGGAGGAACAGCTCATTGCATGTGGTGATAATCCTAGTTAGCTAATGTAGAAAGCCGTAGTCATTGATTGGCCAGAAACGATTGTATGGTATAGTTTCAGTGCTCGATTATTGCAGGCTTGATCGCATGATTGTCACTTTTAGCAATAAAGATCAAAGGCTGAGTTCTGTTCAGGCGAAGGGTTACAACCCCGGTCCTTGTTTGGTTTAAGGGTTGTAACCTGGCTTCCGGAACAGTTCTAAGTCCTCTCTTCGTTTATTGTCTTATTGCACCCCACCTCATGCTTGTGATGTTTTACCTTACCAACAGGATTTGAGCGGGAGTTCTATTCAGGTGAAGGGTTACAACCTCGGTCCTTGTATGGTTTAAGGATTGTGACCTGGCTACTTGAATGGTTCCCTCGTACTCCATTATGACTGTTGTTATTCCTTTACTTTCAGTCTTTTAACTGCTTTAATATGTTTTCTGATATGCTGGTTTTAGTTCTTAAGTGAAGCCTCCTTTGTGGCACTTGCTCTTTCTGGGATCTGACCCAACTGGTTTTGTGTGGCCAGATTTCGGAGCAGCTTAAGAGGATCTACCAACCTTCCAGCCCGATGGTGACCATCAGGCGTAACCAGGGCAACGAGTGGGTTTATTTTTGCTCTCCCACTCTATTGTAAAAAATTTTATTTTGAGACGTTTAGCCGGTGAGCACTTGTTAGCTCGTATTGCATACCCTATTATTGTCTGCCTACGGGCTGTAGCATGATTGACAGATCCTAGGGTTGATCATGTATGACTAAACTCTTGCTAGTCCACACATTTTGTAACGACTAGCTTCATGATCAGCTGAATATTTAATGTTTAGGATGCCTTATTATTGTATATTGGGTGATCTTACATCTTGTAACTTTACTTGCTTGCTTGAGATTGAGACATTTAGGCTTGTTATTGACCATAGGTGTAAGCTCCTGAATTTAGGGCTTATTTTTTTTTAATTTTATAATTCAATTATTGTAATAGATATTATTATTTGATTACTTATTTGATTTAATGCTCTTTACCGTGACTTGGAATTCTAGAGCATCAGGAATGCCAGTCTCTGGAAACTTCCTTCTTGGAGTTTGTAGTAGACGAGATTATCTTCACATTGATATTTCGTGTCCCACTCGAACTTGTTCCCTTGTACACTTTTTGATTCGCACAAGTTCGGGTCAATTTAGACCAATTAATTATCTACCGTAAAACCTGATTTAAATTCCAATTTAATTTCGGGACCCGACTGTAATGCCCCGCTCCGTGCGGTGCATTATGATGAGTCGTTGACTCGAAGAGTTGCGTTGACCTGATGAGGTATCGATGCGAATCGATGCAAGAGTTACGTTGGCCAAGGGTAAGCTTTGAGTCGGTTGGAATCTACGAATCGAATCGATGCAAAGGATAAGTCCCGTCGAGAAAGTGCTGATTTTAGTTGATCTAGTGTGCAGGATATGCTTTTATGCTGGATGATAAGAGGTCGGCATTTTGCCTTATACAATGAAGTGTCCGCAAAACCAAATCGTGGCCTTGCAACGGCTTGTGGTATGGGCGCGATGGGCCAAATCAACCGAGTAGTTCAAAGGAATGGCTAAGTTCGGGAGTTAGCTATGCGATCGAGTTATGGAAGCGAGACGCTTCAATCGGCGAAAAGGCAAGGCGTAAGACTTAAGGTGGACGGGTTCTTGACTCTCTCTCCCTATTCCTTCACGTCTAATAAGAATATATGTCATTGTATACGTAAGTAGCGAATGATTTAGCGAGCGTGGCTCGGCGAGGAAAGATCCAACTTTGTGTCGAACACTAAGATAGAACATTGAATAATCGAACAATTGAAGCGACGTGCATCAAGTGTACGGGTCGCAGTAGGGCATGATGGTAGAACATTGAAAGACAATATCGAGATGTGCATCATGTGCACGGCTCCGAGAACATTAAACACTAGGCGTAGAACATTGACTATGGCGTTAAGCGTGCCCTCGTGCACGAAAACTATGAAATGACTAAGTAAATACGGAAGTAGGCTATGCGAATAACGTTATGAACAGGACGCGTGAATATAAGCACGAGAAGTCTAAGCCATTGGGCGTCGTGCATCAACACGGATGCGTTGGGACATGATACCGTCGGAGCATGAACATGTTTATGGAAAAGACTATGTTTATGGAATACGAGATCGGTTGGTATGCTATGGATTGTATGCTATGGTACGAATTGTATGGTCAATGGACTCGGATGGCCCGTGCACGGGTGCGGCTTCCCTCGAACGGTTACGCCGGGGCGCCGGGACCGTTCGGCCTAGGAGGGAATTATGTGTGGTATTTATGGTGCACAACATTCGGACGGATTGCGACCGTCCAGTGCTGTGATAAGCTATGATATCCGTAAGTTTGGAATTCTTCGGATACTGGGCTAGCAACCCGTATCGAAGTGATTGTAGGCTTACACATAAGAGATGCCAAGTCCATTACGGTGCGAAATACCGTGACCTTCATATAGATAGGGCCGGTGGGCTGAGATGAGAGCTGGGTACAGGCGCAGGGCCTGCCACCCATTATGCATATGTTTACGTTTATGAATGGTCGGTTGCACGAATCGTATGTTTGCTTATGTTAAGTTCTGACCACTGCAGGCTAAGGAAAATGGGACGGAGATGAGCACGAGCACTATGTTTATGTTCATATTATGGCTAACTGTATCTGCTGCAGGAACACGGTTTGGGACACATTTACGATAATGTACTATGTTTAAGTTTTGCCATGAAACTGATCCTAAGGCTAAGTAGAAAGATCACTAAATAATGATGCATGTTTTACTAAAGATATTCAGTGTTTGGTTTGGGTACGAGCGGGTCTTGATCAGTGCGAAGCGAGGACGAAAGCACTAATCTCCCACTAGTTTATGTGCAGGCTCAGGTTATGATAAGCTCGGGGCGGAGCTTGGCTTGGACGTACCGAGGCATGGAGTCCTTGGCGTTCAAGAGGAGCTACCGCATATGCGTTCGGACTTGCGACATGGAGATGTTCGGTCGAAGACTACTTGGTGGCTATACAGAGGCATAATGTATGGAACAATGTAATCCTTTGTGAGCTAGAGAGATCATGAACGTTGTAGCCAATTGGCATATATGTTAGGCTATTCAGAGCCTTTGTAATCTTCAGTTCATTATCAATAAAAGAGATTCTTATGTTATACTCTGTTTTCCTTCCGCTGCTTATGTTATCAAATTGAGATAAACACTATATGAACCGTTATCTTGCCTTGTACGAGCGCAACTCCAGGCTCGTGCGGCATCACGCCCCAGCGAGGACGATGATTCGGGTAAAATCTAGCGAGGACGAGCGATTTCCCGGATCGGGGCGTGACAAGTTGGTATCAGAGCGATTCCATCCTTCGGACCGTGCATGAATCTCTTTGACCCTCAGTTGCTTCGCTATCAAATTCAGTTGACTCTAAGTTGTTTCCGCAACCGCATGGCTCATGGATCTGCACGACGCTACATTGGATGTTCCATACAATAAGTCTATATTAAGTGCGTACGTCTGCCACAAGTATGTCGTGACTATCACGCTATCTCCGGGTGCCATCGGAGAATGTTGGTTGCACGCAGTACAACGGGTTATGGAATATTGGTCGCACGAAGTGCAACAAATATGGTGATGTTGGTTGCATGAAGTGCAATGATATATGTGTTATCGGTCGTACGGGGTGCGAGGAGTTATGTGTTATCGGTCGCACGGGGTGCGAGAAGATATGTGTTGTTGGTCGCACGAAGTACGAGGAGATATGTGTTGTGGGTTGCATGAAGTGCAACGGATCGATATGTGAGGCGATACGTGTTATGTTGCTATGCGAACGATCATATGTCGTTGGTTGCACGGAGTGCAGCAAGTCGTGAGTCGTTCGTTGCATCGGTACAACGAGTCGATATGGTATGATGCGTGTTGTATGGCTATATGGATGGATAGCGATATGTTGCACGAGATTGAGTAAAGACCGTAAGTATCGAGAATGAGTTGTTGCACGAGTTGCAACGCGCGGGATTGGAAAATCGTGGATACGATAATAACGAGTCGAGTTAAGTAGGCGAACGTTTATGTTGGCCGTATGTCGCGTTGAGATGTGAATAAGCGAATGTTGCGGGTGTGTTCGATATGATCGCCAATATACGGTTAGAATTAATGCGTGTCAAACTTGAGCGTACGCTAGAGCTGGGATCGGAAGGATCACCATACGGGATAGTTGATTGAGGATTAGATGTCGGACCTATGCGAATTATGATGTCGAGTAATGACTCGATTTCGAGTGGTATATGCAATACCAAGTATGTGATTAGTATAGCGAAGTATTGTATCGGTGACGATAGGCTCGATCCTGAGTGGTATATGGAATACAACTTAGCGATATCTATGTTAAGCCGGTTGGTGACTTGCGATAGGTTATGTCGAGACGATTATGTCGGTTATGATAGGTTTGTCCGCAACAGATGAAGTAGTACGGGGGCTCGAGTGGGAGTGACTCGATAGGAGTCGATACAAGTATGCTTCGGTGAATTAAGTTGAATGAGTATGTGCGAAGTCGTGCCTATGGATAATACGTTGGACGAGGATTCGTTAAGTGTAAGTCGAATGATAAGCTAAGCATAGCGAAGGAATATTACGTTGAGGAAATAGTCGACCCGGTCGAAATTATGTTGTGTTGGTACTGTAGCTCCCCTTCCCGAAAAATTTTGAAATACTTTTTTTAAATTTATTTATTTGATTTAAATGGGGATTTTACGATTTTTATAAATAATTATTTAGTTAAATATTACGGTAGATGCCTTTAACCATAGTGGAGTTTTGGAGTACAAGACGACTAGGAATCATGGCACGGATAGTGCAGTGACGTGCCTTGACTAGTGTATTATCCATGCCAAGGAAGGCCGAGCCATAGGGACGTCCTAACTAAGAAAACCAGGCCACGTTGCGACTTCACTCCTAGAAATAGTTAAATTATTATTTATCTATGTTATTAAATATTAGGAGACCGGTTGTACCAAACTAGTCTGGATTGGACCCGAACTGGGCCGAGCCCATGTAGTCATGCGACCCGTTCAAAAATGTTCATGTTGATATATTGTTGGTATGATTTTGTCGTATTTCAATTTAATAATCTAATGCATGTTTTATATATATTTTATTAATAAATATTATAGAAATCAATATTAGTGATATTCAATGATAATTGTATATAAAGAAGTCCTTGTACATTTGTGGGACTTTTGACTGTGTAAATGGTATATACACCATTATTTATTTATTGAATTTCGTTATTATTAATATTTTTATTATCAAAGGTTATTATTATATAATAATATTTTATTATTGGTTTTTTCAAATAAATATTATATTATTCATATTTATAGAAATAAGCCCTACACTAGGAATGGATGCTAGTGGGACTTATTTGAGTTCTATGGAGAGATATATAGATAGGCATATATATATTTATATACTTGTTTTTAATTTATATATATATATATATATATATATATATATATATATATATATATATATATATATATATATATATATATATATATACTTGTATGTGCGGATATGGGTATATATATATATATATGAATACGTATATATGTATATATGTGTAAACATACATAGGCAAATATGTATATTATATATATATATATATATATATATATATATATATATATATATATATATATATATATATATAAATGTATAAAATATGGGCGAATACGTGTATATATATATATATATATATATATATATATATATATATATATATATATATATATATATATATATATTATATGAATATATATGTACGTATGTATGTATGTAGGTATGTATATTAATTAATATTTACACACAGATATGTATATTTACTTAGTTACATATATAGAGTGGAGAAGCAGTAGCCGAATCGGCCCCCAGTCCAGGCAAAGCACAGCCCAATCCGAGACAAGCCTGGGCAGGCATGTCCCAAGCCCCCACAAACCGAGTAGCTGAAACAACAGAGCCCATAGCAGCCCACCTGACTTGCAAAGCAAACCCAAACCATCCTCGACCCAGCAGAGCACAAAAGGAACAACTCGAGAGTTCACCCGAACTTCTCTGTTCCTATATAGGTACACACGCGCACGCACGAAAGGGATGGAAAAACCCTAACCCCGATCGCAGCCTGCTCCGACGCCACGCCACCACCACGTCCCAGCGACCCCCTGAAGACCGGGCCGCCGTGCGGGGCCGTCCGCCGGTCGGCCGAGCGCTGGTACGCGCGCACATGCGCGGGCAAGGACAGCCACCCTTGCAGTGAAGCACCGATTTACGAGTCGTTTTCTGTCGCCACGATCGATCATTTTGCGTACTGATTTCTACGATATGTCGACAACATAACCCACTCCGAATCCCTTCAGATATTTTGATTTGTTTTGGCATTATTAGCATCGAAAAACGAGCCCGAAGATCGGCAAAAACCTGTCAAAACAGGATGCATAAAACAGTCCAATCTTCTATAATGGAAGCCAGATTTCTAACAATATATTATGGTTTTCAAAAATCTAATTGAAGACACTTTTAGTAAACACATAGGGCTTCACGACCCAATTCGTAGAACCCAATTACATCGACTACACGCAGAGAAATTGGATCCCAAACTTTGACAAAAACCTGTTTTCAAAACAATAAAATTGATCCACACGACGTGCGTCACGCCAACCCGGACGACGTGGTCGTGAACCGAATGCATTGAAAGCTGTGTAACAGCTTCATGGTCGTGTGGGCTTTGACGGAATTCAAATTGGTCGCGTGTGCGCGACGAATTTGATGCATATCCGTCAAAATTCACCGTATCGTGCACATTGCAAATTCCTCAATTACTTTGTGTACGTTCGTCAAATCGAGACGAAACTTGCGCCAGTAGGACCGTATTGTTTTTTTGGTCCTGTATGCCAAGTTTGGTCCGATTCTGAGACAGTTGACAAAATTGCTGTTTTGCGGGCCCACGGTCCCATTCAACGGGCGATTTTGTGCACGGCCCGCCGAAATCCAACTTTGGACATACGGTTGGGTTCATATCAGAAAACCAGATCCGTAGACGTGTAGTTTGACGACTTTAGAGACCATTAACTCTGGCACACTTTTCGGTGCAAAGCGGGTCCAACGGCGGATATCGTTTTTGCCCGAAATTACCGTTTTGCCCCTATGTCCAGAATTGGACTTAAGGACAGGCAATCCTAGCTAATTTGACTATTCTGAGACTGTTGGCATTGTCTGTTTCAGCTTTCGGATACAGTTGTGGTGATTTGGACTTTATGGCTTAGCAGTGGACTAGATTGTTATTGGATTTACGTGCAACCTCCAGGCAAGTATACCTTGCCTCCCTCTACAGTTTTATTTACATGCATTTTATTTCAGTTTTCAGCTTTTGGATTATTTATGGACATGTGCTTTTCGTGTTATTTTCTGTTGAGTTGTTTTTATTGTTTATAGCCATGTTCATGTTTTGGCCTTGTGTTTCATATTTGGAGTTCTCGTCAGTACTTTGCTTGAGTCGTGTCATAGAACGAGTACGTGTAAGTGAACTGCTAAATCCTTGACATTGTGTCCTTGGCACCAGAGAGTCCACACTCGGGACGAGGGTATTTTTCTTGATTTGTTTACATCCGTGAGTCCACACTAGGGACTAGGATGCCGATTATTTACATCAGAGAGTCCACCACTACTAAAATACCCCACTTTACCGACGGAAGTTTAGCGACGGACGGATTCCGTCGCTAATAGCGACCGGTTTCTGACATCTTAGCGACGGATTAGCGACAGACAACATAACATAATTTTTTCCAATTTTAAATGTAAAAATTTGTCGGGTTTCCGTCGCTAAGTCGACGAACGTTAGCGACGGATTCTTTTTCGTCGCTTATTCGTCGCAAATGTTGGCGGCAAAATCTTTAAAATATTGGCGGGAACTTTAGCGACTAAATGGCGACGGATATATCCGTCGAAAAATACCTTTTAATTGGCGACGGTTTAGCGACTAATTTATTCCGTCGCTATTCCGTCGCTAGGTTCTGTGCCCTAACTTAAATTGAACCGACGGGGGGAAATTTTTCATTCCCCCCAAAACTCTCTCTCTCTCTCGCGGCTCTCTCTCTCTCTCGCGCGCGGCTCTCTCTCTCTCTCTCGCGGCTCTCTCTCTCTCTCTACCAGGTATCTCTCTCTCTCTCTCTCTCTCTCTCTCTCTCTAATTTTGGGTTTTGGGGCCGGGGGGGGAGTGGGGGGGGGTCGGCTTCGCGGGGGGTGGAGAGGGCGGGGGGAGGGGGGTGGTGAATGGGGTCAGGGGGTCGGAGGGGTGTGGGGAATGGGGGCAGGGGGGGTGGGGAATGAGGGTCGGGGGGTCGGGGGGGTGGAGAATGGGGGCAGGGGGGTCGGGGGGTGGGGGGTGGAGAGGGCAGGGGGGTCGGAGGGGGGGGTCGGGAATGGGGGCAGGGGGGTCGGGGGGCGGGGGGTGGGGGGTGGAGAGGGCAGGGGGGTCGGGGGGGTGGGGAATGGGGGCAGGGGGGTCGGGGGGGGTGGGTAATGGAGAGGGCAGGGAGGTCGGGGGGGGGTGTTGAATGGGGGCAGGGGGGTCGGGGGGGTGGGGAATGGGTTGCATTCCCCGATACGGATACGGTTTGGCATGTCCCGATCCTAAGAAATAATACTATTTCATTTAATTTAATTTCATTTAATTTCAAAACTACTAAGCAATAATACTTAAAACACTTAAAATTATGCCTAAATGTATAAATTATATGTTTTTAAATGTAAATAATTTATTAATAATTATTTGTTTTCCAATACCAAAAAAATCCGATACTTCGATCCGATACCGCCGATACTACCGATATCGCCGATACCAATACTAGATTGCTTAGACTTATATTGCAAGGTAACTAGATACAAGTTATGATACAATGTAAATGCAAGTATACATGTTAGCTAGATAGCTTAGACTTATATTGCAATCTCCTATTCACACGAGTATTGATATCGCCGATGCCAATACTCGTAGGAATATATAGTCCGATACCGATTCCGATACCGATACTTTAAACCTTGATTTAAATACATGTTAGTATAGTATCTTCACATATATGTTAAGAGTATATACATGATTAGCAAGGTAACTAGATACAAGTTATGATACAATGTAAATGCAAGTATACATGTTAGCTAGATAGCTTAGACTTATATTGCAATCTCCTATTCACACGAGTATTGATATCGCCGATGCCAATACTCGTAGGAATATATAGTCCGATACCGATTCCGATACCGATACTTTGAACCTTGATTTAAATACATGTTAGTATAGTGTCTTCACATATATGTTAAGAGTATATACATGATTAGCAAGGTAACTAGATACAAGTTATGATACAATGTAAATGCAAGTATACATGTTAGCTAGATAGCTTAGACTTATATTGCAATCTCCTATTCACACGAGTATTGATATCGCCGATGCCAATACTCGTAGGAATATATAGTCCGATACCGATTCCGATACCGATACTTTGAACCTTGATTTAAATACATGTTAGTATAGTGTCTTCACATATATGTTAAGAGTATATACATGATTAGCAAGGTAACTAGATACAAGTTATGATACAATGTAAATGCAAGTATACATGTTAGCTAGATAGCTTAGACTTATATTGCAATCTCCTATTCACACGAGTATTGATATCGCCGATGCCAATACTCGTAGGAATATATAGTCCGATACCGATTCCGATACCGATACTTTGAACCTTGATTTAAATACATGTTAGTATAGTGTCTTCACATATATGTTAAGAGTATATACATGATTAGCAAGGTAACTAGATACAAGTTATGATACAATGTAAATGCAAGTATACATGTTAGCTAGATAGCTTAGACTTATATTGCAATCTCCTATTCACACGAGTATTGATATCGCCGATACCAATACTCGTAGGAATAGTCCGATACCGATATACATTGTAGAGCTCTGTTTTGCTATTCTGGACATGTTGTGACCTGTGCTGTTCTAAATAGGAGCCAGACACACTCCTGAGACGGGGGAGTATGTATAGTGATGTGGATTCTTACTAACTTATCATGTGAACCCATTTATGGGCCCTTCATTGAACCTTCTCATGTGCAACTTTCAGTCTATTCACAGTTTCCTATATTGTACTCTACATCACCTAGTTCACTTATATCTAACATCCTAACCCTAATCTAAATTTATGAGTATCGGTATCGGGCTATTCTTATGTTTAGTTTGTCTTACGATACAGATTTTCACATCCAAATTGAGGATGAGTCGTTATTTTGTTGATCGTACATGGATGTACAAACGGCAACACGAGAGTAGAATTGGTGTGAGTGACGATTTTCAGGCAGGCGTGGAAGTATTTCTTAATTATGCAATGAGCAAAGCTCAGTACATGGACGGTAACAAAATTAAGTGTCCATGTGTTAAATGTCACAATAGACGTTACGAAGAAGTGGTGACTGTGAGAGATCATTTGACCCGTAAGGGTTTCGTACGTAATTACGGCCTGTGGTCATCGCAAGGTGAACTATATTCGGAAAGACAGGCTGCGGAAGATGCTACTTATGCTTTTGATGATAATGCTGCAACGGATGTCATCGAAGACCACGGATGCTCTGTTGATTATGGAGATCTGCAGAACCTTGCACGAGATATGGTGTATGATGCGGCAGGGCCTAATTTTGATCCGGAGGATCCTAATCCCGAGGCGAAGGAGTTCTATGACATGTTTCAGGACGCAGATACTTCTCTATATCCTGGTTGTGAGACTCATTCCGCACTGTCAGTGACGATGCGGTTGTTGAACATAAAGTCTGATTTTAACTTGCCACAAGCTTGCTATAATCGGATCACAGAAGTAATCAAGGAGGTGTTACCGAAGGAATCAAAAGAGCTACCAAAAAACTTCTACAAGTCAAAGATGATGGTCCGACAACTGGGACTGGGGTACGAGAAGATAGATTGTTGTCGCAACTGATGCATGTTGTACTACAAAGAGAATTGCGTATCAGAAAGTTGCAGCTTCTGTAATGCGGATCGTTACAAGCCAGTACAGAGGAAAAGGAAAGTCGACTAGAAAACGACGTCCTTACAAGTATATGCATTACTTGTCGATCACGAAGCGCTTGTAGAGGATGTATATGTCTCTAAATACAGCAGAACACATGACGTGGCACAGCGAAGAACGCATAAAGGACGAAGGAGAATTGTCACATCCTTCGGATGGAGAGGCGTGGAAACATTTTGATTTGTGTCATCCAGATTTTGCTGCAGAGCCTAGAAATGTACGCCTGGCGCTATGTGCTGATGGCTTTACCCCTTTCGGACAGTCGGGATCTCAGTACTCATGCTGGCCGGTCATTCTTACCCCTTACAATCTGCCACCATGGATGTGTATGAAGACTCCTTATATGTTTCTGACAGCTATTATACCCGGTCCTAAAAATCCGACGAAGAACATCGATATATATTTACAGCCGTTGGTGGATGAGCTGAAACAGCTGTGGGAGATCGGCGTCACGACCTATGATATTTCCAGGAAACAGAACTTTCAGATGAGAGCTTCACTCATGTGGACAACCAATGATTTTCCAGCATACGGTATGCTGTCGGGATGGAGTACGCACGGCAACATGTCTTGTCCGATATGCATGGAAAATAGTAAGGCGTTCCGCCTTAGGCATGGAGGAAAAACTTCTTTCTTTGACTGTCACCGTCAATTTCTGCCCGCGACCCATCCTTGGAGAAAGAATAAGGACGCGTTCAGATATGGAAAACAAGAATTTTCTCAACCTCCTGCCAGATTTTCGGGATACGATATTTGGGAAGCTGTAAAGGAATTGCCCACCGCAATGGAAGATCCATCGAACCATCGTGTCGAGGGGTTCGGACAAAGCCATAACTGGACCAAACGGAGTATCTTCTGGGACTTGCCTTATTGGAAAGATAATCTTATAAGGCATAATCTTGATGTCATGCATATCGAAAAGAACGTGTTCGATAATGTCTTCAATTCTGTCATGGATATTAAAGGAAAGACGAAGGACAATCCAAAAGCAAGACAAGACATAGCCGAGATATGCAAGCGTCCTCATCTGAACTTGATACAAAGGGGTGCTGGTGGACAATTAAGTAAGCCTATAGCGCCATACACATTGAGCAAGGAAGATAGATTAATAATCTGCAAGTGGATATCTAATTTAAGATTTCCCGACGGCTATGTTTCGAATTTGTCTAGATGCGTTGATCTCAATGAACGCAAGCTAACGGGAATGAAGAGTCACGACTGCCACGTGTTTATGGAAAGATTACTGCCCATTGCTTTGAGAGAGTTGTTGCCTTCTGCTGTATGGGTTCTGTTGGCCGAGCTGTCTACATTCTTCAGGGATATCTGTTCAACTAAGCTGACGGTGCAACATATGGTACAACTTGAGGAGAAGATTGTCTTAACAATCTGCAAGTTAGAGAAAATATTTCTACCGGGCTTTTTCGACAGCATGGAGCATCTACCGATTCATCTAGCATACGAAGCCCGTGTCGGTGCATCTGTTCATTATCGATGGATGTACCCCTTTGAAAGGTAAATAAAAATCGATATAATTTAAGTGAAATTTAAGTGGATTTTACAATTCATTATTAATTCTCAAGATAATTTGTCTCTTTAGGTACCTACACCATCTAAAGAAGAAAGTTGGCAACAAGGCTCATATAGAGGCTTCGATATGCGAATCATATCTTATCGAGGAGGTGTCAAATTTCTGCTCCATTTATTTCGATACTCATGTCGAGACAAATCGAAATAGACCTCAAAGGAATAAAGAAGACGTTGAGGATGGAGGTATATTCAATTTAAGGGGCAAGCCTATTGGGGCTAGTAAGAAACGGTGGTTGACCGACGATGAGTATGATACCGCTCACCGATATGTCTTGTTAAATTGTGACATACAAGAAGTGAGAGATTTGGAGAAGTAAGTGACTACGCCTCGTTATAATCTCTAATTTGGTGAATTAAGTGACTACACTTATTTTTATTCTCTCTAACAGTGTATTTAGAGGTGAAGTCAAAATGAGGACACCATATATTACAGATGAGGGACTTCAAAGAGAGGTTGATTGTACCTTTCCGTCCTGGTTTCGTAAATACGTAAGTAACTGAGATAATATGTTATGCGGCTACCATTAAAATATATGCAGCTAAAATATTTAAATTATCAATACATATTTACAGGTTTTATTGCCTGAAACAACACTCATAAATGAGAGCATTCGTTATTTGGCATTGGGACCGAAGAAGCATGCAAAGACTTTGTCAGGCTATGTCGTTAATGGCTTCAAGTTTAAGTCAACTCAGCATGCTATAAATGCCGAATTTCTCAATGACGGCTTCGATACCAAGAATTCTGGTATTTGCATAAGAGACACCATCTATGACGACGAGCCGGACTTTGACTATTATGGAGTGCTTCGGGAGATTGTAGATTTACAATATAGTGTCCCATATGATATGCATATTGTGATGTTCAAATGTGAGTGGTTCGATACGAGACCAAATATCGGTTGGAGAATCGATAAACAATTTGGATTCGTCGATATAAATCATCGCAGGAGGTATAGAGGGTCCGACACGTTTGCGATAGCAAGTCAGGCTGTTCAAGTCTACTATACAAGCTACCCAAGGCGTCGTAGAGATCGATTTGACTGGTGGGCAGTATGCAAGATTAAATCTAGAAATACATTCAACGTTAGAGACCCAGCATACCAAGAGGACCAGATCGAGAAGCCCCAATACATGGGACAACAGTCGGATACCATGGACGTGGAAGATGTCGATATACCTCATGCTGAGGAAAATAGAGGGGAGGAAGAGGTTGATATACAAGACTTAGCTGTCAACCAGGGGAGAAAGAGGCATCTTGTCCCAAGTATTGAGCCTGAAGAAGAAGAAGAAGAAGAAGAAGAAGAAGAAGAAGAAGAAGAGGATGAGGATGAGGATGAGGATGATGATACAGATGAAGTCGACGATGAGGATGATGATATAGATGAAGTCGACGATGAGAATGAGGATGAGAACGATGACGATGACGATGAGGACGAGGACGATAACGATGATTAGATTAAATATCGGTATATATTAGAAGCACTTACAACTAACTTAGTGAATTCAGTTTAGACGGACACATTCTTATTTCAGTTTATGTTTTTGTCGTTCGATCATCTACTTATTGTATGATTTTCTTTTTACAGATGGCACTCTTAGTTCTCATTGTCTTGACGGCACTCGCCGCCCTGCTGCTGGTATATATATTTTAGTTCAGTTTTATATTCATTTATACTTCTATATTGTTAATTATATTTATGTGTTCTATTTACAGGTCATGGTCACTACACTACAAGAAAAATGGCTTTTCTTGACGGTTTTTCCCCGTCAAGAAAGACTTTTCTTGACGGTTTTGGATCCGTCATCTAGGCCCCCGTCAAGAAAAGTCGACACTGGCCGTAGTGGTGCTGCTGGTAGCGGCAGTGGCCGTGGCCGTAGTGGTGCTGGTGGTGGTGGTACTGGCCGTGGTGGGCGTGGTGGTAGCGGCACTGGCCGTGGACGTGATGGTAGCGGTCGTGGTGGTAGCGGCACTGGCCGTGGACGTGATGGTAGCGGTCGTGGTGGTAGCGGTCGTGGTCGCCTTCCACATTCCCCGGATATAGAGTCCTCCGATCCCGACCTGGAGAGCCCGGCCACAGACTCTTCCCGCCGTCGATCTATCTCTGCGCTACCTTCATCTTCATCGAGGCCTGAGACTCCATCCGCTAACTGATCCGTTCCGCCCCCGGATGCACCAGCGGGTACACCATCAGTTACTGCAGGGTGGGCTCCGGAGTACCCCCGGATTCAGCTTCATCCTGCTACCGGTGAGTACATCCGCGGACCCGCGGATCCTCCGACGCCTCCAGAGAGGCCGATAGGCGAGAACCGACGAGAGCTATGGCCCGCGGGTGATACGTAAGTAAATTTAAGTTAATTTATTAAATTTGTTTCATTTATTCAAGTTAATAATCCAGTCTTTGCTTCTTTGTAGGTTTTTCCCGTATGATGCTGCCCGGATACTCGGGCAAATTATCCGGGAAAACTACCATGGCCCCTACCTCAATTTTTCTGAGGTGCCTCAGAACATGCAGTACGTCTGGCTCGAGGAGATGAAGGTATATATATATCTTTTGGTTAATTATTAATTATTCTTTAATCCACTAATTTTTTAATTACGTGATAATTTAATTTGTATGTCAGACGACGTTCTGGTTGCCCCCCCATCGCGAGGAGTTGATTCGCAAGGCCTACAAAGTCGCCGCCGGAAAGAAGATACGGGATGCGGTGTACGACGTTCGTACGGCGCATTCGAGGAAGAAGTGGCTCCGGGAGGAGTACTACGAGCAGATGTTGGATAAGATGAATACTGCTCAGTACAGGGAGAAATCAGAGAAAGCGAAGGTGAGCAGACATGCCGCTGGTTTGCATACGGGAGGTTCAAGGCCCCACGCAGCGACGCGTGCAGATTTGGTGAGATACCGCAAATTCATTTCACTATTAAATTCGGTACTATTAATATACGTAGTTAATTAAATTCGACGTATATTTCGTATGCAGGCACAACGGGCGGTAAAGGAGGGGAGAGAGCCGGAGTCGGTCACCGCCTACGATGTATTCCTGCATACACACAAGAGGCGGGCAGACGGGAGCTTCGTCGACGCGAGGGCCCAGGCGACTGATGTAAGTAATTACGTTTATAAGATTTATATTAGAAATATAATTATTGTTAACTTAATTAGGTGAACGTAGGATTCAAATTATAACTTAGGGAAATATAGGATTTAGATTATAACTTAGGAAAACTTATAGTATAAACACATTCATTGGATAGGCTGCATATCGTGAGGCCCTTAGTCAGATTGAGCCCCCTGCCGAGGTTGTCGGCGAAACGACGCCCACCCAGACGCCCTCTTCTATGGCCGCTCGCTACGACGACGTGTTCGTAGAGTCTGTCGGCGGCTTTAATAAAGGGCGCGTCTATGGCGTAGGTTCCCTGGCAGCGTCGTTGCAGGGCGCGACTCCGAGATATCCACCGCCCCCGCCTCCTCCCGCGCCCCCGTCGGACGATATGAGGACGCAGCTTGCGACTCTCACCTCCGATATGTCGAAAATGCAGAGTCTAATATCGGATGTGCTGGAGCGCCTTCCGCGTCCTTCTTCTGCTCCCGGTCCAGATCCGTCTGCTCCCGGTCCGTCTAGTGCGGTTGCCGGTCCTTCCGACCCTGGACGTTATTCATTTGACCGTTCTGCCGAGGTCCGCCTGGTACCGGATACTGCGCTCATTGGGCTCATGGACTTGATGTCGCCAGAGCAGCTCCGCACGCTTCCAGAGCATGTGTTGTCCCAGGTGCCGGCGTACATGGTGGAAGAGTACATCCGCAGAGCCGAACGACGACGCGATCCATCTCAATGATATTTGTACTATTTTTGGATATTTGTACTGTTTTTGGATTTTGAATTCTGGATATTTTGGAAGCGTACATGAATGTTTGGATATTATGAATTTGTGTATTTGTGTTTGGATATTTGTACATAGATGTTTGGATATTTCTGTTTGATATTGGATATTATGAATTTGGATATTTGGATATTTGGATATTTGTTGATCGTACATGGATGTTTGGATATTGGATATTATGAATATGTGTAATATTTACGAAAAGGAAATAGAATGTTTCTGTAATTTTTTTTAATTAATATTGCATTTAGCGACGGACTAGCGACTAATTAGCGACGGATATATCTTTTTAGCGACCGATGAGCGATTAACTAGCGACGGAAAATCCGTCGCTAACTGGGTTATATAAATATTTGCAGTTACCGACGGACGAGCGACGGGCAATCCGTCGCTAACTGGTTGAAATAAATTTGCAGGTAGCGACGATCTAGCGACCAACTAGCGACGGAACTTCCGTCGCTAACTGGGTACGATTAATATTAGCGACGGAATATCGACTACCTAGCGACGGCAAATCTGTCGACATGGTTCTGGAAATATGGTAGGTTTCCAGAGACTTAGCGACGGATAATGGGTCGCTAATCCGTCGCTAATCTGACGAGGCTGACGACGGACTAGCGACGGCTTAGCGACCCATTATCCGTCGACATGGTTCTGGAATTATGGAAGCTTTCCAGAACCAGGCCGACGCCCTACCCGTCGCTAATCCGTCGCTATTACGTCGAGGTTAACGACGGAATGGCGACGGAATAGCGACTGATTTTGCGTATCAGGAACCTCTCTGATACGCTTTTACCGACCTATTTACGACGGCTTAGCGACGGATATTTTAATATTATATGGCATGTAAACCGACGGGAACAAGTCGCTAATCCGTCGCTAATCCGTTGAAAGACAACCGTCGGTAATCAGTCGCTAGTCCGTCGGTTAATCATTTGTCCGACGGCTTAGCGACGGACAAATTTTAGCGACGACGTATTTCCCGACGGCCATTTTCATCAAATATCCGTCGCCATGCCGTCGGTAATTTATGTTACTGACGGATTCGCGACGGATGTGGCCGTCGCTAAAGTTGGTTATTTTGGTAGTGCACACACGGGACGAGGATGTAGTATTTGCACCAGAGAGTCCACGCTAGGGACGAGGGTGTTGACTTGACTTGACTTGACTTGCACCAGAGAGTCCACACTCGGGACGAGGGTGTTTACATCAGAGAGTCCACACACGGGACGAGGATGTAGTATTTGTACCAGAGAGTCCACACTCGGGACGAGGGTGCCTTGCCGTGAACTAACCAGAGAGTCCACACTCGGGACGAGGGTTAGTACTAACCAGAGAGTCCACACTCGGAACGAGGGTTAGTGTTTAGTTCAAACCAGTGAGTCCACACTCGGGACGAGGGTTTAGTTTCTTCCATTGATCATCATGTTTCGTTCATCCGGCAGTTCATTATGCGTAGTTGTTCTAGTGTTCGTATTCGTGTTCGTATTCGTGTTTGTGTTTGTGTTCGTTAGTCATTTGTCTTATCCTTATTCTTTCTTGTTTATTTCCTTGCGCATGATAAAACTGTTAGATAGGCATGTATATTATGTATCTTGCTATGTCCTCTGAGGACCTGATGATCTCCTCAGGTTTAGCGATTGCATGGAGTTAGCTAGTAGTTCTGGATGGCGAAGGATTTGCGATTCTTGTGAGATTCAGGTATCATTATTACGTTGTTATCCTTTCGTGCTTTACATTCCTTATCATGAGATATCAAGTTTCTTGATTCAGTTTAGACTCTTGTTATTTCCTTTAGAGTCTTATCGAACATTTATGGTAGTGGGCTGCAGACCACGACCCATGGTGTTCATTCATATTTCATATTCTTATTGTGGATTGAGATATAGATTACATTACCATGATTTGGCAGAAACCATAGCCTTGACAGCGTTTACGTATTCGAGATGGGCTGGAGTCCGCTCGATGCGTAGCTGGGCTTGGACACGCTTCGTATCCGAAAAGCGGGTGTGGGTCATGACAGGTACGAAAATCATTCGGAATGAATCGAGTAGGTACGAAGAAATCGTACGAACGAATTGAGTTAGCGCGAGGAGTCGGTAGCACGATTGGGAAGTGCGAGTTAGGGATATGAGAATGGATATGTGAATTTAAAATTGTGTCACCACGATGTTAAGTAGTTACAGCTGAATGTATCTTGATAAGTGCAAGACTTGATTCGTATTCGAGTTCGGATAACGGCAGTGATTACAACGAGTTGGAGCTTATGAGAGAGGAAGATGTTCAAGTTATGCATATCGACGATGGTATTGAGGCGTATCAAAGACGATATGCAATAACTCGGGGATACTCTGATCGAATGAACGAAAATTATGTTGAGCATTGTTGTTGGATGAATAAGATGCAAGTTAAGTTAATGACAGTTAGGATGATGATGGTAGGATTGCTTCGAAGAATTTGAGAGTCGATGGATGTTACTTGAAAGAAAACGAAAGTGCTTGATTGTTTCGAAGATAACCACTATGCTGACATTCTTGTCTTGAGCGAGTGCAACACCAGCCTCGCACATGCGTCACGTCAAATTAGGATGATCATTCTGCGTGAGCGCTAGTATGGTGATTCATCCAGCGGGGATGATCGAACTTGCTAGGCGTGGCAAATTTGATATGGACTTGTGGTTTGATGCGAAGGTAGAATTGAGGATTGTACGATAAGTCTAGAGTGTGCCGAATATTAACGTGAGTAGATGGACTCATACTGAGGCGAGCAAATGTCGTTCGGTTTCGATAGTATCGATGTACAATATGCATAAGTGATTCGAGTAGTTATCGGTGCATCAGTTGCGCGGGGGTAGATGAATTGTGAATGAGTAAATTATGTCGGATTGGGTAAAGTCCCATAGGAATTGTCGGGAATTGATTTGGCTCCGCGATAGGAAATAGCATAGTTCGTTGTAACTGTCCCTCGTTGATGATCTTCAATTATCGAGCATAGTTTCGGGGCAGATGACCCTAGAAGACTTGACCGCCAAATCAAGTGAATGTTGAAGTCCCATAGGATGACCCTAAAGAAGTCGCATAATAAATATTGTTGAGGATAAGGAATGATCGAGTATATGTTGAGGAACGTACTTAGTATAGCGATGCGGTAAGGCGATTGCAAGGATTCTGCAATACGCGAGAGCGACGGATAGTAGAACGACCCTAAGAGTGTGTCGTAGTTCGGTTGAGTAACGGTTAGGCTATGTGTATTGAGCGCGCCATCTATGTTGCGAACGAACTAGTCGGGATTGATTGAGAATTGAGTAAAGGATTCGTACTCGATCGAGAATAGAAGATGGGCATATCGTAAGAGACCTTGGGTCGAAAAGATTGTTGCCTTTGAGCATCGTAGACTCAAGTTGACCTCTTGTGTCGGGAGAGATTGAGTATGATGTCTAGATAAGTTACCTAGCGGGGGTAGCCCCAGACGCGATGCGTAGGTAGTTCGAGAACGTGGATCGTATTGAAATAGTTGTGCGCTATGTATAGTACGGAGTGTAGGCAAGGAATTTGAGACATGTTGGACTTAATCCATGTCGTTGAGGCCAAGTGTTATGAATGATTAGGTGAAAGACTTGAGTTATGTGAAAGATAGAAAACGGTTGGGCGAGTAGGCGTTGCAGAGAATTGTTGCGATCGGATGCGCAACGACTTAAAGCAATGCATGTGTTAGATGGCCGTCAAAGAAACTTATGAGATCGAAGTTACGGGTTTGAATTAAGTTATGTGCAGAGATGTTGGAAGATGATCGCATGTTATGGGATGATGCATACGAGAAGTATTTTAAGAATAGGCGCTAAGATTTTGACTAAGTCGAGTATGGAATAGCTGGTACTTGAAGATTTAAGTTGAATTTGTTAGTTGTTCCGACATCCTACAACTGAGCTTGGCTGAAATACATGTATTGGTGGGACGCCTAAAATATGTGTATGATCCAAACTAAGTTGTATGATTCAACGATAGTAGCACGAGATCGTGAAGCGATCTATGTGAGGCACTTGGATTAAGTGTCAGTTTCGGTTCGAGGACGAACCTAATTTTGAGTGGTATATTATGTAATGTCCCGCTCCGTGCGGTGCATTATGATGAGTCATTGACTCGAAGAGTTGCGTTGACCCGATAAGGTATCGATGCGAATCGATGCAAGAGTTACGTTGGCCAAGGGTAAGCTTTGAGTCGGTTGGAATCTACGAATCGAATCGATGCAAAGGATAAGTCCCATCGAGCAAGTGCTAATTTTAGTTGATCTGGTGCGCAGGCTATACTTTTACGCTGGACGATAAGAGGTCGACATTTTGCCTTATGCAATGAAGTGTCCGCGAAACCAAATCGTGGCCTTGCAAAGGATTGTGGTATGGGCGCGATAGGCCAAATCAACCGAGTAGTTCAAAGGAATGGCTAAGTCCGGGAGTTAGCTATGCGATCGAGTTATGGAAGCGAGACGGCTTCAATCGGCGAAACGGCAAGGCGTAAGACTTAAGGTGGGCGGGTTCTTGACTCTCTCTCCCTATTCCTTCACGTCTAATAAGAATATATGTCATTGTATACGTAAGTAGCGAATGAGTTAGCGAGCATGGCTCGGCAAGAAAAGATCCAAGTATGTGTCGAACACTAAGATAGAACATTGAACAATCGAACAATTGAAGCGACGTACATCAAGTGTACGGGTCACAGTAGGGCATGATGGTAGAACATTGAAAGACAATATCGAGATGTGCATCATGTGCACGGCTCCGAGAACATTGAACACTAGGCGTAGAACATTGACTATGGCGTTAAGCGTGCCCTCGTGCACGAAAACTATAAAATGACTAAGTAAATACAGAAGTAGGCTATGCGAATAACGTTATGAACGGGACGCGTGAATATAAGCACGAGAAGTCTAAGCCGTTGGGCGTCGTGCATCAACACGGATGCGTTGGGACATGATGCCGTCGGAGCATGAATATGTTTATGGAAAAGACTATGTTTATGGAATACGAGATCGGTTGGTATGCTATGGATTGTATGCTATGGTATGTATTGTATGGTCAATGGACTCGGATGGCCCGTGCACGGGTGCGGCTTCCCTCGAACGGTTACGCCGGGGCGCCGGGACCGTTCGGCCTAGGAGGGAATTATGTGTGGTATTTATGGTGCACAACATTCGGACGGATTACGACCATCCAGTGCTGTGATAAGCTATGATATCCGTAAGTTTGGAATCCTTCGGATATTGGGCTAGCAACCCGTATCGAAGTGATTGTAGGCTTACACATAAGAGATGCCAAGTCCATTACGGTGCGAAACACCGTGACCTTCATATAGATAGGGCCGATGGGCTGAGATGAGAGATGGGTGCAGGCGCAGGGCCTGCCACCCATTATGCATATGTTTACGTTTATGAATGGTCGGTTGCACGAATCGTATGTTTGCTTATGTTAAGTTCTGACCACTGCAGGCTAAGGAAAGTGGGACGGAGATGAGCACGAGCACTATGTTTATGTTCATATTATGGCTAACTGTATCTGCTGCAGGAACACAGTTTGGGACACATTTACGATAATGTACTATATTTAAGTTTTGCCATGAAACTGATCCTAAGGCTAAGTAGAAAGATCACCAAATAATGATGCATGTTTCACTAAAGATATTCAGTGTTTGGTTTGGGTGCGAGCGGGTCTTGATCAGTGCGAAGCGAGGATGAAAGTACTAATCCTCCACTAGTTTATGTGCAGGCTCAGGTTATGATCGGCTCGGAACGGAGCTTGGCTTGGACGTACCGAAGCATGGAGTCCTTGGCGTTCAAGAGGAGCTACCGCATATGCGTTCGGACTTGCGACATGGAGATGTTCGGCCAAAGACTACTTGGTGGCTATATAGAGGCATAATGTATGGAACAATGTAATCCTTTGTGAGCTAGAGAGATCATTAGCGTTGTAGCCAATTGGCATATATGTTAGGCTATTCAGAGCCTTTGTAATCTTCAGTTCATTATCAATAAAAGAGATTCTTATGTTATACTCTGTTTTCCTTCCGCTGCTTATGTTATCAAATTGAGATAAACACTATATGAACCATTATCTTGCCTTGCACGAGCGCAACTCCAGGCTCGTGCGGCATCACGCCCCAGCGAGGACGATGATTCGGGTAAAATCTAGCGAGGACGAGCGATTTTCCGGATCGGGGCGTGACACCGACATCGATCCAATCCAGTCGACCCAATATATGGCCCTGGCCTGTTTTGAGTCTACTAGGCACGTGTCACTTGCGTGCCACCGATTTGATCTCCCTTTTGCTCCCATTTTTAATTATAAATTAATTAAATCTTGGCTTCGACTTTGTCCAAACTTGGCCCAACGTCCGACCCAGTTTGGCATGGACCCTACCATGACTGCCCATACATCCCACTGATGTGTCTACATTTTTCCCTATTTGAAAATACGTTTATTTTATATAAAATATCTATTCCTCTTTTTTTTTTATATACATATATATATATATATATATATATATATATATATATATATATATATATATATATATATATATATATATGTATATATATAATAATGTAACTCTCTCTCTCTCATCCTCACCTCACTCTCTCTCCTTTCCCCCCATGAATAGCCGACAGTACAGACCCCCCCTCTCTCTAAATATCTCTTCCTCTCTCTCTCTAAATATCTATCTCTCTCTCCCTCTCTCTTTATATAATATATCCACACACACATTTAACTCACTCTCTCACTCTCTTTCCAACTCCCCTCACCCATCACACTCAGCACTCCCCCCCTCACGTACACGAGCACAGCACACCCATCACCTATTCTTCATCATCATCATTTTCCTTTTCTTCTTCATTTTCTTTTCTTCATCACCTCTACCATTACCATCATCATCCTCAACCTCACCAATGTCATCACCTACACCACCACACACAACTACTCCACCACAACCATCATCCCATTTTACCTCCTCCTCCCTCTCCAGCCGTGCGCAGCTGCCGCAGCGCCGCACCACCGCCGCCCTGGCCGCGCACAGCAGCGTGCGCTGCAGCACAACAGCAGCAGCAAGCAGCAGTTACAGTAGCAGCAGCGGCTGCCGTTCGCCGCGGGTGGCCGCGCGCTACCGCGTGGCCGGCCACCCATGGCTGGGCGACCCCGGCGAGCCCCCGACGAGTTTCCCCGTGGTGTGCGTCGTCTCCCATGACGCGTCGCCGAGTCGTTTCATGCATTTTGCACAGGATTCGTCGTCGCGCGCGCGTTCCGAATTTCAGAATTCGCGTCTCGGGGCAGCATTTTCGCACAGATTATTTGGACAATCCGACAGTTGGATCGGCGGTTTCTTCGCTCCGTCACAATCTCGGTATATACCTCTTCATCTCTCTCAAATTTCACCCGTTAATTTTATCGTTTGATACCTAAAAACTGGCCACCAAGTTGACGTTTTAAATTGAACTGTTTTTGGACAGTTTTGCGACGCCAACTTCGCGGGTTCGTATCTTCGCCGTTGCAGCTTCGTTTGGTGCGCCGTCGGCTCCGGTGCATAGCTGGTATAACCCTCTTCCTTCCCCCTTTAGATTTCATTTCAGTTTGAGCTTGTTAGGTCGGTCGAATTCGACGCCAAAGTTGGCCGTTCGAATTATTAGTGTTACACTTGTAAAATTCAATTTTTGAACCCGGGACTCCGGATTCAATTTCTGACACCACCAGTAAACTCGTGGCGTCGTTCTGGCATGTTTTCATATAAAGTTTGCTTGATTTGGAGAACGTGGGCCCTGGCATGCATTTTGGTGCAAAGCGGGTCCCACTTTCTGAGTCAACGGGTCACTTTGAGATCGGCTCATCGGAATCCAATTCTGGATATATCTTTGAGTTTGTATCATCATTCTGGACTCGTTGACATATAATTTGCTAGGTTTTAGTGGACATTGGTTCCGACACGCATTTTGGTGCAAGTCGGATACCAATATCCAGGTCAGCAGGTCATTTTGAGTTCGGCTCATCGGAATCCAATTCCGGATATACCGTTGAGTTCGTATCGTCATTCTGGACTCGTTGACATGTAATTTGCTGAGTTTTGAGAACATTAGCTCCAACACGCTTTTCCGTGCAAATCAGAATTTCAATGTCCTAGTCAACGGACCAATTTGAGATCGGGTCAACGGAATCCAATTCTGGGTATACCGTTGGGTTCGTATCGTCATTCTGGATTCGTGGACATATAATTTGTTGGGTTTTGTGCACTTTTATTTTGACACATTTTTCGGTGCAAAGTGGGTCCGACACGGACACCATTTTGGCCCGAAATTACCGTTTTGCCCATGTGTCCAAATTGGACTTTTGGACAGGCTATCCTAGCTGATTTGACCATTTTGGACACGTTGGTAATGGTTGTTTCACCATCCGACAACATCTGTAGGTTTTCACCCTATTATTATTATGTTTCTCCTTTTGTGGTATTTTGAGTTCCATCAATTCCGGTGATTTCACAATCACTGAAATTGATGTGTTGACTCTGTAGATGTTTGTAGAGACTAGCTTTGACCCAGTTTGACCATGGTTGACTACTTTGACTGAACATCGAAGTAGAGTCAACATTTGACCTAGGTTAGACTAGTTTTGACCCTGGTTGACCACAGTTGACTATTTTGACCAAAGTCAACCGGAAGTCAACCGTAGCCTACAATTGACTAGAACTGAACCAGAGTTGACCAGTTGACCAGAAGTCAACTGTAAGTCAACCCTTGACTTAGATTGACCTAGTTTGACTTGCTTTGACTTGCCTTGACCTAGTTTGACTTAGTATGACTTGATTTTACTTCAAAACCCTTATATTGATACAGTATTCCATCTATAGGTCCTCGAGGCACTGTTCTAGGACTCAGTTGACATATTCCACTAGATCTCAGGCGAGTACATTCTCTGATAATATTTCTGTTTAATGATATCGTCTTTGTTTCTAGTATTTAGTGTAGATATCCTTGTTCTCTTGACACATTGTTTACACGGATTGGTATTTGTCTGGATCCCGTCAGAAGATGTTATTCCTCTTATATATGGTATGCCTTGTGCAAGTCTTCCTAGTTCCTTGTGCATTGTATAGACATGATTCCTGCGAAGGCTAGCTACCTTCTCAGAGAATCACGTGTCATGACGTGTCATGACTGGATCCACTATATTAGTCAGGGATGGGGGTGTTAGCGTAGATATGTGATCAATACCCCACAGTATTATATTGTATCATCATTGTATAGTGTTAATCATACACTCACGTATGATTAGCCAGGCCAAACATTGTATCAAGTTCTAAGCCGATCACATGTTGAAACTAGTGCTAAACTCACATAGATAGCAGTTCCAGATTTTCGTACATGTTATACACTGTTCTCTTGTCTTATCTTATTACAGTTTTGGATATACCCTGTCAGGATGCATGTATGCTCTACTTTTTCTAGTATATTCTCTCTATTTACTGCTATATTTTCAATATCGTTTAATTAGAACTGTTATTTGAGATTTGTGCTCGTTCCATCCTGACTGGATATGTTGACAAAATTTTAGGAGTAGTGGTGCCCTCAGTATTGGACTTCATGATGTTGCTAGCTGGGGTGGATCTCAATATTCTTCTATGTGAGTTGCCTGGTAGTTATCCTTAGTTAGTCTTGTTGTTCTTTTCTTATTTTTCTGTCATATGATCCTTGTAGATTCTAGTTGTTCTAGTGATATTGTTATAAATTCTTGTCTTATCTTCCTTAGTTTTCGTGATGTGACATGAGTACATTTTCATAGTTATGGATCTTAGATGTTGTAGTTAGTATAATTTACTTGACAACGTTCTACCGTCGATACCGCGACATAGGCTGGGCGTGGCCCACGTATTCGTACCCGTATATCCGGGTGCGGGTCGTGACAATAGGAGACTGATGGATTGTAGTTAAACCCTCATGTATCTAGACAGCCGTGACCGTATAGTGGGGTGGATTCTATTTCATTATACGTAGCTGGCTATGTATGCCCCCGCTCTCCAGTATTCTGGTTCTGGGGCGTTACATGTCAACAGGTCCGGTTTTTCTATACGAACCCAGCCGTATGTCCAAAGTTAGATTTCGGCGGGCCGTGCACAAAATCGCCCGTTGAGTCGGACCGTGGGGCCCATAAAACGGCATTCCGATTCGACTGTCTCAGAATTGGACCAAACTTGGCATACAGGACCAGAAAAATGATACGGTCCTGTTGGCTCATGTTTCGTCTCGATCTGACGAGCGTGCACAAAGTAATTGGAGTTTGTGCAAAGTGGTCGATACGGTGAATTTCGACGGATACGCATCAAATTCGTCGCACACACGCGACCAATTTAAATTTCGTCAAAGCCCACACGACCACGAAGCCGTTACGCACCTTTCGATGCTTTCGGTTCGCGACCAAGTCGCCCGGTTTGGCGGGACGCACGTGGTATCGGAGGATTTTCAATATTTTGAAAACAGATTTTGATGATTTTTTTTAAACTTCCACAACTAATTTCTCTGTGCATATTTAATGAACTTCGAATCTACAAAATGATTTATGAGGTCCTATATGTGATCTAAAAGATTGTTCAAAAGAAATTTCTAATACGGTACGGATCGATCGGGATCGATCTCCGAACGTGGATGGTTGGACTGAAATAGTGTTCTATTTTTTTTATAGGTTTTCGACCAACTTCGGGTCGATTTCGGGTACAGGTCGTGCGACTTCATCGAAACCTAATTAATGGAGATCCTAGATGGTTACGTAGGCTGTCCATACGATTTTACGAATTCAAAAACCGATGAGTATGCGCGAAGAAATCATACGACGAAGTCATACCGCGCGCATATGATGCTGTTGTCGTCTCCGCTCTGTTTCAGCGCGCTGTCCGCGGCTCCGGCCGTCGTCTGGCGACTCGCGTGGCGGCGCACGGTCGCGGGGAGACCGCCCAGATGTCGGGGATGCGTCGTGGGTGGCGGCGTCGAGTTTGTTCTAGGGTTTCGTGGAGTTCTTCTTTCATTCTCTTCCGATCTCATCTGTTATTGCCGCGTTTAACCGAGCGGTTGTGAGGGGTTTTATTCCTCTCAGGTTGAGAAGTACGGGACTGGGCCCGGGCTGGAAAATGTTGGGGGGATGGGCCTCTGGGCTCAGCCTATCGGCTGGGCTGGATTCCAGTTTATCCTTCTTCTTTTTTCCATTTCATTATTGCATATTAGTCTTAACATATATATATATATATATATATATATATATATATATATATATATATATATATATATATATATATATATATATATATATACACCTACACATATACGTATACATACACTACATATATTCATATATACACACATATACTTATATATATCTCTATACATACACACCATGTATATACATATTTATATATACATAAACATGCATATCTATTTAATATATTTTTATATATACATACACATGCACACACATATATATATATACACACAGTTATACATATATAATTCTATAACCCTATATATATATATATATATATATATATATATATATATATATATATATATATATAAAATATATATATATATATAATATATATATATATAAAATATATATATATATAATATATATATATAAAATATAATATATATATATATATTTTATATATATATATACATATATATATATATATATATATATATAAATATATATATATATATATATTATATATATATAAATATATATATATATATATATATATATATATATATATATATATATATATATATATATATATATATATATATATATAAAATATATATATATAAAATATATATATATATATATATATATGTATATATATATATATATATATAAAAAAAAATATATATATATATATATATATATATATATATATATATATATATATATATATATATATATATATATATATATATATATATATATATATATATAATCACATTTATCTGACCAAAAATAATATAACCAATAAACTAATAATATTAAATAATAATAACCTCAATAACAAAATAATAATAACGAAATTAAATAAACCAATATTGGGGTATATACCATTTAAATCACTTAAAATAATAAATAAAATATTTCAAAATTTTCGGGAAGGGGAGCTACAAATCTACCCACCTTAAAAATAATTTTGTCCTCGAAATTCTAACTCATAAACGTGCCTAGAATTTAAACAAAATAAAAGAATAAGTCCACTATTACCACAATCTCCTTAAATCTAATTTCTCCGGAATATTTATACCTCCTCATAGCCATTCCGTAACTACGAATCATCGAGGACTTCTACCCACCTTTGGTCACACTACTCCCTCAAAGCTATGTCACTAAAACTTGTAATCTTTCAACTACTTGCTAAAATTGCTACAAATAGATATCTACTGCTTTTGGCCTCTATAATCCTCTCATATCTATCAAATAACCCAAATCTAACAATCAACAAATTTACACAAGTAGCTAAAAAATATTGATAAACTCTAGTAAGCATGACTATTCGTCGCTCCGAAGTAGAGAGGACATGAAGATAAGACAGAATAATCAAGAGCAACTATGAAGTTTCAAGAGCGGTAGAGAGTATCCAACGACACAGCTAAAAATGTTTACGAACCATTGACTTATTTGCTAGACTGGGTTACTCTAGTCTAGTCAATTGCTAAATCGAAAAACCCTTCGTTTCTTGGAGGGTCGCTCAATCCATGTAATACAGAAATTCCGTTTCCGAAATTCTAAACAAGGTTCCATAATAGAACGAAATTTGAGAAATCGAGATTGTGATATATTCCGTGGTTATTTAGACACACGAGCAAGGAATATAAATGCAATACAAGATCGTATCACGACTTCCAGGTAGATAGAATAAGGGTTACGAACGATTTCACATTCTAAAAGGTGGAGAATACATAATAGGTGTAGGGACCTATTTCAAATAGTTTGGTTTTCTAGTCCGAGTATGGTGGTATGCATGGATGAGTTTTACTGAGTCTTAATGGGTTCCCTTATCTATACATCATTCGATGGTTGGATGATCCTTGGATTTCAATCTATATGGACTGGACAAGATCACAATGATAAAACTATTTTTACTAGGTTAGGGTACCCTAGAATAGGTTTCCACCAAAGTAGTTGAGCTAGTTTCCAGTCAAGTTGGTTAGTTGGTTAGCTAGGTTCCTAAGGTCCAGAAATGCGCCTTTAGTGACTTTTATGTTTAAACAGCGCATGAGGCCTCAATTGGGTGGCACACTAATGGCATGTGCGTAGTGGGCTTCGAGTAGATCACCATCACCTATTGAGTCGGAGGAATTGAGTCAAGGTTGAGGCTCTAGTGGAAGTCGAAAAGTATACCATTATTGTGGTAAGGGTTGTAGTTAGTCCTTTTAACCTGAAAGTCGTAGCACAAAAATAGAGTACAAGGGGACAGTTTTGAGTGGGACATGATATACCTAGATAAAGGTGGACTCGTCTAGATCTTGTATATTAAATCTATTGAAAGGTAACAGCTGGCCTCGTGCTCAGAATATTAATGACACGGCCGAGGACACAAAATGATCTAAATGAAAAGTGGGAGTCCATGGGGCACTAATTATCATCCTAATGGGAATTATTCCGATCAAAAAGTAATCTTCATATATCCCAAAATTTTAGGACTTATAGTCTACCCACCTTAGAAGCTAGGGCATAGTTTTAGGAATAGTGAGGTTTAGGAATTCCGAAGTCCGAATATTGTACCTCGACTCTTGTCAATAAAGAATAAGGTACAGCGTAATGAGATACGATAGATATAAGTCAAGGATCATTCCTCACATTCAGTTGGCTAGAAGGTCCCAACAGTAGTTTAAGGGTCGAGAGGAGAATGAGTAACTCAAGACAAGATTATAGTCATAGGGCTGGCCGATGGTAGCTGCACTTGCGTATACAACTATCATAGCCGTGGTAATACTCTGTATCTATCCATCAATTACGATCTTTCGTCTTTCCAATCAGTGAAGACGAAAATAATAAAGAGTTCAAGAGAGATGTCACTGAACACAATAACATGATTCAAGGGCGAATGTTTAATTCAAGAGGAATTGTCAAAGCAGTCGCGGATGAGATCCTAGAGACATCTATATCTCAATCCACGTAGGGTAATTTAGATGGAGAGCGAACCAAACGCATCATGGTTGATCAGACCATAATACACTAATTCTGATTAGACAATATGTTAGCAGGCGTCCCCAATAAACATATGTCTTGAATCAAGCTCGATAAAAGAGCAAGCTTGCAAAAACTAGGCTGTAATAGCAGCATTGGTCAAGAGAGTCAAAAATATAAATATGCGAGATTTTTGAAAGGAGGAATAAGTAGTTCGAGTTTGGAGAGAATCAAAACCTTATCTGGTGTTCTTGCCTATACAGTCATCCTACTATCTCTTATCCTTAAGGCCTTGGTCGACTAATGGGTTATGGAACTCTAAATTCTATATTCTAGGTGAACCTATTAGTGTCAGTCAGTTACCTCGTCAATGGATCACAAGGACCACGGAAGGCCAGATTGGGAGACATGCTACCGAACTTACAGAACTTCTACTAGTATTGGTTTTGGATCTTAGGGTCATACAGGGCATTCTCCTATACTCAATAATATCCTAAGCTTGTAATCACGTCCGAAATCATTTCACCGAGAGTAATGCCCCGCCCGTATACTCTGGCTGCGGCAAACCCTTGGTTCCGTGATTCAGGTGTGATAAGCTATCAGGTGCTCTATCTTATATTGATGCAAGGGTATCTAAGATCTAAAGAGGTCAACGAGGACATAGTTTTAGCAATGTTCCATAGACTATGATTCTTCGAAATGGTTTCAGTTCTATGGGCTGTGCCTCACCAGTGCGCTGCTGGCTGGCCATCGCAACTATTAAATTACTCCAACTATATTCCTAAGAACTTTAAGGAGCTGCTAAAGGTTCAAACTAATTGACTATGATAGAAAGCATAAACATCTAACTATAAGTCTCAATTCTTAAGGTAAAAAGGTTGACCGGGGGAAATAACTGACGATAAGAAAATAAGAACATACTAACATTCATCTCATATATATTTCAAATAGCTGAGGGAAAACTTTGAATCGAATCTAACTCGAAATTCATACAGGAATAACAGAATCAGAAATTATAAACTAACTCCTTACAACAAAAGAGAATTTAAAATAGGCAATTCTAACTTATGCCATAAGATTTATATCTAATAAAGCAAAAGAAAATTAAACAGTTTATCAAAATTAACGCCTTAATTCTAGGCAAGTCTAACATACCAAGCGAATAGTATATCCACATTGGATCACATTGTCATATCAAAAGTAATAGTGTATCTATAGGGATCTAGCAAGCTATCTAAATTGCATGGCCTATCTAATAACCTTAACTACCCAATGGTCAATTTGAACAAGGGACTCCCAGTCCTAGCTATTCTCCTAAATTATTTTAATCCTAATTGTGAATGAGCATTTCCTGGGCGCAGGCTCGCAATGGCACGACTAACTTAAGTACAATCACGAGTTCACAATCTTTTGAGAAAACTGACCTGCATGGGCCACCACAAAAACTTGTCACGACCCGCACCCGCTTTTCCGGATACGAGACGTGTCCAAGCCAGCCTACGCCGCAGAGTCGACGGTAGAACACTGTCAAGCCCGCAAGAAATAAATGCTCAAAAATAAACTTTATTGCTCATTCACATTTCTATATTTATTACAACATTTACATTATTTAAAATTAAAGGAAATACAAGATTTTACAATTAATGAAAATGGTACAACTGTTTTCTATTTCTAGGTTGACCTCAGCATACCCATATCTTCCCAGTGCTAAGAATGATCGTGGCTAAACCTGAAAAATGTTGGTTTTCAGTCAGAAATGGAACAAGTACACAAACCGACGACAACACGAAAACACAATAGAATTAAAAAGACATAAAAATAACATATGAGAGATAAAACTGGAAAGAACTGATGACATGGCACGGTGGAGAAGAAAAAAAAATAAATAAAAAACATCTACCTAGGTGGTGTGAAATATCTGTTTCGACATGTGAACGGCTAGGGGGTAAATCCGGCACCTGCACGTGTCGTGTACAGGTGCTATTGTTCACGAATAGACATCATGGGATAGTTCTGGGTAGTCCACATGTCTACTAAGATATTTCTCCTCCCGACTACTCCGTGTGACGAGCGTGTCAACAAGCAGAAAGATATATGTATAGACATGAAATGAAAAGACTACTATGAATCGAAAGCAATCAGAAAGTGCACTTGCCTGAGGTCCTTAGCCGGAGAAACCAATAATACCATACCACTCAATGAGCCACAATCAGTCAACACATGCAGAAGTCACCAGATGCTGAAATAAACAGTACCAACATTCTCAGAATAGTCAAATTAGCTAGGATTGCCTGTCCTTAAGTCCAGTTCTGGACACAGGGGCAAAACGGTAATTTTGGGCAAAAGCGATGTCTACCGTTGGACCCGCTTTACACTGAAAAGCGTGCCAGAGTCAAAGGTCTCTAAAGTCGTCAAACTATATGTCAACAGGTCTAATTTTTCGATACGGACCCAATCGTATGTCTAAAGTTGGATTTCGGCGGGCCGTGCACAAAATCGCCCGTTGAGTCGGACTGTGGGGCCCACAAAACGGCATTCCGATTCGACTGTCTCAGAATTAGACCAAACTTGGCATACAGGACCAGAAAAATGATACGGTCCTGTTGGCGTAAGTTTCGTCTCGATCTGACAAGCGTGCACAAAGTAATTGGAGTTTGTGCAAAGTGGTCGATACGGTGAATTTTGACGGATACGCATCAAATTCGTCGCGCACACGCGGCCAATTTGAATTTCGTCAAAGCCCACACGACCATGAAATCGTTACGCACCTTTTGATGGTTTCGGTTCGCGACCAAGTTGCCCGGTTTGGCGGGACGCACGTGGTATCGGAGGATTTTCAATATTTTGAAAACATATTTTGATGATTTTTTCTAAACTTCCACAACTGATTTCTCTGTGCATATTTAATGAACTTCGAATCTACAAATTGATTTATGAGCTCCTATATGTGATCTAAAAGATTGTTCAAAGGAATTTCTAATACGGTACGGGATCGATCGGGATCGATCTACGAACGTGGATGGTTGGACTGAAATAGTGTTCTATTTTTTTTATAGGTTTTCGACCAACTTCGGGTCGATTTCGGGTATAGGTCGTGCGACTTCATCGAAACCTAATTAATGGAGATCCTAGATGGTTATGTAGGCTGTCCATACGATTTTACGAATTCAAAAACCGATGAGTATGCACGAAGAAATCATACGACGAAGTCATACCTCGCGCATATGATGCTGTTGTCGTCTTCGCTCTGTTTCAGCGCGCTGTCCGCGGCTCCGGCCGTCGTTCGGCGACTCGCGCAGCGGCGCACGATCGCGGGGAGACCGCCCAGATGTCGGGGATGCGTCGTAGGTGGCGGCGTCGAGTTTGTTCTAGGGTTTCGTGGAGTTCTTCTTTCCTTCTCTTCCGATCTCATCTGTTATTGCCGCGTTTAACCGAGCGGTTGTGAGGGGTTTTATTCCTCTCAGGTTGAGAAGTACGGGACTGGGCCCGGGCTGGGAAATGTAGGGGATGGGCCTGTGGGCTCAGCCTATCGGCTGGGCTGGATTCCAGTTTATCCTTCTTCTTTTTTTCATTTCATTATTGCATATTAGTCTTAACATATACATATATATGTATATGTATATGTATATATATATATATATATATATATATATATATATATATATATATATATATATATATATATATATATATACTAGTCATAACCCGTGCCCATAGGGCATGGTTCATTTAAGGTATTCCCCCTCAAAATCTTGGACCCCCAATTTTAAACGAACAGATGTGAATTTTCTTTGGATTCCCCATAAAACCCCACTCTCAATAATGCTCATCCACAACCATTATGAGGCCCCCATCAAAATATTAAATTCCAACCATCAAAATATTAAATCTCCATCTTTGGATTCCCCCATAAAATCCCACTCCCAATAATGCTCTTTTCCATAAAACCCCACTCCAATAATGCTTTTCCCCATAAAACCCTACAACCGTTGATTCACCAAAATTAAATCCCAACCACTCTTTATCTTGGCACAGTCAGCCCTAGGATTCAAAAACCTTTGTGTTTTGTATAATATATATATATATATATATATATATATATATATATATATATATATATATATATATATATATATATATATATATATATATATATATATATATATATGTAGGCGGGCTTAGCCCTTGTGGTTAAGTGGAGGGGCTCCCCTAGCGGTGGGCTAGGTTCGAGCCCCCCCTTCGTCCCGAGGTGGCTGGGCGGTCTTTGGCCGCGGCCTCGGGTGCGACCCCGTGCCTACACCTTACCCCCCCCTGCCCCCCCCCCCTCCCCCCGGGTTACCCTCCCACCCCCGGACCCCCCCCCCCCCCCCGGCCCCCCCCCCAAAAAAAAAAAAAAAAATATATATATATATATATATATGTGTGTGTGTGTGTGTGCATGTGTATGTATATATAAAAATATATTAAATAGATATGTATGTTTATGTATATATAAATATGTATATACATGGTGTATATGTATAGAGATATATATAAATATATATATATATATATATATATATATATATATATATATATATATATATATATATATATATAATATATATATATATATACAAAAAACAAAAAAAATATATACACAGTTATACATATATAATTCTATAACCACATATATATATATATATATATATATATATATATATATATATATATATATATATATATATATATATATATATATATATATATATATATATATATATATTATCATATTTGTCAGACCAAAAATAATATAACCAATAAACTAATAATATTAAATAATAATAACCTCAATAACAAAATAATAATAACGAAATTAAATAAACCAATATTGGGGTATATACCATTTAAATCACTTAAAATAATAAAAAAATATTTCAAAATTTTCGGGAAGGGGAGCTACAAATCTACCCACCTTAAAAATAATTTCGTCCTCGAAATTCTAACTCATAAACGTGCCTAGAATTTAAACAAAATAAAAGAATAAGTCCACTATTACCACAATCTCCTTAATTCTAATTTCTCCGGAATATTTATACCTCCTCCTAGCCATTCCGTAACTACGAATCATCGAGGACTTCTACCCACCTTTGGTCACACTACTCCCTCAAAGCTATGTCACTAAAACTTGTAATCTTCCAACTACTTGCTAAAATTGCTACAAATAGATATCTACTGCTTTTGGCCTCTATAATCCTCTCCTATCTATCAAATAACCCAAAATCTAACAATCAACAAATTTACACAAGTAATTAAGAAATATTGATAAACTCTAGTAAGCATGACTATTCGTCGCTCCGAAGTAGAGAGGACAGGAAGATAAGGCAGAATAATCAAGAGCAACTATGAAGTTTCAAGAGCGGTAGAGAGTATCCAACGACACAGCTAAAAATATTTACGAACCATTGACTTATTTGCTAGACTGGGTTACTCTAGTCTAGTGAATTGCTAAATCGAAAAACCCTTCGTTTCTTGGAGGGTCGCTCAATCCATGTAATACGGAAATTCCGTTCCCGAAATTCTAAACAAGGTTCCATAATAGAACGAAATTTGAGAAATCGAGATTGTGATATATTCTGTGGTTATTTAGATTGGGAGAAGTATCGCTTGGAGCCAAAATCGGATAATAGAAGTGATGACCGAGCGTACTAGCTCAATGCGACCCGCAAAAGAGAGACTAGATCCTTGTGTGCCAATCTTCCAACTCTTCGTTGTGTATACTCCACTAGATTTTGGCACTCCGTGTCACGGGTGTAGTTTACCAAAAGCGGAACCCCAAGGTATTTGACTGGTAAACTACCCCGCTCAATTCCCATAACTGCTGGTCTTTCTAGTTGATTATCCAAGTGCGAGTTAAAATAAATTACGCTTTTTTCATGATTCAAACGAAAGCCTGTCAATTTTTCGAATTTCTTCAGTAGCCTGCTAACTCTTGGATCCCTCTCCAAGTAGGAGACATGAACACCAAAAGATCGTCTGCATATATAAGATGGGATATATGTGGCTTGATATGCTTGTATTACGGTGTTATTTTCTTTCTAATCACTGGGGAATCCATCATACAAGAAAATACTCCATAACTATAGAGAATAGATATGGGAAGAGGGGATCACCTTGTCGAATTCCTCTGTTGCTCTTGATAAAACCATACGGATGACCATCTAGGAGAACGGAAAGCGTCGGAGTTGTAATAAATTCACGAACCCGATCAACCCATATCTTCTTGAATCCCTTCTCCAGTATTATCTGACACACAAAATCTCAATTTATCGTGTCATAGGCCTTCCGTAGGTCCAATTTCAAACAAGATTTCTTGCCTTGTTGAAATCTCGTATGAGTTCGTGCACTAGTAAGTTGTTTTCCGCAATATCTCGTCCCTTTATGAATGCAGCTTGATTTGGGGAGATCAACTCCTGCATAATACCCTCCATGCATTTACACATCAGGTGAGTAATTACTTTATATAAATAATTGCAGCAAGAAATTGGGCGAAAGTCCGCAAGTAAGGAAGCCCCCTCTTTTTTTGGGATAAGAACGAGGACGGTATGGTTAAGCTTCCGCAGGAGACGCCCTTTACTGAATAAATGACGAACAACTTCAAGGACAGGTTCCGTCAACTCCGGCCATTGCAATTTATAAAATTTACTTCCAAAGCCATCAGGGCCTGGGGACTTGTTCGGATCAGCCCGCATGACAATTGCTTCTACTTCTTCCATAGACACCGGCTCCATGAGGATGCGATTACCAACATGAGTAACTTTTCATTTGCAAATTAACTCAGGAAAGTCCGTTAGATAATCTGTTTGATTAAAAGCATCTGAGTAATACCTGATAGCCGTCACCTGTATCTCTGATGGTGTGGTAGCCAGTTTTCCATCTGGTCTAAGTAACTTTCCAATATGATTACGATGCTGTCTGGATCGAACCATATCGTAGAAGAACTTAGAATTTTTGTCTCCCTCACGAAGCCAAGAACACTTTGCCCTCTTTGCAATATCGATCTGTTCTTGTTGGCGAAGTAGGCGCACCATGTTCCCAAGTCTCCTCTCCTCTTCCGCCAACATAAGATTCATAATGTCCGCTTGCAATAGGGCCTGAGCATCCCGCAATCGCTTCTCTTCGACTTCAACTTGCCTAGGCGGGGTCGTCTTCAACCAGGACTTTAAGTCGGTTTTGATAGCCTTCTACCGACTAATGAGGCTGAATTGAGGATTTCCCACCACTTGGTGAAGCAACCCACATTCAACAACCCTTGTATATCCATCCATAAGCGGCCATATGTTATTAAACCTAAACGGCCGCCTACAAGGTGGAGAGCGATCCAACAAACGAACGCAAATCGGACTGTGGTCGCTTGTCCCTGCAGGGAGACCCCCTGCCTGAATCAGTGGGAACTTGTCCATCCAGTTGTGATTAACTAATGCTCGGTCCAATTGACAAGCAACCCGCTGTCTAGTAGCCTTGTTATGCCACGTCCACATATGCTCTGTCCTACCCAAAGTCTGCAAGCCAGATCGAAGGAGGCACTGTTGAAAGTCCTGGAGAATTGGTTTAGGAATTCTTCGACCACCAACCTTTTCATGTTGATATAGGAGTGCATTATAATGGCCCATAACAATCAACGGAGCGTGGTACACGTTATCGGCCAAAATGCTGCAACGAGTAATGTCTTGCCATAGAGTCTCACGTCGACGCCTATCATTATGTCCATAGG
>JANAVB010022593.1:7105035-7123757 GCA_029216955.1 Iris pallida
AGCAGAACATCGAGATCTTCGACTGGGAGCTGAGCGACGGAGACCGTCTCAAGATAAGTGAGATGCCCCAGAGTAGGACTGTTACTCTAACAGCAATGCTTGCGAACAAAGAGGGCTACAACCCTCTTCCAGAGCATGAACTGTAGGTAGGACATATATGTTACAAGAAAGTTACTCTTAGACCATATCTGGTTCACAGATTTAATAAAAGAAAAATTATTCATTTTATTTTTGTATCAGGGAAGTGTTTAGAACATCTAGAAAGCTATGGAGACTTCATGAATCTTCAAGAATACTCCACCACTTCCAGGAGGACTCTATAAGCTTCTAACAAAATTTTGGTCCGTAAAGAGTTATACATATCCGTCTCGATAAGATGAAATTTTTTGGGCATGACAAGTGGAAGGCCTAACTCCTAAACATAGCTGACATTCCAGCCTGAGTTTCAGCTATAATCAAAATCATTCTAAATCTAGTTCAACTTTTATTTCAGTCTATTCCAACTATTTAAAAGAAGAAAATTTTAGTTGTAAGGGGACCAGATTAGCTATTCCCGATAAGTATTCCAATCATGTCATCCCCCTATATGACATGTGAACCGATAAAAAACCAATAAAAAGGCCCATATGTCATTGAGGGGGATATGGTTAGGACACCGAGTCATGGACAGGCCGATCCGTTTTTCTTTTGTAAATAATTTTGTTGATCCACCAAGTAGTTTTATGCCATCATCTTTTTTGTGGGAGGTCATTCCATCTAGCTAGTTTTGATTGGTGAAGAAAAATAGTTTTTATACTCCTCATGGACAAAACAAGGCAATTGACGTCTGCTAATGGAGAAAATTATTAACCGGGGTGGTATTTGTTAATACATCACTTTCGTAGTGGTACATCTAATGCCGTGTCAAAGTTCTAGTGTTTCAAGCTGTTATAGGTAGAAAATAAGGTTTCGTCACTGCCACCGTCAGCATGCTGGCCTATTTGTGAATATGCACCAGAGCGCAGCAACCACAAATTGTGTGTTTGACTAAGATGGCGAGCATACCAGAGGTGCAGATAGCCGAAGGGTGCCGGGCCATGCCGGTAGTCGGCCTCGGCACCGCCGCCGCGCTTGACCTCGTCAAGGATGCGGCCCTCGAAGCCATGAGGGCCGGCTACCGCCACTTCGACTCCGCCACCCTCTACGAGTCCGAAGGGCCGCTCGGCGAGGCCATAAGGGAGGCTCTTGAGCTGGGGATCGTCGCCTCGCGGGGGGACCTGTTCGTCACCTCCAAGCTTTGGTGCAACGATGCGCATCCCGACCAAGTCCTCCCTGCTATTAAGAGAAGCCTTCGGTAACCCGCGAGCCTCTGAATTCCATACAATAGCTACAAAGAATGATGCGATTTATTTTTCTAGAATCGAACCTATCGACTTAGGCCTAGTTTGGTTCGTGGAATCAACGGGTTGGAAAAGGAAAATGATTACTTTGCTATGTCCCAATAGAATGGAAATTAGGAAGAAAACTGATTTCATCAATCCGAAACACTTTTCCACGTTGAAGTATTCACTTTTCTTTCCAAAATTTTGACATTTCCAAACATCGGAAAGAAAAATCAATACAAATTATAATTTTTTAAAAAAAATGTCAAGTAATTAATTTTCTTTCCCTTTCATTCTGCGAACGAAACGAGGCCTTATGGCTTCAACTAATTGATATTTGAGCTATATATATATATATATATATATATATATATATATATATATATATATATATATATATATATATGAGAAAAATGTGCCTAAGGTCGACCTTAGGTAAGTTACCTAAGGTCGACCTCATTTTCCTCACTTTACAACATTTTTTTCTTGAATTTTTTTTTTATGGGATTCATCTACACCTTATTGATTGGCAACATACCAAATTTCAAGAAAAAATAATATTGTTTAGCCCCCTATCTATCCCTTGCAAAATCGACGGTCTAAAACTTTGCTGCTACACCGTCGATTTTGCACCTTATTGATAGGGGGCTAAACAATATTATTTTTTCTTGAAATTTGGTATGTTGCCAATCAATAATGTGTAGATGAATCCCATAAAAAAAAATTCAAGAAAAAAATGTTGTAAAGTGAGGAAAATGAGGTCGACCTTAGGTAACTTACCTAAGGTCGACCTTAGGTACATTTTCCTCTCTCTCTCTCTCTCTCTCTCTCTCTCTCTCTCTCTCTCTATATATATATATATATATATATATATATATATATATATATATATATATATTTTTTTTTTTTTTTTTTTTTTTTGGAACCTGGTAAATGTATTAAATAGGAAAAGTGTCAAGTACAAACTCTCAATAAGCTATCCATCTTATCTATGAATTACAATCACATTCCCATTCCTTCTAAATCATATTCAATATTGTGAATGATGCCAGTGATGGTAGCTCGCTGTTCTTGGAATATGCGGTTGTTTCGCTCTCGCCAGATATGCCAACTGTCGATGCTAATCTCGCAGTCGCCTCCTTCGTCCATTGCGTTCCCCTCGATTTGTTAGCGCGAATTAAATGCAGTGTCAGTGAAATCTATATCAACTGCTCCTTGTAAACCCAGCTTGGTTGTTTGCGCCTGCCAAATTCTTCTAGTCATCGGACATTGGAAAAATAAGTGATCTATCGTCTCAGAATCTTGCTCGCATAGAGCACAACTAATATCTGTGATTTGAATACCGAGTCTTTGTAATCTATCCCTCGTTAGCAACCTTCTTAGGACAAGTTTGTACATGCACATTTGCATCTTGCGAGGAAGACCTTTCCTCCATACTATATCCGCATAGTCTACTTTCTCATGATGAGTTCGAAGCTTGTCGTATACTGCCCCATGGATGAATTTATCACTCAGTGTCTCTGCCCATACCCAAACGTCTCTGATCAACCTGGTATCTATCCGCTGTCGCGATATATCTTCTGCCACTGTGCGTGCCCACCTATGCTCGGCTAAGTGCCACCGCCCGTCTTTGATAATGTTCCCAACACTGTCACCTCTGTGCGCCTCCCTTTCCATGTGAGCTCCTATTAATTGTAGAAGTGACCGGTGTTCAATCCAGGGATCAATCCACAGATCTGTATTTCTTCCATTTGCGAAGACTCGAACTAGAAGAAGCTTAATATCCATCCTGTGTCGCAGTATGTATTTAAAAGTGACCGACTCATTATTATTTTGTCGATACTCCCATATGTTTTTTCCCCTCAAGTATTTGCTATTCATCCATTCTGCCCACAAGCCATCTTCTTGTAGTAGTCGCCATATAAGTTTAACCCCTGCTACCTTGCGCAATATGTCCAGAGCTTGGAGGCCGACTCCTTCTTCATCGATAGGCCGGCACAGTGTAGCCCAAGCAATGGTTTGCACCCCTCCACGCCAAATAAATTTGGCGCACATTCTCTCTACAGCCTTTAATGTAGAAGTAGGAAGAAGAATTACCTGCATCCAGAAATTCATGATGGCAGTGATCACCGATCTAACTAGTTCAATTCTGCCTCCAAAAGAAAGACATTGCGCTTGCCATCCCTCCAGGCGTTTTTGGACATACTCCGTCAAAGAGGAGCAATCTTCATTTCTAGCATAATTCACTGTCAATGGGATACCTAAGTATTTAACAGGCAGCTCGGCCTGTCCAACTCCAAGAACTCTTGCGCATTCATCTTTGTTGGTACTTGATGAGCTAAAATATACGCGGCTCTTATCACGGTTGAGATGCAGCCCTGTGTCATCTACGAATCTAACCATGATCTCGTTCAAGGTCCTCAAACCCAGCATGTCCGGTGCCAGGAAAACTAAGAGATCGTCTGCATATATTAGATGGCTGATGTGCGGCGTGACAGTCTTGTAGAGTGGCTAGATTTGACCCCAAGCAACCGCGGCGTCCATTAGGCAAGAGAAGTGTTCCATTACCAGTGCGAAGAGATACGGGGATAGTGGATCCCCTTGGCGCAATCCTCTATTGCTAGCAAAGAATCCATACGGCCTGCCTTCAATCAGAACGGAGAATGTGGCACTGGATATGCATTCCCGCACTCGAGCAACCCATATCTCCGAGAAACCCATGGCTAACATTGAGGCACATACGAACTCCCTATTTACCGTGTCGTAGGCTTTACGAAGGTCTAATTTGAGGCAGGCTTTTCCTCCTCCTGGCCTGTTAAATTCTCTGACAAACTCATGAGCCAGTAGAGAGTTTTCTGAAATTGATCTCCCTTTCACAAATGCAGCTTGATTTTTGGATATTAACTTCATCATTATTTCCTCTATACGACGACACATAATCCCAGTGATGAGTTTATAGATATAATTGCAGCAGGCTATTGGTCGGTACTCTGACAAATCTGTCGCCCCCTCCTTCTTTGGAATTAGAGTAAGAAACGTGTGGTTGTACTCCTTTAGTAATCTTCCAGACTCAAAGAATTCTCTGATAGCTTCGAACACTTGGCCTTTGATATCTGCCCAATGGAGTTTATAAAACTTACTCCCAAACTCGTCAGGGCCTGGGGCTTTATCTGGATTTGCCGACTTCACAATGTTTTCTATCTCCTCCATCCTAAGGGGAGCCATCAAAATGGCATTTCCTTCTTCCGTAACCAGCCGCTTACTCACAATGTTAGGAAATAAGGATTTATAAGTATGCTGATTGTAGAGGTTGGAAAAGTACCTGACTGCCGTTTCCTTAATGCAGGAAGCTATGGAGATAACATTCCCTTGCTGGTCAATGATCTGCTGAATCCTATTTCTGTGTTGCCTTGTCCGTATCACGTCGTAGAAGAATCGGGTACATTTATCACCTTCTTGTAGCTACACGCATTTAGCACGCTGTGCTGAAGCAACTTCCTTTGCAAGCCTGAGTTTGCCAACTTCGATTGATAGCCCGCGCTCCGCAGTAGCTAATTCTTCATTGGTAGGGTCTTCTTGGAGACTCTCTTGAATCCGAGTAAGATCTCTGGACTTCTGCTCCAATTCTCCACTTGGTCGCGATCGGACCCAGGTCTTCAGATGAGTTTTGATCAACTTTAGAGTGCATGCTACTCTAAATTGAGCTGAACCTGTAGCCCTCTGCCGAAGTCCTGTGCCTACCGCCTCCTTATATCCATCCAGCAAGTGCCACCCATTGTTATATCGAAATGGTGAAGCTTTCTTTTTCTCCATAGATGCTAATTGGATTCGTAAGGGACAGTGGTCGCTCGTCCCCGCTGATAAGCCAACAACAGGAGAGTTGGGGAATTTCTCGAACCATCTATTGTTACCTACCGCTCTGTCCAACTGACAGCAGACGCGGCTACAAGTAGATTTATTACTCCAGGTCCAAAGGTGTCCTCCACGGTTGAGTTGGCGTAAGCCTGTTCGTAGTAAATAATCTTGGAAGTCTTGTAATATCAACTCTGGAACTCGGCGTCCTCCTATCTTTTCGTGTTGATACAAGATGGTGTTAAAGTCGCCCAACAAAATCAGAGAAAGCTTGAGCAGGCGCTCTGCCATGTTGTTGACTTGTGCGATATCTTGCCATAACTCATCTCTTTTCCTCCTATCATTGTGGCCATATATGGCCCCCACAACCAGTTGGAGTCCTCCTTGATGGGTGAAGGAAATGGCAATAAGTTGTTCAGATTTATAAACAACCTCTCCCGTCCAGTGATTCGCATCCCACATAATCCAGATACGTGCCATAGGACACATATCCAAATTGTTGGCCTGTTTCCAATGACATGGAGTTCTTCGTTCAAGCAAAATAGTAGACTTGATCTTGGTCTCAAGTAGCGCACAGATAGTGCATCGCTCTTGCCTCACTATATTTCGCACCTCTCTCCATCTTCCAATCGAGCAAACTCCCCTTATGTTCCATGCTAATATCGACATTTAATGTCTGGATTGAGATCCCTGGATATCTCCTGCAGAGTCATCTCGGGGGGATGTCTGCAATTCGTCGAGCTGATGGTTGTTGTCTCTTCCTTCTGGTTGCTTATCCTTCTTGTTGAGGATGTGTTCCCGCCATGCTGGATTATCAACCACTAGACTGCTTTGTCCTTCCCCTCCGTCTTTCTCTTGTTCTGCACTTTGTTGGCTCTCCTGTGCATTTGTTGGCATTGGTTCGCTTGTCGATATCCTGGTTTTTTTCCACAGCCTGTCTAGCTTGCCGCTTCCTATTCGAGTTATAGACTGCCCCTTTGTGATTGAGACTGCTTACTGAGTCCGCTCGTCTCTTCATAGCACTAGTACCCGACGACTGAAATATAATGAGGCTTCTGCTATCCCCTTCCTGAATATTGTATTCTTGTGGCATGTTTCCTTGACTTTCCTCCTCCATCTCAACTTCTTTGGAGAATGACACTTCTTTTCTTCTGTGTACAACCTGCGAGGGTGGCTGTCCCGTGGGGGTGTAAAAGCATGAAAAATATTAGAATAATGATCCATGCGGCTCGGAGTAAGAAGCTTATGCGGCTCACACAGGAGCGGCCCTATGCGGTTCAAAGAAGACTCTCAATCGCATGCGGCTCGGGAGCGTATGCGGTTCAGCAAGGTATATGCGGCTCGATGGATGCCATGTGTGATCCTTCCCTACAGCTGGTCGTTTGGGGGTAGCCTTATTTAATGCTCTGACACGACTTGGCGACTGTGACTGCTCTGACATAAAGTGTCATAATGGCTCTGCCATAATGACAGACTTTTCGGGAAAGGAAGAAGATCTCTGACCCGAACCGTCAGAAATCCTAGGTTGCCACGTGGCAACTCTCATGCGGCTTAAATGGAAAACAGCTCCATGCGGCTCACGAAGAAGTCACTCTATATGGTTAGCAGAAATCAGCCATATGCGGCCCACCGAGAGCTCAATCCCTGCGACTCAATACAATGCTAGCTCATGCGGCTCGCAAAGACTATGCATATGCGGCTCACGGAAGGTTCGTCCCCTGCGGCTCGATGAGGCATTATCTCATGCGGCTCAGGAAGAGTATCTCTCTGCGGTTCGAGGATAGTCAATCCTATGCGGCTCTGACAGGACTCACAATTAAGACGCGTGGCATGAGATCAATAAGAGATTTAACCGAATCTCAACAAATATATTTGACATCATCGTCATAATTACTGAGATCAGGGCATATCATTTATCATCAAGCTAATGGGACACGTGGTGAGCAATCAGACATTGGCATAATCAATCACGAGGATTTAAAGCAGCTAGCATTAATTGCTCATGAGATACGATGCTATCCGCATTAATGGCCGAGATTCACTATAATCAGGATCAAGGGTTCAGATAGAATGAAGGAGCGCCGACATTCCAAACAGATAATCATTAGCAAACCCTAATGATCACCCCCCACTCTTATAAATAGTCAGCGTCATTCCCGTGAAAAAAAAGGAAGTAGAAGGGAGAGAGAGGTCGGCACCAAAAGAAATAAGAAGAGAGAGATCTACACAGGGAGAGCTCCCCCTTCCTTCTTGATAATCACAGAGAGAGAGAGAAGCCAGGAGAGCAATCCGAGGAGAGTAAGAAGAGCGTTTCTTCATCAACGTCGAGCAGATCTTCCCCGAGCCAAGACTGCATACTGATCGTCCAAGGAGTAAGGCAGAGCGGCCGTCGCTTTTCCGAGCCTCTATCGTCACCCCCCAGAATCAAAAATAAACAATCGTACTTAGTCTGCTGTACCTAGGTTTTCGTTCCTAGGCTTTCTTTGTACGAGCGAGTTTGTATTGTGAGTCTAAGTTCAGTCCTCCGATAATTGTTCTCTTCTTTTACAATCAATGGCAAACACGATGGCGACTCTGCTGGGGACTAACTTCTCCACGGCTGAGGAGTTGGTGACGCAATCAGATGCAGCCAAACTTGGCTCCACACAAAAGAAGATGGTCGTCCGCTTCGACCAACAGGCGTTCGAAGAGATGCTCTCTGAAGGCAGCGCTGGCCCGGCCCAGAAGCGCACCCGCACCACGAAGGCTCGCAAAGAATGGTGACCGAAGTCATTTGCTCCTTCTCAAGCCCTCGATGGGATGCCCTCTGCTGCTCAAGACGGCGAGAAGGATTCTCCTGCGGTCCCACTTCAGGTCGTAGACAACTCTGCTGTCCCCAAGTCCGGCAGAAGAAAATATTATGATGCCGGACTCGCAGGGACAAAGAGGGACTCTACGCGGACCGAACCGCAGAAGAATATTAGCCGCAAGGAGAAAGCCCATGCGGCTACATCCGCCAACCGCATGAAGAAAACTCATGCGGCTACTTCTGTCAGCCGCATAACTTATGCGACTACAGTTCCCGACAGCATGGATGAGACTCATGCGGCCAGTAAAGTCAATCGTTTGCAGAAAACCCATGCGGCCACAGATGCCAACCGCATGCGGCCAGCCTGCACGGTCGTGACCCCTAGCCGCATAAGAACTCGTCCAACGACAGGAGACAACCGCATGCAGACAGCCTGCACGGTTTCTGCTCCCAGCCGCATAGCATCTGCTCCATGCTCCTCTCGATCAGTTTTCGACCGTCTCTCGTACGGTCCGAACCCTGATGACTCTCTGAATGATAAGCCAGACTCTGTGATGTTCAACTTGGACTCTTCCTATTATGCACCCACGAGTGCTAGAAAGAAGAAGTCTAGGGCAGCGCGAGCTCATCAAGCCCAGACAGCTGTCCCAACCTCTGACTATCAGGGCATCCCGCTGATTGTCACGCGGGCCTCGGATGGGAAGTTGTACAGAACCGCTCAAGTCCAATCCCCGACGGCGAACGGACAGAGTGGTTCCTCTGACCTGCATGAGGCGATCCTCCACAAACGCAAGGAAAGAGAAGGGGCCTCGGCGTGCAAAGAATCCCCATATGGATGTAACTGCACTCAGATCATCGTCAACTGCTGCTGCAACAACGCGGCAGTGACGGAAGATCGTCCGTCCGTCTTCCACAGACTACAGCACCCGAACTCAGAAGATGAGGCACCTCCTGTTGTCTCCTGCAATTCTGCTCAGAAGGTCCCCGCCGAGGGGAGAGGGAAGAAGACAAGCATCTCCAATCCAAAGATATCAGCCACTACAGCTAAGAAGTTGTCGGCTAAACGGTTACCCTCCACCGGAGTATACCAACACACCCGTTCGAAGACAAAATCGGCTGCAACAGGAGGCTCATCGTCCCCGACCCTGGGGGTCGTAGGAACTGGGGGTAGTACTCCTCCGAACGTCCATAATAATCCAATGTTTCAAGGAGATGAACCCTGAGAAACAACCCTCCCATCGGGTACAACAGATGCTGACGTCCTCGAGGACATCCATGATTCTCTAGGCGAAGCAAGCTCCGAAGCTGGGGGTAGTGTTCCTTCCGAGTCCGAACCTGAAGAGAACATCCCCACATATCCAGATGATTTCTCGACGCATGGGTACGACTCGGAGGGTACATCCTCCACCACTCCCTCCGTCACTCCTCATATGAGGACGGTATTCATGACATATAGCAATCAAGGCGGTTCCAGCGATCGCCAGCGCATCGACACGTTGGAGGCCATATTGCATGCCTTGGTCAAGTCTGTAGACGAGATCAAAGTGGCACTTCCTACTCTACAGGGAGTGACACCTGGCCAGACAAGCGCGGGTCCCGCAATCAACGTAGATTCAAATTCAGCGACGCCAAACCAGGACAATAATCCTCCCGAGATAACGGCCCCTACCGCGACAGATGAGGCCCGAAAAGTAAGAAGAGAGGTTCAGGAGCTCCGAGCAATGTTCCACGCCCGAGAAAACTCTCAAGACCTCAGAATACGGCAACCATATCCTGCTGAATGGAGGGATGTTCCCTTTCCGCCAAGATATAAGCCGTTCAATATTAACCCATATGATGGCAAGACTTCAGCAAGTCGATACATCACTTACTTTGAGGTCACTACTGACCATCTGCCCCATGATGACGCTATCCTCACGCGGTTATTCATTGGGGCATTGGAAGGAGTCGCCTTCGATTGGTACCGCAACCTGCCAGACAATTGCATCCACTCCTTCGCTGGCTTCAAGCGCTTGTTCTTGGAGAGGTTCTATGAGGTAGGGCAGGACGTTACGATGTCTACCCTCATGGACGTCGTTCAAGGAGAGAAAGAACTGACGAGAAATTACATTGAGCGGTTTCGTCAAACCGCAATGAAGTTACCATCTGGCAACCCGGACTCTTCTTTGATTAAAATTTGCCAAAAGAGACTACTTCCAACAATTAGTCTCTGGATGGGCGAAAGTCAGTTCAAGGATTGGAAGGCTTTTATCATCAGTGCTACAAGTGCTGAAGAACGATTGAAGAAGGCTCGCCAACTGGGGTTGCATATCTCGGAGGGAGAGAACAAGAGCAAGCGTCCCAACACCAGCAACGACAATGGTGGTAGCCCCTCCAACAACCGGGACAACAAAGGCAAGCAGGCTATGGTGACCGATACAGCCCAGAAGCCCGAGCCACATCCAGCAGACAAACAATGGCCTCAAATCACTTATTCCTTTGAAGACGGTCACGTCAAGCCTATTTTGGACATGTTTATACAAGGAGATAGGATTCAGCTTCCTCCACCAAGACGGGAGCCTCGGCCGGCTGATCTGGAGAACCCAAAGTTCTGCCATTACCATCGCTACGTCCACCATGCGATACACGACTGCTACCAACTGAAACGGTATATCCAAAACCTCATCGATTCGAACGCCCTGGCCATCGATTTCGAAGAGGTAACCGTGGCAGCCAACATGGTGTCCGTACAATTCGGCAGCTTCCCTCCAACGGAGACTCAGGACGGGGTTATACCTATCCCTCTGGCAACAATGGAAATTGCTAATCTGCCGCCTGCTCGCAATCAAGCCGCTGGTCTAACACCCCTCACCACATCACGAGGGGAAATCATGTGGGTCCATCCGGACCTAGTCTACGAGATAACTCAGCCCTCTCCACCTTCTAAAAGGAGAAGTGAAAAAGTCAGATCCTGCCGTACTGCCTCGGCGGAAGAAGAGGAAGTCTCGGCCGTCACTACTCGATCCGGAACACAAGCCCAACCGGTGACCGAAAGCGCGACTGATGATCATCCGCCCACTACCAATGATGCTCCGGGACCGGCTCAGCCTTCGACGACCGACAAGCCTAGGCCGAAGGAGACTCGCTTCGACAAGTCCCTCCGGAAGGAGACACCTCAGGGGCTGGAGAGGCCCTACAACTTCGACATCTTAGCGCAATTAGCTAACACCCCGGCCAAATTGTCCTTATATGAACTCCTCAGGCTCTCAAAGGATGTCCGCACGGCTTTAAGTGAGGCACTCCAAAATGCCGACGCATACTTGGCTCAGGTCAACCTCACGGGAGATAACCAACCTGCAGAGCTCCAAGATAGTACGTGTGCGGGAGCAATGCCCAATATCGTCTTCTCTCCGCAAGATATGCTCATCAAAACTAACCTGCATGATCGCCCACTATACTACACTGGATACATCGGCGATGTAAAGGTGGACCGAATGCACATTGATCCTGGGTCCTCTATAAGCATCATTCTGAAAGGTCTGCTACATCATCTTCGTATCCCGATGCATCGCCTGACACCTACAAGCACCGCCATTAGCGGTTTCAATTCGGGCAGGAGCTACCCAATAGGGAAGATCCGTTTGAAGTGTCAGATCGGCGATCTCCAATCGGAAGTCACCTGTTATGTCATAGATGCCGACACTTCTTACAATATCCTTCTGGGACGGCCTTGGATACACGATTACATGATCGTGCCTTCCACACTACACCAGTGCTTCAAATATGTCGATAAGCACGGCTTCGTGAGGACAGAGTTTGCCGATATCGATCCCTTCAAGGGGGTCGAATCTTATTACTCAGACTCCTGTCTATACGAAAAATCAAAGAAGCATCTGGTCGAAGAAGATGTGCAAACTCACAGCAAGACGGCTACAGGATCAGAAGAACCTCTAACGATCCACCTTCAGGCTCGCAAACCGGGCAATTCCGCACCCCTTACGGCTACTCTACGTAAGGACGCAATCAGTCTCTCCGCACAAGAAGAACAGATGAGAATCCGGCTGCCAAAGTCCGGCCAAGCACTGAGACCCATAACAGGGCTACTTACCATCAGACTACCGAGAGTCGGTCAGCTCCAAACGGAGAAGCCCAATCCCTCCGACAGACCGCTCACAATACGCCTTCCCAAGAAGGTTCTTCACCCCGATGCGAGGTCTGACACTTCTAGCGAACCAGCCACCCTTCGCCTCACATCAAGTACCAAACTGGGGGTTGCTAGTTTACCAACAACTCCACGATCTGCTCCGCCGGTTGAGCCTCTGAAGATCAAGCTGACTAGGTCGTCCTCCCAGTCTTCATTTATACAGGGGGTGGCCGAAGAAGAACCAGAATTGGCCAAGTATGTGGCTGCCCACTTCGATACCCCCTCCGCAGATGATGTAATCCCTCTAGAAAAGATACCTTACTTCATCAATAAAGGGTTATCTTTGAACTACACCGAGCTCAATAAGCTATGTACAATGTACGCTTTGGAACACGGTATAGGCACTCACCTACATACACAGGTGACAAACGTGTCCACCGCCATCCGACTTACTCCAGTAGAAGACACTTACCGAATAGTCGAGGGAGGGGACCACCCGATCATCTTCGGCCGGACGAACAACCCACATCCCCCCGCTATGGAAGAAGTCGACTTCGGGTCAGATGCCGGAAGACTGCCTCTGTATCTCTATAGCCCTCAATCCAAATATCTCATGCAGAAACAGGGGTATGATCTAGAGACAACGCCAGGACTGAACTACGGTACTGGACGACGATTACCTTTGAAGACGCCAGCCCCGGCGGGCAAACCACGGAACTACTATAACAAAACCCGATGCGGTTTAGGGTATGTAACGCCTACTACGACCCCTGAAAGCTCAGATGAAGAATGCGACTGGCAGTCACATTCAACCGGATCACCGACTTCCGACTCAGATACCAGCATCGGAGATGTGTTCAGACAAATCATGTCAGTCAACATGGCGTTCGCTGACGCTTACGAGGAAGACGAAGACATCCCTGAAATCTTTGAGCTAGAACCATGGGCCCAGCAATTAGACGCCCAATGGGAAAAAACGGTTCGAACTGAGAGAACCTCCTACTGAAGATGAGGTCATACAAGTGGATCTCGGCAGCGAATCTTCTCCAAAACCGATCTTTATTAGTAAAAGCCTGACAAACGAAGAACGAGAATCGCTTGCTGAAACTCGTCAGAGAAAATATCGACGTGTTCGCGTGGAGTTACGAAGACATGCCGAGGCTAGACCCCGATATCGCTCTTCACAAACTCAACATACGGCCAGATGCAAAGCCAGTCAAACAGCAACAACGGCGCTTCCGCCCAGGTGTCATGGACGCAATTGAAGCCGAAGTCAACAAGCTAATAACCAGCGGCTTCATTCGTGAAGAGCAACATCCTGACTGGGTCGCCAACATAGTGCCGGTCCTTAAGAAAAATGGAAGATCCGAATCTGCATTGACTTCCGTAATCTGAATGAGGCATGTCCGAAGAACGAGTTTCCCCTCCCCATCACAGACATTATGATCGACAACACATGCGGCTTTGAACGTATGTCATTCATGGATGGATTCTCGGGGTACAACCAAATCAAGATGTCTTCCGACGACGAAAAGCACACATCATTCGAACGCCGATTGGTACATACTGTTACACAGTCATGCCATTCGATCTAAAGAATGCTGGCGCTACATATCAGCGGGCCATGAGTATCATTTTCCGAGAACATTTACGCAAAACAGTAGAATGCTATGTCGATGACATCGCCGTCAAGAGTCGCCATAAGGAAGATCATCTGTAAGACCTGAGAACGGTATTCGACCTGATGAGAGCCCACAACCTAAAGATGAACCCTACGAAATCATTCTTGGGCGTATCCAGCGGGAAATTCTTAGGCTTCATCATCACGGCACGGGGCATCCATGTAGACCCTGAGAAGACGAAGGCAATCATGGAGATGGGTCCCCCGAAAAATCTCCGCGAACTCAGAGGCCTCCAAGGGAGGCTAGCTTACATCAGGAGGTTCATTTCCAACCTCTCCGGGCGATGCCGACCGTTCACACACCTCATGAAGAAGAGAGTCTCATTCGTATAGGACAAGGAATGCCAGCATGCTTTCGACGACATCAAAGAATATTTGTCGAATCCCCCAGTCCTGGTGGCCCCGGTCCCCGGGAAAACCATTCCTGCTCTACGTACGAGCGATGGAACACTCCCTTGGTGCCCTGCTAGCACAAAATAACGATGCAGGCCACGAGCAGGCCATATATTATCTCAGCCGAATGATGATCGGGCCAGAACATCGATACACCGCCGTAGAGAAGGAGTGTCTCACCCTGGTATTCGCTATTCAAAAGACGCGGCACTATGTCACAGGACAAACCATACATGTGATCTCGTGAGTCAACCCCCTCAGGGTCCTCATGACTAAACCAGGGGCCCTCAGCTCTCGCCTCGCCACATGGGCAATATTGCTGTCCCCCTATCATATGATTTTCGTCCCGTAAAAGGCTGTTAAGGGTCAAGCCCTAGCAGACTTTTTGGCAGCCCACCCAGGATCGGAGTCATCCAGAATCTATGAAGAGATCCCAGACGAGGTCGCCGATTCGAATACAGCCACCCACGATAACATATGGCGAATGTTCTTCGATGGCGCCTCAAGGACCGGACCCAAGGGAAACATCGTCGTCGGGGTCGGAGTGGTATTAATTTTTCCTACTGGGCTGGTGATCAATCGCGCCTACTCCCTCACGGAACCCTGCTCCAACAATGTGGCCGAATATAACGCTCTGGTCATTGGCCTCCAACTTGCAAAAGAGCTGGGGGTAGAATACCTTGAAGCATACGGCGACTCCCAACTAATCGTCAATCAGATCAGGGGCTCGTACGAGGTTCGCCATGAAGACATGATCCCCTACCATCAAATTGCGATCAACATTATCTCATCATTCGAGGGATTCTTCATCGAACACGTCCCCAGACTCCAAAATATCGAAGCCGATGCCTTAGCAGACCTTGCCGCTGCCTTAGCAGCGCCGAACCAAGCTCATCATTCGGTTGACGTAATAGGCCACGAACTGGTCTGTCCCAAGAACAACGTTCAAGCCATGGCAAGTTATTCTGCCCAGAAGGTCGACGACACATCGGACTGGAGACAGCCGTTCATCGACTTCGTCGTATACGACATCCTCTCAGAGAATCCAAAGGAAGCTACCTCTATCAAACGGCTCTCTCTCAGATTCTTCTACGATACAGAGACGAAAATATTGTATCGCCGCTCCTACGACGGATTATTGCTCCGGTGTTTGGCGAACGCGGAAGCTACAGAAGCTGTACGAGAAGCTCACGACGGTGTATGTGGGGCCCATCAACCCGGCCCTAAGCTACAGGACCGCCTTCGCCGGATGGGCTACTACTGGCCCACAATGGTGGCAGATGCGATAGATTATGCCAGAAAATGCAAGGCCTGCCAAGTCCACGCGAATTTCATTCATCAACCATCCGAGTTTCTGCATCCAACGGTGGCATCCTGGCCATTCGAAGCATGGGGAATGGATATCATTGGTCCAATCACCCCACCTTCCTCCCGAGGACACCGCTTCATACTTGCGATCACTGATTATTTCTCCAAATGGGCGGAGGCTATCCCACTCGCAGAAGTTAAAACTTCAAACGTGATCAGCTTCCTTAAGCATCACGTTATCTACCGCTTCGGACTACCACGAAGAATCATCCATGATAATGGTCCGCAGTTATAAGCCATGCATTCTACCGATTCTGCGATAAGCACCGCGTTCAGAATGTCGCTTCGACACCATACAACCCGGCAGCAAACGGTTGGCAGAGGCATTCAACAAAACAATCATCAAACTCAAGAGTTCGTCTCTCCAACAAACGCGACTAGAACGAGAAGCTCGGCGAGTGCTTATGGGCTTATCGCACCACGGTTCGAACAGCCACGGGAATACCACCATTCTCTCTGGTGTAGGGAGCGAGGCAGTCCTCCCTTTGGACTCAGATCCCTCACTCCGCGTCGCCCTCACTTATCAATTGACGACGGATATATAACTACCGACGACGACTACAAGAGTTGGAGGCTTTAGATGAAAAGCGCCTCCTAGCTCAGCAAAGGATCGAGCTATACCAAGCACGCATCTCAGGAGCCTTCAACAAAAAAGTTAAAATCAGAACATTCCAAGTAGGTGATTGTTCTGGCAGTCCGGAGACCGATGGTCATGACTCACAAGACCCGGTAAGTTCCAGCGAATGGGAAGGTCCATTTGTCATCGAGACCGTGTTCTCCAACGGCGCCTACGCCCGCTAGCCGAACGGAGATTTGTCATGTGCCCGTCAACGGCAAGTTTGAAGAAATACATGTTTGAACATCATTCTCCAGATTATCGAGTTGTACTCCTAGTACCACTGATCCAGTCATTCTCCAGATTATCGAGTCATGTACCCCTTTAGTACATGAACTCTCATCCCTATTTAGATTATCGAGTCATGCACCCGCTGGTGCCGCTGTACTCTCACTCCCTCAATAGTCCAAATTACCAAGTTATGTACCAGCTGGTGCCTCTGAACTTACATTTCGGTCACTCTTTAGATAGTAAGTCAAGTATGATTATACCTCTGAACTTTCTTCCTGCAGAGCTCCCTCAGGATCACTACCCGCATCCCAGTGCACAAAAAGGGTACGCTCCACCATTTCGAAAGACATGTCCTTTACCTCTGAGTCGTCTTCACTTCACCAAAACAAACCGCCCCCTCGCATAGGACTTCCACGTTCTCCTACCTCTGAGTCGTTCTATGTACCCATCTTCATTGAGCCCACTTGCCATGTCTCACTACCTCTGAGTGGGAAGGCTCCGTCGAAGAAATCGTCATATTTGCCATGTCCACATTACCTCTGAGCAGTAGTCGATCCCCTTATTATCTGTACCCACAACCGGAGTACGACAAGATAATAGGTCCACAAATGTCCCCTGTTGACCACAAATGTTCCTGTTGACCAAAATCCTCTGTGACCACAAATGTCCTCTGTGACCACAAATGTCCTCTGTTGACCACAAATAGCTTCCGTAAGTCTTCCTGCCATGTCTTATTACCGCTGAGCAGGAAGATTTCCGATAAAACCTTCATGTTTGCCATGTCATCATAACCTCTGAGCAAATGTGATTGGTTTCCTTTCATCCCATTATCGTATCCTGAACCAGGGTACGCCAGGATAATAGGCCCACAAAATCCCTTGCTAAGCTTCTTAGCATAAATCTGCCATCTTACCATGCCCCGGGAGCCCAGCTGTCTACGGCATTCCTTCCCCAGTACCGAGAACATCCATGACCATTTTGTCGTGGCTGTCCCTGGACATCCTAATCAACTTGTTATCGTACTAAAACCAGGTACGCCTAGGGTACAGGTCCACAATAATCCCCAGTAAAATCCGATTCCATAAACACGCAAGTACAAGAAGAAAAGATGAGTTGAAACTGCTCATTTATTCAAAAATTAAAGGGCTACATCAGCGGGGATCAATCCCTTACAAAATTAAAAGAGAAAAGAAAAAAAAAAAGAAGACAGAGGACGGATCATGCTGGAGCACATAACACATGAGACGTCCTTTAACAAGGCAACCGACCGCTCAAGCCTCTGTTTGGCTCGACGCTCCGCCTTCTGGTTCAGTCCGCCGCTCCTCAGATGAGCATGGGCTTGCCAGTTGTCCTCAAATTGAAGGCCCGCTCAGGTTGACAGAAGATCGGGAAACCTCTCGGCCTCCCGAGCAAATCGACTCCTGTTTGCATGATGAGGCTCCCACTCTGACTCTAAGAAGGCCAACTTCTGGAGTGCGAGAATCCGCTCCTTCGTGTCAGCTATTCCACGGGAGGCAGATTCTCCCGGGCCCTACAAGCCTGACTCCGATGACCCAGTCGGTCATAGGAGACGGAGAATTGTCAAGATCCCTGCACAGCCGGCCCGAAGTTTCTTGAGCGAGCTTGATCCTGTCCCAAGCAGAACCAGGAAGCCCCGCTCTCAGTTCGATCGTAGCAGGCAAACCACCTGCCGTATGCCAGCAGTTGGTCACAAGCTGGTCAGCCTCTGTCAGCTTAGGCTCCAGGAACGCGGCTAACCCCACCCGCAGGAAGACCCTTCAGAGTGTCGATTTGACCCCGAGCGCCCCGAAGAGAAGAGAAAAAGGGATCTCCATTCCACGAGCGTTTACACCACCCTCCCTAAGTGGCGATAGAAACTGTCAACCACATCCTGCGTCACCCGTTCAGAGCCTCCGAGGAAACCGGTGTCAACGGAGTGTGGCTGGTAGCACGGAAGAAGACGCGACGGAATCTGCCGTCCTGCCACAAGAGAAACCAATCGCACGGAAAGACGCTTGAACATCGGTCAATTTCTCTTCAGCGGCCCGCAGAATTTGGATGCGAGTTCGAGAAGAAGTCAATCTCCGGAGGTATAAGCAGCCGAAGACGATGCCGGGGCCAGCACCAACTCCTCCCATCTGCCAGAGTGGCAGGATGTCCCTCAACATGCGATGACGAAGGGGAGAAACGCCTTTCCCCCAGACGTAGACCGGGCCTTCCCCCAAGAACATCAGCGACAGGAGATAAAGGGTCAGGACCTGCACGGCCAAGGCAACCATGAATCGACTTGACCTGAAGGATATGCTGAT
>JANAVB010022593.1:7123770-7269034 GCA_029216955.1 Iris pallida
ATGAAAAGCGCCTCCTAGCTCAGCAAAGGATCGAGCTATACCAGCACGCATCTCAGGAGCCTTCAACAAAAAAGTTAAAATCAGAACATTCCAAGTAGGTGATCATTGTTCTGGCAGTCCGGACGATGTCCATGGACTACCCAGACCACCGTTAAGTTCCAGCGAAGGGAAGGTCATTTGTCATCGAGGACCGTGTTTCCAACGGCGCCTACCGCCTCGCTAAGCCGAACGGAGATTTGCTCATGTTGCCCGTCAACGGCAAGTTCCTGAAGAAATACTATGGAACATCATTCTCCAGATTATCGAGTCTTGTACTCCTTTAGTACCACTGAATCCATCCGTCATTCTCCAGATTATCGAGTCATGTACCCCTTTGAACACTGAACTCTCATCCACCCTATTTCGATTATCGAGTCATGCACCCGTGGTGCCGCTGTACTCTCACTCCCTCAATAGTCCAAATTACCAAGTTATGTACCAGCTGGTGCCTCTGAACTTACATTTCGGTCACTCTTTCAGATAGTAAGTCAAGTATGATTATACCTCTGAACTTTCTTCCTCGCAGAGATCCTCCCTCAGGATTCACTACCCGCACTCCCAGTGCACAAAAAGGGTAGTCGATCCACCAATTTCCGAAATGACAATGTCCTTATTACCTCTGAGTCGTCTTCACTTCCACCAAAAACAAACCGCCCCCTCGCATAGGACTTCCACGTTCTCCTACCTCTGAGTCGTTCTATGTACCCAATCTTCATTGAGCCCACTCCTGCCATGTCCTCACTACCTCTGAGTGGGAAGGCTCCGTCGAAGAAATCGTCATATTTGCCATGTCCACATTACCTCTGAGCAAGTATGTCGATCCCCTTATTATCTGTACCCACAACCGGAGTACGACAAGGATAATAGGTCCACAAATGTCCCCTGTTGACCACAAATGTCCTCTGTTGACCACATATGTCCTCTGTTGACCACAAATGTCCTCTGTTGACCACAAATGTCCTCTGTTGACCACAAATAGCTTCCGTAAAGTCTCTCCTGCCATGTTCTTATTACCGCTGAGCAGGAAGATTTCACGATAAAACCTTCATGTTTGCCATGTCATCATAACCTCTGAGCAAATGTGATTGGGTTTCCTTTCATCCCATTATCCGTATCCTGAACCAGGGTACGCCAAGGATAATAGGCCCACAAATATCCCTTGCTAAGCTTCTTAGCATAAATCTGCCATCTTACCATGCCCCGGGAGCCCAGCTGCTCTACGGCATTCCTTCCCCCAGTACCGAGAACATCCATGACCATTTTGTCGTGGCTGTCCCGGACATCCTAATCAAACTTGTTATCCGTACCTAAAACCAAGGTACGCCTAGGGTAACAGGTCCACAAATAATCCCCCAGTAAATCCGATTCCATAAACACCGCAAGTACAAGAAAGAAAAGATGAGTTGAAACATGCTCATTTATTCAAAAATTAAAGGGCTACATCAGCGGGGATCACATCCCTTACAAAATTAAAAGAGAAAAGAAAAAAAAAAGAAGACAGAGGACGGATCACTGCTCTGGAGCACATAACACCATGAGACGGTCCTTTAACAAGGCAACCGACCGCTCAAGCCTCTGTTTGGCTCGACGCTCCGCCTTCTGGTTCAGTACCGCCGCATCCTCCAGATGAGCATGGGCTTGCCAGTTGTCCTCAAACTTCTTGAAGGGCCCGCTCCAGGTTGACAGAAGATCGGGAAAACCTCTCGGCCTCCCGAGCAATCGACTCCTGTTCTGCATGAGCGGCCTCCCACTCTGACTCTAAGAAGGCCAACTCCTTCTGGAGTGCGAGAATCCGCTCCTTCGTGTCAGCTATTCCACGGGAGGCAGATTCTTCCCGGGCCCTACAAGCCTGACTCCGATGACCCAGTCGGTCATAGGAGACGGAGAACTTGTCAAGATCCCCCTGCACAGCCGGCCCGACAGTTTCTTGAGCGAGCTTGATCCTGTCCCAAGCAGCAACCAGGAAGCCCCGCTCTCGTTCGATCGTAGCAGGCAAACCAGCCTGCCGTACTGCCAGCAGTTGGGTCACAAGCTGGTCAGCCTCTGTCAGCTTAGGCTCCAGGAACGCGGCTAACCCCACCCCGCCAGGAAGACCCTTCAGAGTGTCGATTTGACCCCGAGCGCCCCGAAGAGACAGAGAAAAAGGGATCTCCCATTCCACGGCAGCGTTTACACCCCTCCCTAAGTGGCGATAGAAACTGTCAACCACATCCTGCGTCACCTCGTTCAGAGCCTCCGAGGAAACCGGTGTCAACGGGAGTGTGGCTGGTAGCACGGAAGAAGACGCGACGGAATCTGCCGCTCCTGCCACAAGAGAAACCAACTCCGCACGGAAAGACGCTTGAACATCGGTCAATTTCTCTTCAGCGGCCCGCAGAATTTGGATGCTCGACAGGTTCGAGAAGTCAATCTCCGGAGCCGTATAAGCAGCCGAAGACGAGGCCGGGGCCAGCACCAACTCCATCCCCATCTGCCCAGAGCTGGCAGGATGTCCCTCAACATGCAATGACGAAGGGGAGGAAACGCCCCTTTCCCCCAGATCACGGTAGACCGGGCCTTCCCCAAGAACATCAGCGACAGGAGATAAAGGGTCAGGACCTGCACGGCCAAGGCAACCATGAATCGACTTGACCTGAAGGATATGCTGATAGAGTAAATAAGCCCCCTCGGTGGTCAATATGTAGCTCAGCTTACCAGTGGAGGAATGTGGAGGCTGAGGTTCGCCTACAGCCATCACAACCTCTTCACCAACAGCCTCCGAGTCAGGAATAAAAGACTCATCCGCCCTTGCATCCTCGGGAGGGGATGCACCGAGGATGGCGTCATCTCGCTGAAGTTCAGAAATCTCGGAGACGGGCCCAAGGAAACTTTCGTCACCCCGGGCTGGGGCCTCAACAGCTTGGGAGTCCTTAGCCGCCGCTGAGAGAGCCCCCGCAGAGAGGACCGCGGCACACATGTCGCTAATCAAAGCGGCAAGGGCCGGATCAACTACTGAAGCAGCAGATGGTTCGGGAGAGCCTGGTTCGTCAGACGCCTACAAAGAAAAATGATCGAGTCAAATCCCCGAGAGGAAAGAAAGCTACAACAAAGATAGAACTCCGACTTGGACTTACCTCCGGAACATCGTCTGCACCTTCACCCTTCTCCGTAATAAGCAGCCTACGGGGACCGACAGCCGCTCTCTTTACAGAAAAAGTTACCTCTCTGCCGGTAGGCTCATGCCTGCCTCGCTTACGCGAAGGACCAGGCATGGCGGGCGATAGATCTACCCGTGCCTCCTCCGACGCAGACGGTAACGGGTCCACTGCTTCGTCAAATATGGCCGACGGTTGTTCCGTCGCCATCTCAGCCGCCATAACGGAAGGCTGACTTGCCATTATCCCATCACCCGAAGAAAAGGAGTCTTCGCCGTCCCGTTCATTATTGTCCTCAATTGTGTCGAAGGATTCAGAATCGGGCGAGGGAACCCTATTCGTCCTTTTCTTCTTTGCTCTCGACGTCATAGCCTTCTCCGCTAGGCGAGTGCCCACAATGAAGCTAGTCCTCAAGTCAAAATCGAGGGGAGGAGGATTCGCCGTGACATGATACAGGGCTGCCATATGCAGGATTTCATCCGTCATATTTGCGGCAGGGACCAAGAAGCTAGTCCGAGTATGACAGGTGTCATAGTAGCTCCATGCTCTGATACCATCAAGAATGCTGCCTTCAAATCCCAGGTGAGAACTGGGGCGCTCGAGGAATAGCAGACTATACCCAAATTGACGGGCAAACCTACTAGGCAAGTAGGGCTCCAAATACACAGTGGTGCGATTCCGGTAAACTAGATGCGCCGGGCGAATGTTGTGCAGCCAGAAACGCATCTTTTCAGGCAAGAAATGAGGAGGTCCGACCCCATCAACATGAACACTCCTCACCTCTTGATCAGTGAAACGAGGAACGGATACGAAGAAATTGTACCCATCCACCCTCGCCAGCATCCTCCGACACGCCGACATGGTACTACATTCCCAAGGCTGGTGGTGATACTTGAAAAGAAATGCGTCATCACCTGTAAGGCCATCTCCCGTCCCGGGTCTCATCAAGGATTGATAATGCAGCAATAGCCATCCCAGCAAGTAATGGTAAGGCAATTCTACACGTTCAAAATCCATTGCCACGTCACGAACAATGACCTTGGACGAGAAGGCGCGAAGACCATGTTGAATACTGCACACCATGGCAGGAAGGAGGGCCAGCCTGACCCCAAAGGCCAACTTCACGGCAGGAAGAATGAAGTGACGACTGATCCTCTCAATAGAGCCTGCCCCTCTTGAGACCACGCAATTGCGCAGCCACACCATTAAAAATTCGGCCAAGAGTGCCTTCTCGGACAACCGTCGAGTGCCATAACGAAAGTAGCTAAAGGAGTCAATCTGGCTCCCGAACCTGTCACTGTGAGACTTCGACCTCCGGGCAGTCGACATCAAGACCTCCACTTCTTTAGGAGTTAAACGATCTCGGGAAGTAACCCGGCCAGCCGCGCTAAATTTGAAAAGGTATGCAACCCAAGATTTAGTATGGGGAGAGTCCCCCTCCGAGCTATCATTTTTCTAGATAGTCGTCCGGTGACAGGTGCTATGATGGCATAATAATTCTTGATACACGGTGACGAAATCGGGGAATCGCTGATCCAAATCTTGGAGCTCCTCATTCGTCGGCGTATACACTTCGAAGGGCTCATCCCCCCAGGGGAGCTTGGAGACAGCATACATCTCGTGAAGAGCGAGCCCTAATTCTCCAACAGGGGTAAAAAAGGTCCCCGTTCGATGATTGTACATCTCCAAAAGGGCCATGAACAGTGGCTTATTAACGGGCAACCCGTGGCTGGTACCCCGTATAGCTTCATAAAGGTTGACTCCCCGCAAAAACTCTTCATACTTTCGTAGGATCCATGAGGACAGATTAGCCCACGGAGGAATGGGGTGTACCCAGCTCGGCAGGACCAACCTACCAATAGGATAGGACCCTTTGCGAGCAAGCTGACTCAGGAAGGTATCATCCTGGAAGAATGAAAAGTTAGGACCAGGGTTGTTGATGAAGGTACCTGGAACTAACCCCATCACGGACCGACTGGCCGGATCTTTGACTGCGCGCACTGACCCAGTGGCTCTGTTATAACGGATATTACCAACAAACATCTCCGGTCTGGTTGGAGTGAGGGTGTCCGGCATCTGCCTATCCAGAACGATCATATTGAACCACTCAAAAGGGAAATAGCGCTTCATAATAGGGAGTGAATCGGCATCCCGTCCAGGTCAAAATCCCAACTCTCCGAAACATCCAACACTCGGGAGTTTTCTACAACCAACGCATCCCCAAAGAGGAAGACCGATTTCAGATACTTCCCGTCAGACTGCCCAGAGCTTATCATATCAACAAGGAACTGAAAGGATTGAACCCTGATGGCATTTAGTCGCTCCAAAGGTTCATCAACAAGTAGCTGTTCGGACACTTGACGAACTAAGTCATCCCGATGAACGCCCGAGGCAAACTGACGCGAGCCTACCATAAGTTCCTCAGCAGGATTCACGGGCAGAGTCACTGAAGAAAGGCAAAAGAAACAAGGTTAAAATGATAGCTGAAACGACAAAAACACATGATGCTTATGCGGCTCAGCATAGGTGTGGCTCGGTTTATACAGGTCAATTCAAATGAGCCTATGCGGCTCAGTTTGAAAGAGTCCATGCGGTCCAGTACGAATAAAATCATGCGGTTCCGTTCGAAGGGAACTCATGCGACTCAGTACGGAGGAACTTATGCGGTCCGAAAGGAGTATGTTCGGTTCGAAAACGTTTATGCGGCCCTGAAAGGATGAGCTTATGCAGTACAGCGAGGATGAGCTTATACGGCCCTGTTAAAGAAGTAGTTACGCAACCACTTCCATGCGGCTCAAACCTGGGTCATACCCCATACGGCCCAGACATGAGTCGGACACACAGTGTGCTTTGGAATATAGGCTCGCACATAAAATATGCGGCGTAGCCATGGCAGTTCATATTAAGGGACCCTTACCAGCGATAGGCGGGTGGACGTCGGGGTGGAAAGCGGGTACGTCAGGCAACGGAGGAGCCGCCATGTTCGTCGCCGCAGTCGATGAAGACGCGGCTTTCTTGCCCTTCGCTGCCGCAGAAGATGAGGCGGCCTTCGATGTTGCAGCCTTCTTGGGAGCCATTGTCGGTTGCTAAAAGACGAAGAGCAAAGACAGCGAATAGAGATTCAGAGCAAAGAGAGAAGGTAAAGAAAAGCCCCAAGAGGTTTAAAGACTCCTATTTATAGCCAAAAGAGACCCACGAAACAAACAGACGTCTTGGAGTATGCCTCGGATTATGCGCCGCCCCCAAAGAATAAAGGCAAAACGCTTCGGTCAAGACAAAACCGACTCTTGGGATCCTCCCCCAAAAAGGCGGCGTTAAAATCAAATCAAAGGCACTTGATAAAGATTTGCACACGTGTTCAGGACACGTGGCAACCAGTTTATGCGGTCAGATGAATTAATGCGGCTAAGGCACTTATGCGGCTAGGAAGCTCAGGCAGACAGAAAAATCCTATGCGGCATGAACGGGGCCATGCTTCTTGTTCAAAGTATTCCAATTTTTACAAATTGAAAACTTTGAAGGGGGTCCTGTAGAAGCATGGAAAATATTAGAATAATGATCCATGCGGCTCGGAGTAAGAAGCTTATGCGGCTCACACAGGAGCGGCCCTATGTGGTTCAAAGAAGACTCTCAATCGCATGCGGCTCGGGAGCGTATGCGGTTCAGCAAGGTATATGCGGCTCGATGGATGCCATGTGTGATCCTTCCCTACAGCTGGTCGTTTGGGGGTGGCCTCATTTAATGCTCTGACACGACTTGGCGACTGTGACTGCTCTGACATAAAGTGTCATAATGGCTCTGCCATAAGGACAGACTTTTCGGGAAAGGAAGAAGATCTCTGACCCGAACCGTCAGAAATCCTAGGTTGTCACGTGGCAACTCTCATGCGGCTTAAATAGAAAACAGCTCCATGCGGCTCACGAAGAAGTCACTCTATATGGTTAGCAGAAATCAGCCATATGCGGCCCACCGAAAGCTCAATCCCTGCGACTCAATACAATGCTAGCTCATGCGGCTCGCAAAGACTATGCATATGCGGCTCACGGAAGGTTCGTCCCCTGCGGCTCGATGAGGCATTATCTCATGCGGCTCAGGAAGAGTATCTCTCTGCGGTTCGAGGATAGTCAATCCTATGCGGCTCTGACAGGACTCACAATTAAGACGCGTGGCATGAGATCAATAAGAGATTTAACCGAATCTCAACAAATATATTTGACATCATCGTCATAATTACTGAGATCAGGGCATATCATTTATCATCAAGCTAATGGGACACGTGGCGAGCAATCAGACATTGGCATAATCAATCACGAGGATTTAAAGCAGCTAGCATTAATTGCTCATGAGATACGATGTTATCCGCATTAATGGCCGAGATTCACTATAATCAGGATCAAGGGTTCAGATAGAATGAAGGAGCGCCGACATTCCAAACAAATAATCATTAGCAAACCCTAATGATCACCCCCACTCTTATAAATAGCCAGCGTCATTCCCATGAAAAAAAAAGGAAGAAGAAGGAAGAGAGAGGTCGGCACCAAAAGAAATAAGAAGAGAGAGATCTACACAGGAAGAGCTCCCCCTTCCTTCTTGATAATCACAGAGAGAGAGAGAAGCCAGGAGAGCAATCCGAGGAGAGTAAGAAGAGCGTTTCTTCATCAACGTCGAGCAGATCTTCCCCGAGCCAAGACTGCATACTGATCGTCCAAGGAGTAAGGCAGAGCGGCCGTCGCTTTCCCGAGCCTCTATCGTCACCCCCCAGAATCAAAAATAAACAATCGTACTTAGTCTGCTGTACCTAGGTTTTCGTCCCTAGGCTTTCTTTGTACGAGCGAGTTTGTATTGTGAGTCTAAGTTCAGTCCTCCGATAATTGTTCTGTTCTTTTACAATCAATGGCAAACAGGGGGTCTCATTACTTGGTAGCACTACGGCTAGATCGAGCCCCGTACATCCGTCCACTCCTACTGTCACGTGGACCTCCTCCATGTCATGTGGCGAGGAGTTCTCCTGCATTTCACAGTGGTCATTGCTGTTAGTCTCTCTTTGGCTTTGTGATTCTCGTGCTCTCCCTTCTGTCATATTGCAGTTTTGTGCCATATGGCCAAACACTTTGCACTTATGGCAGCCGAGGGGAACCCATTCATAATCCACTCCTTGGCTAAATACATCACCAGTTGGTATCTCATATGAAATCTCCCGGGGAAGCCTAGTTCCCGCTTCAATTTCGACAAGAACTCACGCATATTGGAGCCTCGATCTAGATTGTGTAGCCTAGTCTGCTTTGAGCGGTCTCCCTATTAGACTTGCAAGTTTCATGATCATAGTTTTGTTCCAATACTGGATAGGAAGCCCGGAAAGTCTAACCCAAACTGGTATCGTATGGAATGCATCCCGTTCACATCTGGTATTAGGTTGCCAAGCTTTTACGATTATAAGACGTCCGTCAAACGTCCACGGCCCATCATGGAGCACACGTTCAACATCTTCTTGAAGATCAAATTTAACAAGGAAGAACCCATCCTCTCGAGCGTAGAACTCCATAGCGCCCTTCGGTCGCCATACTCGATTAGCATATGCACGAATTTGGCCGTAGAACGGACGATCACCCATCACATATAGAATAAGGGTATTTTTCCAATAAGCTACCGTTTCTTGAATTTCTTCAGATGTGAACACCGCCTGTCTGCCGTCGCCATCTCCCTGTGTTGGTTCGACATACTCCATCTCTACCTCAGGTGCTCCACTTTTGACTCGGCAGATGTCTGCCCAAGAAACCCCTTCTGGTCGGCTACCTGCTTGAACCTGCGGAGTCGAAGTTGCACGACTAGTATCGATGCTACGATGTTGAACCATAGGTCTTTTTCCTTTATCTATGCCTCCCTCCTTTTTCCCATCCATCGCTGGTCTGCTTTGATGATTGGGGACATGCTCTAACCTTGTCCGTTCTCCAGCCACCCTATATGGAGGTTGTCTCCCATAGCTTCTTGGTCCTCCTATCTGTTCTCTTGCCCGAGGAGGAACTCCATAGGGTTGTCGTCGTCGCCGGTGCACGGTGGTCCATCCCCCTTTCTCCTCCTGCGTGTAGCCTTCCTTCGCCTGTGTTGTTAGGCCTCCTTGCTACCGTCCTCCGCTACTGGAGGCGTCGGGATCCCATGCCCGCGCTCTAGTCTCTGGATTTAGGGTTTCCTCTACCGCCGCCATATATTTATATATAATATATATATATTATATTTTTCATATATATATATATATATATATTTGAAGAACGGTAATTGTTATTCAAATAGTAAGCAAAAATACACCCCACCTCTCCTTACATCGTCAATATTGGGCCATTTATCCAAGTGTTTCTACATCAAATTCAATATTCTTTGTAATACCTATACACGGGGTTACCAATCCCACAAAAATTCGTAGGTTCCTCTCCCTCCAAATGTGCCAGACCGCAGCAGCCAACCGGAGTCGCGCTTCTTTATACCATCTGGAGCCATTCTTCTTCTCTCTTATGATCTGTTCCATAATAACCCTCCAAGCTCGATGTCCGCCCGTATTTATCTTTAATATATTGCTCTGGACCGACCAGATATACCAAGAGACCTGGCTTTCAAAGAAGAGATGACTCATATTTTCAGGACCTTGCCCGCACAAAGCGCATCCCTGAGCTTCTATTCTCACTCCAAACCTGACGAGCCTGTCAAGAGTTAGAAGTCTCCCAAAGCACAACTTGCACAGACAATACTAGAATTTTTGCACTGACCCCTTCATCAATACGAATTCTTCTCATTCCCAGTGAGGATGATGCTTTCGACACACATTGTGCATAGCCTTGTGGTCGAACTGCGCCTCCTTCGAGTTGTTCCAGACCCACTCGTCCTTCACGATGTCAGGGTCGATACGGATAGCTAGAATTTCATTGCTGAACCTTCGCGTATGTATATTAGATGCGGGATCCCATGCACCTTGTCTCATAACACAACTGACCCGCTCATACATGTTCCCCCACCCTCGCACGAGGCCTCCATTTAGCTCTCCCAGTGGTTGATCCGAGAACCACGGATCCTGCCATAGCATGGTCTTACGACCATCCTTGATACCCGATGTATCATTGTACGCAAGGGCGTCCGATAGTAAAGGCCTTCTTGAACACAATCGAGTCGTTGTTATTCACGCTCATACACCAAAAGTTTCTTCCTTTAGTGTAACGGCTTCTCATCCATGTCACCCAAATGTAGTTGGACATCAGTAATTTCCATGATAATTTGGTGCCTACTACGTCGCGGAGGTCTCAAAAATTATACAGTCCAATTCTCCCTTCCTCTGTTGGGTGACAAAGTACCTTCCAACTAATCACGTGTAGTACTCCCCTATGCCAAATAAAGTTGGCACATATTTGTTCGATCTGCCTGATAGTTGCCATTGGAAGAAGTATCGCTTGGAGCCAAAATAATAGAAGTGATGACCGAGCGTACTAGCTCAATGCGACCCGCGAAAGAGAGACTAGCTTCTTGTTTGCCAACCTTCAACTCTTCGTTGTGTATACTCCACTAGATTTTGGCACTCCGTGTCACGGGCGTAGTTTACCGAAAGCGGAACCCCAAGGTATTTGACTGGTAAACTACCCCGCTCAATTCCCATAACTGCTGGTCTTTCTAGTTGATTATCCAAGTGCGAGTTAAAATAAATTACGCTTTTTTCATGATTCAAACGAAGGCCTGTCAATTTTTCGAATTTCTTCAGTAGCCTGCTAACTCTTAGATCCCTCTCCAAGTAGGAGACATGAACACCAAAAGATCGTCTGCATATATAAGATGGGATATATCAGATATGCTTGTATAACGGTGTTATTTTCTTTCTAATCACTGTGGAATCCATCATACATGAAAATACTCCATAACTATAGAGAATAGATATGGGAAGAGGGGATCACCTTGTCGAATTCCTCTGTTGCTCTTGATAAAACCATACGGATGACCATCTAGGAGAACGGAAAGCGTCGGAGTTGTAATAAATTCACGAACCCGATCAACCCATATCTTCTTGAATCCCTTCTCCAGTATTATCTGACACACAAAATCTCAATTTATTGCGTCATAGGCCTTCCGTAGGTCCAATTTCAAACAAGATTTCTTGCCTTGTTGAAATCTCGTATGAGTTCGTGCACTAGTAAGTTGTTTTCCGCAATATCTCGTCCCTTTATGAATACAGCTTTATTTGGGGAGATCAACTCCTGCATAATACCCTCCATGCATTTACACACCAGGTGAGTAATCACTTTATATAAATAATTGCAGCAAGAAATTGGGCGGAAGTCCGCAAGTAAGGAAGCTTCCTCTTTTTTTGGGATAAGAACGAGGACGGTATGGTTAAGCTCGCGCAGAAGACGCCCTTTACTGAATAAATGACGAACAACTTCAAGGACAGGTTCCGTCAACTCCGGCCATTGCAATTTATAAAATTTACTTCCAAAGCCATCAGGGCCTGGGGACTTGTTCGGATCAGCCCGCATGACAATTGCTTCTACTTCTTCCATAGACACCGGCTCCATGAGGATGCGATTACCAACATGAGTAACTTTTCATTTGCAAATCAACTCAGGAAAGTCCGTTAGAAAATCTGTTTGATTAAAAGCATCTGAGTAATACCTGATAGCCGTCACCAGTATCTCTGATGGTGTGGTAGCCAGTTTCCCATCTGGTCTAAGTAACTTTCCAATATGATTACGATGTTGTCTGGATCGAACCATACATAGAAGAACTTAGAATTTTTGTCTCCCTCACGAAGCCAAGAATACTTTGCCCTCTGTGCAATATCGATCTGTTCTTGTAGGCGAAGTAGGCGCACCATGTTCCCAAGTCTCCTCTCCTCTTCCACCAACATAAGATTCATATTGTCCGCTTGCAATAGGGCCTGAGCATCCCGCAATCGCTTCTCTTCGACTTCAACTTGCCTAGGCGGGGTCGTCTTCAACCAGGACTTTAAGTCGGTTTTGATAGCCTTCTACCGACTAATGAGGCTGAATTGAGGATTTCCCACCACTTGGTGAAGCACCCACGTTGAACAACCCTTGCAGACCCATCCATAAGCGGCCATATGTTATTAAACCTAAACGGCCGCCTACGAGGTGGAGAGCGATCCAACAAACGAACGCAAATCGGACTGTGGTCGCTTGTCCCCGCAGGGAGACCCCCTGCCTGAATCAGTGGGAACTTGTCCATCCAGTTGTGATTAACTAATGCTCGGTCCAATTGACAAGCAACCCGCTGTCTAGTAGCCTTGTTATGCCATGTCCACATGTGCTCTGTCCTACCCAAAGTCTGCAAGCCAGATCGAAGGAGGCATTGTTGAAAGTCCTGGAGAATTGGTTTAGGAATTCTTCGACCACCAACCTTTTCATGTTGATATAGGAGTGCATTATAATGGCCCATAACAATCAACGGGGCGTGGTACACGTTATCGGCCAAAATGCTGCAACCAGTAATGTCTTGCCATAGAGTCTCACGTCGACGCCTATCATTATGTCCATAGGCCGCACCAACAAGAAAGAGAGGCCACCTTTATTAGTAAAAAGAAGTATGATAAGTTGTTCAGACATGTGTACCTCCTGCATATCCCAGCAACTCGAATCGCACCGTATCCAAATGCAAGCCATGTTGCATATGTGTAAGTTGTGAATATGCTGCCACGACGACAAGGTTCTTCGAGCTAACATCTTAGAGGATTTGATTTTAGTCACTAGAAGAGCAACTATAGAGCATTGCTCCCTACTTAACACATCATAACATTTCCTCCATCTACCAATAGAGCAGACTCTGCGGACATTCCAGGAAATCAACGTCATGAGTTCAAGTCAGGCTCCTCTCGTCAGGGATGTCAACAGTCTCTACCTTTACACTGTCACCCAAGTCGTGTACATCCTCGCGTCTCATCGCCGCCAACTCTGGGTGGACTTCCTTCCATCTGTAATTGTCCAAACATAACGCCTCCCATTCGCCAATGCCATCATGAGTAGATAGCCCCATGTCCTCCTGTGTAGACGTGGCGAGCCTCTTTCGACTTGAACTACCAGGCAGTCTCTCTATATCCGGGCCTCCCTTATGAGCATTTCCCCGGTGAGCGTACCCTACAACCTCCCGCTGTTTCGGGAAAACTCCTCCATGCGCGTTGTTGATCGTCTCCCTTTGGGACTGGAAGACCAAACACCTGTTACTAGCTTATCCGGCCTCTTCTCTAATAGTCACCGCATGGCTATCCACTCTATTTGAGTTTGGCACCATTTCTAGCCCAATATCGATCTCAATGTCCATACCTTGACTACGCCTCTCGCCCCCAGGTTCCGTCACGACCACCTCTGCAGATTTTAGATTTGGATCTTCCATGCTACACTCTTTGGATGAGTGTCCGAAGCAATGGCACGTTAGGCACGTAGGAGGTACCCATTCATACTCAATATGTTGTCTATACACCTCCCCCGATGGGACTATATATATATATATTTTTTTATTTTTATTTTTATTTTTTTTTATTTTTATATATATATATATATATATATATAAAAATATATATATAAATAAATATATATATATATATATATATATATATATATATATATATATATATATACTAGTAGTGTGCACGTCCATTGTATGTGCAAAATAAATGTTAAAAAAAATTAAATATATATTTATTATAAAAAGTATCATTTCTACTCAAACAACAAAAAAATAATACCTCCCACCTTAACCTTGAGTTAGAATTATTTAGTTATAAACAAATCATGCATATTTAGATTGTTAAATACTTAGTTAAATTTTTCAAAACAATTAATGGAGTATCTATGTAGTTGTTTAGTTATTTATTGCTATTTATTAATTATTTAAATTGGTGATATACATATGGCTTTGACGTGTATATATATATATAATAAATTTATTAATTAAAATTATTACATAAGTTGTCTTTTGATATTTTGATATTTCTGAGTAATAATATATAATAAATTTAGAATAATTAAATGACCGATTTTTTTTTGTTAATAAATATTAGAATAATTATTTCTGCATGTGAAAATATAAAGCAGAAATCATGTAACAAAGACCCACTTGGTGCAGCAATCTCCAGTTAGAATACCTGGATCTCTATCTCGTCCACATGCCATTCAGTACCATAATCAAACCGGGGACACGACCCTTCCCAATTAATCATCAGGACCTGGTGCGTTTCGATATGAAGTCAGTCTGGGAAGCCATGGAGGAATGCAAGAGTCTCGGCCTCACCAAGGCGATTGGGGTCAGTAATTTTAACCAGAAGAGACTAGAGGAGCTACTCACCACGGCAAGGATACCTCCATCGGTGAATCAGGTACGTTCATGTTTCATAACTATAGGCTAAACGAAAGATAATAAATTGGAAAAGTGGACTTTATGAATCAACAAGTTTCGGATAAATTATTTAGTGAACCGGGCTCTCCGTGCATCTTGGTTCTTGAAATAATTGCATGCAGTAGCAGTCTGGAATAGTCTTTTGTTGGACATTTTTTAATATTCTTCGATTAAAATCTGCAAACAAAATAAACAAATAAATTGTTACCGGTCTCCGGAAAAGTCGCGTACGTAGCACTGTCCTAAGAGTTAGTCCGGGTCTATGTGTAGACTATATCTGAACGCTCCTAGTGATAAAATCTCCGCTCCATCGGAATCTTCTTCCCGCACACGACGTAGAGAGAGTGACCCTCGACTTAGCTCTGCCCAGAACAACACACGAAAAACAACAGTGTTTCGGAGCGACAAGAATTCGAGATCGAAAGAGAGTATAGTAGAAATTTTCCGTGTTAACCAAAGTATTGAGATATGCCTCAATATATAGGCTTTTCTCTAACGGTCATGGAGTAATGGAGATTAAAAGCAATTTAATCCAACCAATAAAGAATTAAACATTACAAATATTTCAAATAAAAAAATATGTGATACAATGTATCTGGACAGGATTTAAGATGTTAAACGTTACCAATTTATTGGATTTTTAACGATCAAAAATAAATGAGGAGGATGTGGGATTAAATGAAAATTGGACTTGAGCTTTTGCTTAAACAACATATGTTGCCAACAATCTCCCCCCCCCCCCCCCCCCCCCCCCCCCCCCCAAAAAAAAAAAAAAGGTTAAGTTCCAAGGTAGTAGAAGGAAAGAAACAAGAGATAAGAATAGTAAGAGAATTTCTGGGTAGTTGAATACTATGCATAAATGAGATGGACTACAGCCTTGAATATCCGTAGTGACTATTGTCTTTGTCTGAAGAAGAGCTTGATGGACTACGTCTTGAATTAGTCTTGTTGAACCAGACTCAGAAAATAGCACACGTAGTACGCTAGAGGTACTTGGGTCTATCGGGTGGCGCGTTTGATTGGCCATGCGCACTTTTACACATTCATGAGAGTTGTATAGGATCGCCATGTCCTATAGTCGCGACCCTCATGAACTCTCATATATGTAAGTCCCCAAGGGTTGTAGGAATCAACCCTGTATATCAGCTTGGACTTATTAAGAGTTTGAACTCACCCTATCCATATCACACAAGGAATACTGTCACCATAGGGATGGGGCATCAATGTACACATGTACAGCCTCTTGGGCTTTTATTTTAAAGAGAACTTAATCTCAGGGTCAATGTTCCATAATAGTCACCTACTCCAGCTTGTTTCTACCCATTGAACCGGCTTCTTGAGATCTCCAGTCAGACTCGGTTGGGATGCCACTGCTGGTGACTATACGATGGGCTTAACCCCATCTCCTTCGATGATTGTAGGATCAATATCCTAGACAAACTCTTTGTCAAAAGTAAACAGACTCTTCGTCAAGAGATCTGTAAGTTCTTTTATGACTTTTATAGTCAAGAACAACATTTTTTTGCCTTTTAGGCTCTTTTAATTTTTTGAAACGTAGCTGCAGGTACCTGTTTATCTTAGAATTCACAAGATCATGCTTTTAGAAGTTCTTTAGCATAATTTAAAAAAACAGGTACAGAAATATGTATATCATATATATGGATAATAAGATTTCTAAGCCATTCGGCTTCTGTACAAGTAGTGTCCAAAGTTATCATTTTAGAATCCATTGTACTCCTGGCTATGATAGTTAGTTAACATGATCCCCAGGAGATCGCAGCTCCTGCTAGGATAAAAACATATCCACTAGTGGATTTTAAATCATGTGAATCAGTTACCCTATTTGCATCTGAGTAACCTTCTATGATATCAGGGTGTCTAGTATAATGAAGTTTATAATCTAGAGTTCCCTTAAGATATCTAAATACTCTGTCCAATGCAGTCCAATGCGATTGATTTGGGTTACCAGCGTATCTACTTAGTCTTCCAACAACAAATGCAATATCGGGTCTGGTCCTATTTGTTATGTACATTAGAGACCCTATCATTTGTGAATATCTATGTTGTTATGTAGGTGATCATTTATTCTTCTTGAGAACAACATTACTGTCATAAGGAGTAAGGGCAGATTTTTTATATCAAAATATTCAAACTTCCATAGCATTTTCTCATTTGAAGGTATTAGGGATATTATATAGCCCTCTTTGTATTTTGACACTTGCATTTCTAGGATCAGGTTTGCTTCACCTAGGTCTTTCATATCAAACTGGTTAGATAAATACTTCTTGGTGTTATTTATCAATTCCAGTGAAGATTCTAGAATAAGGATATCATCAACATACAAGCATAAGATGACACTACTTTTATTTGTATTTTTAGAATATAAATATTTATCATATTCATTTGGCATAAAACCAAATTCTAAAATAACTTTGTCAAATTTGTTGTGCCATAGCTTGGGAGCATGTTTTAGGCCTTAAAGAGGTTTTATTAATCTACAAACCTTCTTTTCTTGACCTTTGGTAATGAATCCTTCATATTGCTCCATATAAATCTCTTCATCTAAATCTCCATTTAGAAATGCTGTCTTTCCATCCATTTGATGGATCATCATATCATGAATGGAGGCTAAGGCTAGAAGGGTTCTAATAGAAGTGATTCTAGCAGGTGAGTAGGTATCAAAATAATCTAATCCTTTCTTCTGGGTAAATCTTTTGGCTACCAGCCTAGCCTTGTATTTTTATATGGTACCATCGGCTCTAAGTTTCTTTTTGAAAAATTACTTACAACCTATGAGTTTGCTACCTAAAGGAATGCCTGCTAAAAACCAAGTATTGTTCTCCATGATGGATTTGTACTCATTGTTAATAGCTTCTTTTCAGAAAGGGACATCATGAGAGGATATGGCTTCTTCATAAGTTGAGGGATCACCCTCTATCAAAAATATGAAGAATCCTTCTCCTAAATTCTTTTCAATCCTTTCTCTTTTACTCCTTCTAGGTTCTATGACTTGTTCAGGTTGAGAACTAGGTATTTGATCATGAGAACTAGTAGATGGAATAAGAGAAGGGTTGGAGGAAGATGAAGGGGTTCTATCCTTAAAACGAAATATATTCTCAAAGTAAACTGCATGTCTAGCTTCTATAATTGTGTTATTAGATTTCATTTACTTCAGAATGGGTTACCAGAAATCTATTGGGATTACTATCTAGGACATAACCTATGAACATAGCATCTACAGTCTTAGGTCCTATCTTCCTCTTTTTGGGTTCTGGAATCCCTACATTAACTAGACATCTCCAAACATTGAGGTAATTAATCCTAGGGTTCGACCTTTCCATAACTCATATGGGATTTTATCATTAGTCTTATTGGGTATCCTATTAAGGATATAACATGCTGATAAAAGGGCTTCTTTCCAAAGATTATCAAGGGCTCCTGAGCTGAGAAGCATGGCATTTGCCATATCTAACAGAGTACTATTTTTTCTCTCAGCAACTCCATTGGACTATGGTGAATAAGGAGCGGTTACCTCATGAATAATTCCATGTTCTTCACAGAAGTTAGTCATTTCATTTGATGTATACTTTCTACCACGATCTGATCTAAGGATCTTAATCTTTCTATTTAATTGGTTAGCAGCTTCAGACTTATAAACCTTAAATCTGTCCAGAACTTCATCTTTGGTTTTAAGAAGACAGTTGTAACAATACTTTGAATGATCATATATGAAAGTAACAAAGTATTTTCTACCACTTCGGGTTAAAACCCTATTGGAATAACAAACATCACTATGGATAAGTTTTAGGAGTTCGAAATTCTTATGGACAGATCTGAAAGGCAATCTTGCATGTTTGGCTTGAACACAAATCTCACATTTGTGCTCATCATCTATAGGAGTCTTAGGAATAAGGTCTAAGTTCATCACCCTTTTAATAGAGCCTAAAATTACATGATCTAATCTGCCATGCCAAACATTTGAAGATTCAACATTAGAAACAACTAAAGAAGGATTTGAAATTGTATTCATAGTGCTCAAAATAAAGAGTCCATCTTTTACAAATTATTTTTCCACAAAAGTTTATTCTTAGAAAAACTACTTTATTAGCCTCCATTACAATCTTATATCTTGAGACTACAAGAAGAGATCCACTAACTAAGTTTTTTTTCTAACTGATGGCACATGAAGCACATCATGGAGAGGTAGAATTTTTTCTGATGTCATCTTCAGATCTATTCTTCCTCTTCCTACAATCTGTGCCATTGAGCCATCTCCTAGGGTCACACCTCCTCCACCCGATCCAGATAGTTTTAAAAACTAGAGCGATAAAAAGAAACATGAACATTTTCTTCAGAGTCCAACCACCAATCATCAGAATGGTAAAAAATATTTTTTATAGGTTGATAGCTTACAGACCTGAAGGGGCTAGATGATCCATTCAGAATCATGTTAGCCTCTGGCTTGTTAGAGCCTTTCCCTTTGAAGGAGGTCTCCTTGGTGAGAAGGCTTGGGTTTGCCATGAATTTCTATCAGGTTTATCCTGGCTCTAAAATCAGATCATGTATGGACTTTAACCTAATCTATTTTCTGTTCTAAGTCTCTTTAGAACTTGAGAATATGATTCCAAAAGGCTATAAAAATTTATTCACTCAATAAAGGTGGTTTAAGCTAAAAATTAACAATTGAAATAATTTTAGTAATAAACCTTTAAAATTTTAGTTTTTCAAGTTTTCATAAGTTTGGGTTAGCTGTAGGGGCCGGATCCCAGCAAGCGGAGGTTCACTAGGAACACTTAAGTACCGGTCGCTTAGACGATGTTTCGCCTTGTTGACAGAAGGACCGTTTTGGCTTGTTCCCAAATAAATCTCTACTTTAGAACTTTAAAATTTAAAAAAATTTACTAGATCAATAGACTGTTTATTTTAGCTTAAATTTAAAATATATAAGGAAAAAAAACTAGTACAATATTTCTTATGAAAAATGTCAATCTCTAGAACAGTCTTATAAGGCAACATTTCTTATATAACTAATAACAAGGTGTATGTTACTGATATGACGATTATTAGATAAGTAACAAATAACTTGTTAACATTACGGCACAATAAATGACAAATATGGGCAATTCAGTGGTAGGCAATTAAATGCTAGCAAATTAATGCATATCAATACGCAATGAATTTTTCGTGTACAAATATTTGAAGTCAATAAAATACTTGTTTAAGCGTAACCAGTACAAATAATTGTGTACAAAATAGTTTGTGTACAAATATTTTTTATGTTAACAACAATTCAATGCTAGACAAATAAATATATCCACCAACAAATATTACGATTAATTGTATCCACTAGCAATTGAATGCTAGGCAAATAAATTTATCCACTAGCAATTGAATGGTAGGCAAATAAATATATTTATGAATGTTTGCATTTTCAGTGCTAAGCAAATGGTATGTGACAACAGCAAATTGTTGACAAACAAAGTTTTCAAAGTGCTTGTAATTAGAGAATTAACAATTTGTTAGTAATATGATAAATGTTTGAAAGGTAACAATTGACTTACTATGAATAACAACAATTTGGCAAGAAATAACAATTTCTTTATGTTGTTACAGAGGGTATAAATTTGTAATAGCAATATAATAAAATTCCAGAGAGTATAGCAATATAATAAACTTTTATAAAATATATGTCCGAGGCAAAAAATTGTCAGAGAGTATACTTTGTTAATAGCAAAAGTTTGCTAACATCAAAATTTTAACAGGTGCACTTTGTTCTCAAAGAATTTGCTAAAATATATGTTAAATTGTTTGCTTTGGTATAAATTGAAATGGTTAACAGTACAATTTTATAGACATTGAAAGCTAACTCTTAGATTGTTGGACATTCTTCATTATTCTTCGATTAAAATCTGCAAACAAAATAAACAAATAAATTATTACCGGCCTCCGGGGAAGTTGCGCACGTAGCACTGCCATAAGAGTTAGTCCGGATTTATGTGCATACTGTATCCGAACGCTTCCAGTGGTAAAATTTTCGCTCCACCGGAATCTCCTTGCCGCACACGACATATGAAGAGTGACCCTCGACTTAGTTCTGCCCAGAGCAACACACGAAAAGCAACAGTGTTTCGGAGCGACAAGAATTCGAGATCGAGAGAGAGGGTGTATTGTAGGAATTTTCCGTGTTAACCAAAGTATTGAGATAGGCCTCAATATATAGGCTTTTCTCTAACGGTCATAGAGTAATGGAGATTGAAAGCAATTAAATCCAGCCAATAAAGAATTAAATGTTACAAATAATTCAAATAAAAAATATGTGATACAATATATCTGGACAAGATTTATGATGTCAAACGTTACCAATTTATTGGGTTTATAACGGTAAAAAATAAATGAGGAGGATGTGGGATTAAATGAAAATTGGACTTGAGCTTTTGCTTAAAACAACATATGTTGCCAACATCTTTCTCATCTCTATACTATTTAATGTAGGAGAATCAAGAAACACGGTAAATCCAGCTTACTCACTACCTGTAATTTTATTTACTTTTTTTTTTGTGCAGGTGGAGATGAATGTAGCTTGGCAGCAGAAGCAACTTACCGAGTACTGCAAATCAAAGGGTATACATGTCACTGCCTACTCACCTCTAGGTGGCAGTACCGCAGGAAAGGTCAGGGACTCTGACACGATACGCGATATTGCCGTGTCCAAAGGGAAGACTACGGCTCAGGTTCTTGCTGAACGTCAAATCAAGCATCATATTTTCAATATATGTAGTTCTAATCACCATTTTTGTAGGTTTGTTTGAGATGGGTACATGAACAAGGTGTGAGCCTGGTGACGAAGAGCTTCAACAAGGAAAGGATGAAGCAGAACATCGAGATCTTCGACTGGGAGCTGAGCGACGGAGACCGTCTCAAGATAGGTGAGATGCCCCAGTGTAGGACTGTTACTCTAACAGCAATGCTTGCGAACAAAGAGGGCTACAACTCTCTTCCAGAGCATGAACTGTAGGAAGGACATATATGTTACAAGAAAGTATTACTCTTACACCATGTCTGGTTCACAGATTTAATTTAAAAAAAATTATTCGTTTTATTTTTGTTCGGTAGCAACAACCTTGAAAACTATTTTTTCATGGAAAATATGGGAGATTGATTTTTCTTTCTATTTTTCCATCATTATCATTTATCAGGAAAGTTTAGGACGGCAATAGCTCTATTTAAATGTGTTATTGTCTATCTTATACTTTACTTTTGAATATTTTTATTTTAAAATGCAGGAATACTATTGGAATATATATATATATATATATATATATATATATATATATATATATATATATATATATATATATATATATATATATATATATATATATATATATAGGGGAGGGGGAAAAAAAAAAAAAAAAAAAATATATATATATATATATATATATATATATATATATATATGGGAGGGGGGTGGTCTTTCTTGAATTCTTGTTAAACCAAACACATTAAAAGGATTCTACCAGATCGGAAGAGAAGGAAAAATATAATCTCTCCCTGGACTAGACAAGAAGATCCACACTGGAACTGTCTTGTGTCCACGTTGGAGTTGTCTTCCAGCGTGAAGGGTATCCAAGCTGTAGCTACCATCCAGCGTGAAGGATGTCCACGGTATATCTGCCTTCCAGCATGAAGGGTATCTACGCTGGAACTGCCTTACATCTCGAAGGGCTTTTACGCTGGAAGTGGCTTATAGCCATCATTGGGATTTAAAGAATCCATCATGACAATGGGACACATGATATACAATCCATGCTTCACACATAAGCGTGTTCCACACTAGAAGACATTACGTTGGAGAAGACTAAGCGTAGCTGGAATTGTCTTCCAGCGTGAAGCCATTCATGCTGACATGGACTGTTCAACCTGGATTTTTACAGTTCAATCAACTTCAGCGTGAAACTGAAAAGTCTTGCCAATTTTTGGGATATGCCTATAAACAGTCTCGATTTTTGTGCAAACCAAGAATAACAAGATCAAAACCCATACGTTTATACTTTCTCCAACGTAATGCCCCAACATTTGGTGCTTCCCGTCTTACATATTTGATGTTCTCCACGAGAAAGGTATTTTCCATGGGTCTACTACATCATCGCCAAGTACTCTAGTAGACGTGCCGTTGAAGAACATCAAAGTTGCTCTCAAATAGAATTCAAAAAGCTTATTATATCTACGACGGAGAAAACAGTGACATTCTCGCACTTGAAGTCAGATTGTCAACGGAGGAAAGTGGTCACGCACACAGTTACCATATATCGCCACACTTTTTCAGAATATATATATTTTGTACTTAGAATTTTCTTGTAATTACATACTTTGTAATAAAAATTATTTGTACTTGAAAAGTTATAAAAGTTGGGTCATTTAGTATTAGGGTATCACTTAACAGTGGACATTAGGGTTTGAGTTTCGAAATTGTCCAATTTTAGGGTTTAGGTCTCGAGATCATAGTTCATTAGCCTAGTACGTGAACAGTGATTTCGAGACCCAAATCCTAACATTGGACATTTTTTAGACCCAAACGCTAATTTCAACTATTATGTGAGATCCTAATACAAAATATCACATATAAACTATTATGTAAGACCCTATTACTAAATAACCAATATATATATATACCCCAAAAAAGTTGCTATTTCGAGCGACTGGAGAAGCGTATTAATTTTCTTGTGAGGAATTAATGTGAATACGATGCATGTGCGATGAAAGTGAGGTTCTTCGAACAAGGATGTGACCTTTTGGCCTTTCGATCGGGATGTGTGGAGGGCGCGTGCGCGCACACACACAACGCATTATATATATATATATATATATATATATATATATATATATATATATATATATATATATATATATATATTGAAACCAACAATTTTATTGAAAATAAAGGGGGTGCTCAAAAAGAGCTATACAGGTGCAGGGCAGAAAAACACAAAAAGGCCCTGATAGACATGAAAATAAAAGCAACATATGGAAATACGATTATTCGGAATTCTGAGGAACCCAAAATCCGAAACACCGCAGGGTTCCAGAGCATATCCAATTAAGAAACCCAGAATATCGAAAATTCGAAAAAGAATTCGAAAATTTTGAAACCCAAAATATTCGAAATTTCGAAAATTCGACAATTCGAAATTTTGAAACCAAAAAATTTCGAAATCTGATGCAACGCGTTGGAGGGAACGGGCGCTAGGCCCTAGGGGGGGGAATGGGCGGCACGCCCTAGGCGCGGTTGGTGAGCGCGAGGCCCAAGGGGGCTCTGCCCGAAGCGACGACCAGCCCGAGGGGGGGTGGGCGCACGGCTCGAGGAGCCTCGGGCCCCCCCTGGCGCAGGACCCGAAGGCGGAGGTCCGCCGGGTCGGGAGATGGGGGGAGGTCCGGCGAGGGGACTATCCCGGCGGGGGGGTGAAGCTCGGGCTCTGCCGGAGGGGGACCAGGAGAGACGGTCGGAGGAGGAGGACGGAGGCTCCTGCGGGAAAGCCCGGACCTCCCGCGGCTAGGGGCGGACCGCCGGGAGAGGAGGAGGGAGGGGGTCGAGAACGACGGAGAGGGAGCGGGAGCTCAACCTCCGGACGGGCGCGGGCAGTCACCGGCGAGGGGCCAGCTGTAGCGTCCCGCTTTCGATAGGCGATGGAACTTCATAATATGCTAGCGCCGAGTCAGATCGGCCGGGAACTTAGATGGCCATCTGACTCGATCGCTAAGCTTGGTAAACGTTAACGCCTTACGACATCGATTTAAATCGATTTGGACGGAAGTTACGAGAATCGATCCAACTAATGGAACGACTTCTGTTGGAATAAGTCCTAGATGCAGCGGGCTGCGTCTCGGCGAGTGAGCTCTCTATAAGAGTCCCTTCGACGGGATCGGACCGCTGTATGGTATTCTTGGAGCTTTGCCGCTGGGCTTGATGAAGTGCTTTCGCGTCGTTTTCAAAGGATGCAATTACAATTTCGATGCAAGGGAAAAAGAAGGAATTCTAACAAAGCGTTGGTGCCATTGCAGGAGCTCGCGTAACTAAGGATTGACGTTGCGTAGCACTTGGACGATCGGCACAAAGCAAAGTAATCGGTGGGTGATTCGGCCTTCTTTTCTATTCTGTCCCGCAAACTTATTCCTTGCTTCGAATTCATTCAAATCGAACGATGCCAAGTTAATTGCATGCCAATCCACTAAGTCAAGAACTCGGGAAAAACGTATCGATTTTGAGTAATCTACTCGAAAAAATACAAGTTTCTCACATAACTGGAAAAGTTTAAGGTTCTAGTAAAAAGATAGACTATTTCATCTGCTGTAAAATATTATGAAACGTCGATCATGGGTTATGATGCCTCGGACAATTTGGTGCCCACGGGATGCTAAATCGGTGTACGGCTTTGGGGAAAATGAATCGTTGCATGAGTTGCGAGAAATGATAATGTCGTTCGATACTATCCGCGCTATACAAAACTATTCGCATATATGAAACTATTCGCACATAGGCATGGTCATGGACAGCTTGTGCACAAGTTCGTTTTCCTCGAAACGGTATCCGGGGCATCAGAACCGATTCGTCCTAGGGGGAATAATTCATCGTGCTTCGGCGCGAGGCATGCGGGACCTTCAGTAAGGTTTGCAACCTAGGCTGAAAGGGTAGCGTCGCATGCCAACTTCGATTAAGTCTCTAGTGGTGCGTAGCACCAATGACCGCATATAAGATAGTTGCATGCTCACCTATTGTCTTATGCATGTGTAAATATTATCTCTGTTTTCATGCAGGGCCGAGCACGGCCGTGGTAAGAAATATGATAAACTGCGATGTTATGTTGTATGCTTTAATACTCAAAGACGGCTATCGAATATGAACTGAATTCATTTAGTTCTAATAGAAAGACAACTCTAAAGTATGCCTATCCTAACAATCAGAGTCGGTTTAGACGAGTTGGTTTGTCTCGTCCACTTAGCAAGTGTGCTAATCCCCTTCCCCAATTTCCCCAGGTGCGGCAGACGCTCCAACCTAAAACGAAGCTGAAGTGCGGAGAGGCGTTTTGAAGCTCTTCCTATACTGAAGTATTTTGAAGCCAATTCAAGTCGACGGCTTATGTATAAAGGGGCGAATGTATGGAACGGCAAGCGTAGTTCAGGCAACTTGTCGAATGTATTCTCTTTATGTTTTCAATCAATGTAGCCGCAACGGCATCCAATGTAATTACGACTTGCACTTCGTTGTAAGCTATGAATGAAAAGCATTTCTATCTTCCTATACTGCGTCTTAAATTCTGATATGATTTATGAAGTTTCAACTTGGCGTATTTATATCAAAAGATAACCGTTTGAGAACTTGTCATCTTGCCTTGCACGAGCGTAACTCCAGGCTCGTGCGGCATCACGCCTTAGCGAGGACGATCGGATCGGCAAAATTAACATCGGAGACGAACGTTGCCGACTCGGGGCGTGACAAATTGGTATCAGAGCTCAGTTATGTTTCCTCGGATTTTCGAAATATGTTTCATTGTTGGAATGTCCGTTGCGATGGCTTGATTGAATGCTTGTCGGCATGCTGCGTAAAATACAAGTTCCATACAGGTAAGCCCGTAGATATTTTTGAAAAATACTAACGGGTTTACACTGTTTGTAGGAATGACTAAGCGAGATAAGAAAATCGCCGGCCCAACAACCCAAATTGTAGATAGTACGTCGAGCACAAAAAGCACCGAGCCTAGCGAGACGACTATACAGAAGATGCTACAGTTGATGGAACTGCAGCAGCAGCAGCTTCAGACACAATTCAAAGCTCAATTTGAGGCGCAACAAAGACAGATGAATGCCCTGACTCAGATAGTGAGCAGAATGGCGGGCAATACCAAGACGACGGACGAAGAGCCCGAGGAAAAACAAGGTGATCAAGAAGAAGACGAGGAGGAAGATGGCTCCCCGCAATTGATGAACTCTCCTTCCATGTTCAAAGTGAAGGAGTTTCGCAAAATGAACCCGCCAAAGTTCAACGGCCGAGCAGAGCCCGACGTGATAGTAGAATGGCTCGCAGAGATGGAGGACTTGTTCGATCTCCTCTGCATCGAAGGGTCCCAAAGGGTAGCCTGTGCGGCGCTGCAGTTACAACTTAGAGCACATGACTGGTGGGCGGCGAAGAAACAAGAGATCTGTGAAACCGATTCCAACAAAAAGATTTCTTGGGAAATGTTCAAGACAGCCTTCCTTGAGCAGTACGTTCCTCGCGCCATCCGTCGACAGAAGGCAGATGAGTTCATGATGTTGAGGCAGGGGAATATGAGTGTCGAAGATTATGATGCAAGCTTCTTGAAACTTGTAAAATTTGTCGGCGCCTTCCTGTCCAACAAAGAAGAATGGTGCGAGCATTTTCAGCAAGGCCTCAACGAAGAACTGCGTAGGGACCTCATGAACCAACGATGCCAAACTTATCGTGAATCCTACGAAGCCGCACTTGATAGTGAGCGAATCTTTGGCCGTATGTCACAAAGGGCCGTGCCTGTCGTTCGCAACAACTTCAACAAGCGTCCTAACGACGCCGGGGGATCGGGTGTATCAAAACGTCCAAACACATTTGATAACCGAGGCCATGGCGGACCACACTACAATAGATACGGTAAGCACGGGCATCGAGATCCCGATTGTAGACTGAGAACATGTTTCAAGTGTGGCGAGCTAGGCCACTTCAGTCAATATTGTCAGGCGGGGAAGCCGAATCAACATAACCCACCAAGGAATATTCCAAATCCGCATAAAGCGCCGACACTGCATGGCGCAAATACGGTGCCCGTCAATCAACAGAATCAACGCCATGGGGCTCAAGGCCGAGTTTATGCATTAACTCGGGATGAGGCGTACGCGTCCGATACGATTGTAACAGGTATATTACTCTACAAAGATATACCTGCTCGAGTCCTATTCGATTCGGGTGCGACGCATAGCTTTATATCTGTTGAGTTCACGAAAGAAAATAAAATAACCATGCAATCACTAGATATAAATATTAGCGTTAGCACTCCGTCGGGAGTCGATATGCCTACGAACTTTATTTGTAGGGATGGCCACATTTGCGTCGGGAGAAGATATCTATCCTTGGATACCGTTGTGCTAGACATCAAAGATTACGACATAATCCTGGGCATGGATTGGTTGGGCGCTTGCCGTGCAACGATCGAGTACGCGGAGAAGAGAGTGGTATTTCGTCTTCCTGGCGAGACAGAGTTCTCATATTCGTGCGGTACGGCCTCGAAGATGGCAATGATGGTATCGGCAATCTCGGCGAGGCGTATGCTGCGTTCCGGCTGCGCGGGATACTTGGCATCAGTTCGAGACATGCGAACGGATAATACAAACACAATGCAGACGGATGTTGTGGCAGATTTTCCCGACGTTTTTCCTGACGAGATGCCCGGGATGCCGCCGGATCGAGAAATTGAATTCAGCATCGACACCTTTCCAGATACACGGCCGATATCAAAGGCGCCTTACCGAATGGCTCCAGCAGAACTGAAGAAACTGAAGGTGCAATTACAAGAGTTGCTAGACCGTGGATTTATTCGCCCTAGCGTCTCTCCGTGGGGAGCTCCCGTACTGTTCGTAAAAAAGAAGGATGGGTCGTTGCGGCTATGCATCGACTATCGGGAACTCAACAAGGTGACCGTGCAAAACAAGTATCCTTTGCCGCGAATCGACGACTTGTTTGACCAACTGCAAGGCGCGGCAATATTTTGAAAAATCGATCTTCGTTCAGGCTACCATCAATTGAAGATCAAGTCCGACGACATATCGAAGTCTGCCTTCCGCACTCGATATGGTCATTACGAATTCCTCGTCATGCCGTTCGGTTTGACGAATGCCCCAACCACGTTCATGGATCTGATGAACCGAGTCTTCCGACCTCAAATAGATAAATTTATAGTCGTATTCATCGACGATATTCTTGTATACTCAAAGAATCGTGAAGAACATGCAGAACATTTGAAGACGGTACTGCAGATTCTGCTTGAAAACAAATTGTACGCCAAGCAGAGTAAGTGCGAGTTCTGGATGAGTAGCGTGACATTCCTCGGGCACGTAATCTCTGCCGAAGGTGTCGCGGTGGACCCAAAGAAGATTGATGCGGTGGTGGATTGGAAACGACCTGCCTCGACTAGCGACATTCGAAGTTTCCTGGGCTTAGCGGGCTACTATCGTAGATTCGTGCGAAGCTTCTCAAAACTAGCGTCGCCTCTGACTCGCCTCACCCAGAAGGGAGTAGTATTTGAATGGAGTGACGACTGTGAATCCAGCTTCCAAGAGTTGAAGCAACGGCTCGTCTCTGCTCCAATCCTTGTACTTCCAGACGGTCCAGAAGGCTTTCAGATATTCAGCGACGCATCGGGACTGGCCTCGGGTGCGTACTCATGCAGAGAGACAAAGTCATCTCCTACGCTTCACGGCAGTTGAAGCAGCACGAGAAAAACTACCCGACACACGACCTAGAATTGGCGGCGATCGTCTTTGCATTGAAGTTATGACGGCACTACCTCTATGGCGTGACATGCAGAATCTACACAGATCACAAAAGCCTGAAGTACTTATTTACGCAACGGGAGCTCAACCTACGACATCGACGTTGGCTCGAACTCATAAAAGATTACGAGCTAACGATCGAGTATACACCGGGCAAGGGAAACGTGGTGGCCGACGTACTCAGCAGAATGTTTATGGGAACACTGGCCATAAACAAGGAGATAAAGCGAGACCTTGAAGCGATGGGTATCGAACTCGGAATTGAGTATCGACACCTGCACCTAGCTCAACTGAAGTTAGGATCGAGCCTGCTTAGCAAGATAAAGACCGCACAGGAGGACGACTCATTCCTGAAGAAAATATGTGAGCTGATTTCAACGAGAAGGGCGACTGACTTTGCGGAAGACGGAGACGGAGACGGGACGATACGACTAAAGGGAAGGCTCTGTATTCCTGAAACTGTCGAACTCAGAAAAGAAATTCTGACGGAGGCGCACTATACGAAGTACTGTTACATTCTTGAAGTACCAAGATGTACAAGGACTTGTGCACAAACTTTTGGTGGCACGGCATGAAGAAAGACGTGGCTACGTTCGTATCGCAATGCATGGCTTGTCAGCAGGTGAAGGCGAAACACCAACGGCCAGGCGGCGAGCTGCAGAACATCTACATTCCCGATTGGAAGTGGGACAATATCTCGATGGATTTTATTGTGGGATTTCCGAAGACGCCGTGGGAGAATGACGCGATTTGGGTCATTGTTGATAGATTGACCAAGTCGGCTCACTTCATCGCAATTAAAGTGGGATGGAGCGTCGATCGGTTGGCACAAATCTACGTCGATGAGATTGTTCGACTGCACGGGGTACCGGCCTTTATAATTTCGGACAGAGACGGGCGATTCCTATCGCGTTTCTGGACGAGCCTCCAAGCGGCGATGGGGACCAAACTGAACTTTAGTTCGGCGTACCATCCCCAAACAGACGGTCAGACAGAGAGGGTCAATCAGATCTTAGAAGATATGTTGTGTCTGTGTGCGATCGACCTAAAGACTAGTTGGGATACGCATTTGCCGCTTGCGGAGTTTGCGTATAACAATAGTTATCAGTCGAGCATTCAGATGGCTCCATATGAAGTGCTCTACCGGAGGAAGTGTCGTTCGCCGATATACTGGGATAAAGTCGGAGAGCGACAAGTGCTTGGACCGGAACTGGTGGAGCAGGCCGTCGAAAAGGTCCGCTTGATTCGAGATAGACTCCGCATCGCGCAAAGTCGACAAAAGAGCTACGCAGATCTTCGTCGACGTCCGCTAGAGTTCTTGGTCGGAGACCATGTGTTTCTGAAAGTAACGCCCATGTGCGGTGTGATGCTGTTCGACGTTAAAGGCAAGTTGAGCCCGAGATTTATAGGCCCCTTCGAGATCATTGAGCGAGTTGCGACGGTTGCTTATCCGATCGTACTACCTTCTGCCTTAGCTGATGTGCACGATGTTTTCCATGTTTCACAACTACGAAAATACGTGCACGATCCAAGTCATGTGGTTAGCTTCGATCAGTTGGAGCTACGTACTGACTTGTCTTACTCGGAGGAGCCTATTCAAATTTTGGACTGCAAGGAAAAGGTGCTGCAAAATCGGTCGATGTCCTTGGTCCGCGTGCTTTAGCGGAACCATTCAGTCGAGGAGTCGACGTGGGAGATGGAGGCGGAGATGAAAGAGAAGTACCCCGCATTGTTTGTCTAAATTAAGGTCAGACCCTTGTTCTTAAGTTTCGGGACGAAACTTTTTCTTAGTGGTATATTATGTAGCGCCCCACTTTCGATAGGCGACGGAACTTCATAATATGCTAGCGCCGAGTCAGATCGGCCGAGAACTTAGATGGCCATCTGACTCGATCGCTAAGCTTGGTAAACGTTAACATCTTGCGGCATCGATTCAAATCGATTTGGACGAAAGTTATGAGAATCGATCTAACTAATGGAACGACTTCTGTTGGAATAAGTCCTAGATGCAGCGGGCTGCGTCTCGGCGAGTGAGCTCTCTATAAGAGTCCCTTCGACGGGATCGGACCGCTGTATAGTTTTCTTGGAGCTTTGCCGCTGGGCTTGATGCAGTGCTTTCACGGTGTTTTCAAAGGATGCAATTACAATTTCGATGCAAGGGTAAAAGAAGGAATTCTAACAAAGCGTTGGTGCCATTGCAGGAGCTCGCGTAACTAAGGATTAACGTTGCGTAGCACTTGGACGATCGGCACAAAGCAAAGTAATCGGTGGGTGATTCGGCCTTCTTTTCTATTCTGTCCCGCAAACTTATTCCTTGCTTCGAATTCATTCAAATCGAACGATGCCAAGTTAATTGCATGCCAATCCACTAAGTCAAGAACTCGGGAAAAATATATCGATTTTGAGTAATCTACTCGGAAAAATACAAGTTTCTCACATAACTGGAAAAGTTTAAGGTTCTAGTAAAAAGATAGACTATTTCATCTGCTGTAAAATATTATGAAACGTCGATCATGGGTTATGATGCCTCGGACAATTTGGTGCCCACGGGACGCTAAATCGGTGTACGGCTTTGGGGAAAATGAATTATTGTATGAGTTACGAGAAATGATAATGTCGTTCGATACTATCCGCGCTATACAAAACTGTTCGCATATATGAAACTATTCGCACATAGGTATGGCCATGGACAGCTTGTGCACAAGTTCGTTTTCCTCGAAACGGTATCCGGGGCATCGGAACCGATTCGTCCTGGGGGGAATAATTTATCGTGCTTCGGCACGAGGCATGCGGGACCTTCAGTAAGGCTTGCAACCTAGGCTGAAAGGGTAGCATCACATGCCAACTTCGATTAAGTCCCTAGTGGTGCGTAGCACCAATGACCGTATATAAGATAGTTGCATGCTCACCTATTGTCTTATGCAGGTGTAAATATTATCTCTGTTTTCATGCAGGGACGAGCACGGCCGTGGTAAGAAATATGATAAACTGCGATGTTATGTTGTATGCTTTAATACTCAAAGACGGCTATCGAATATGATCTGAATTCATTTAGTTCTAATAGAAAGACAACTCTAAAGCATGCTTATCCTAACAATCAGAGTCGGTTTAGACGAGTTGGTTCGCTTCGTCCACTTAGCAAGTGTGCTAATCCCCTCCCCCAATTTCCCCAGGTGCGGCGGGCGCTCCAACCTAAAACGAAGCTGAAGTGCGGAGAGGCGTTTTGAAGCTCTTCCTATACTGAAGTATTTTGAAGCCAATTCAAGTCGACGGCTTATGTATAAAGGGGCGAATGTATGGGACGGCAAGCGTAGTTCAGGCAACTTGTCGAATGTATTCTCTTTATGTTTTCAATCAATGTAGCCGCAATGGCATCCAATGTAATTATGACTTGTACTTTGTTGCAAGCTATGAATGAAAAGCATTTCTATCTTCCTATACTGCGTCTTAAATTCTGATGTGATTTGTGAAGTTTCAACTTGGGGTATTTATATCAAAAGATAACTATTTGAGAACTTGTCATCTTGCCTTGCACGAGCGCAACTCCAGGCTCGTGCGGCATTACGCCTTAGCGAGGATGATCGGATCGGCAAAATTAATATCGGGGATGAACGTTGCCGACTCGGGGCGTGACACCAGCAAGCGGCGAAGGGAACGCCAGAGGGCGGAGAACTCGTTGGAGGGGACGATGAAGGATGGAGGGGCTGGAAAGTGGCCGGGGGGGGCGCCGCCGCAGGAAGGCAGACCGCCGCTGACTCTCGCACTGTGGGCCGCCGGGCTGCCACGAGAGCCCAAGAGAGGGTTTCGCAGGGGGAGCACCTCCGCCGAGGGAGAAGCCAGGACGGCAGAGGTCACCGAGGAGGGGGGCGAGGAAGGAGGCGGGGAGTCAACCGCAGGGGCGGAGATGGAGGCCGGTGAGGGGGAGGAGGAACCTCCATGGCCGGAGGGGGCAGACGGCCTCGATGAGGGAGCGGCCGGGGAAGGCGATCCCAACAAGCAGTGAGCAGAGTTGGGCCACGAGGAGGGGGCGGCCAGGGAAGCAAACGCTGCATCAAAGGCGGAGACAGAAGAGGGGGAGGAGGATCCTCCATAGCCGGAGGGGGGCGAGGGCCCCACGGATGGCACGGCCGGGGAAGGCGAGCACATCCGGGAGTGGACAGAGCTGGCCCACGTCGGGAGAGGTGGCGCGGGAGAATGAGCGACGAGTGGGAGGTCCGCCGGGGGCGTGGGGGGACGCCTGACGGAGCCGGGCACGGCACCGACCGAGGGCCAAGGAGGGATGGGTCCGGGGGGGAACCAAGGGGGTCGGCGGGAGGAGTCGACGCCCAATGAGGATCCCGATATCGCTGAGCCTCCGGAGGAACTGCCGGCGACGGATGTAGTGCCCCGTCCCTACATCGTGCCCCGTTCTTCGTCCACGGGGTGCGCGAGAAGGGAACACTGTCGCTATCGACTCGGTCGGGATCGATCGAATCGATCGAACGGGAACGGTTGAATTAAGATCCATTTCCCGTTATGGAATGGCTTCTTCGGAACCAAGTCCCATATTCAGCGGGCTGCGCCTCAAGGATTGACTCTACGGCTGAGTCGGGAGAGACCTCCCGTTGCTCTGCTTTTCACGCCGCTTGCGTTGGTTTTGGCTTTGTTTTTTGAATGCATTTTCGTGAATGTTTTCGATGGTTTTCATGGCTTGCGTTTCGAACTTCGCATTCATATCGAATTTCCTTGAATAACACAGTGTTCTAATCGGTTGTTTGTGCGATTTCAGGTGATCGCATAGGCAACGTTTAGTGTGGCCAACCAGTTTCTCGCCTCAAGTAACTACTAAGGTGAGTGGCTGACCTCATTCGCCTCGACCCTCTATTTCAAAATGAGAACTCAGATAATGATATCGAAATCGAATGATTCGTTGAAAGAATACAAGTCCTATGTGCAAGAAGAGAAAAGAGATGTGTTGTGTTGAAAAGAGATAAAATTATTTTAGGCCAGCAAAACAACCAAGTAAGTTAATCGACTATGTAACAAGCCCCAACGGTACCCTAAATTATACCTTGTTAACCTATCACGGTCATGGACAACTTGTCGACAAGGGCGATGGTTTCTTCGAGCGGCAACCCGGGGCCACGGGACCGACTCGACCTAGAAAGAAACAGGTTATAGCCGAGCTGGGTAATAGGCAATCGGTAAGACGGAGACTTGCATCGGAGCTCGCTACTTGCGTTGCAAGGGTCCCGTATTACCAGGCTATGTCCAAGATGGCTAGTTAATGCCAGTGACCTCCATATCAAACACTTGATATAAATTATTATCAACTAACAGAAAAAGTGATGGTAAATTTTATGTCGCACGGCGCGCTCTGCCGGAGGAAATCTTGGTGTAACTTAATGCTTCTTATGAAAATATCTAGGATGGCTAGAAAGAACACTAAAAAGCAAGTTGCATGATTTTATCTAAATTCTTGAACCAAATAAGAGCCTAGAAATTAATTAGCCACTCGCCAGTACATGTTGATTGTACTGATCCTCGCTCTCTCTACAGGTGCGATAGATCGGGAGGAGCGTGCTACGTGAAGGGAGACAACGCTCGTGTGTTTTGAAGCTTCGTTCGTGCATCGAAGCTTGGATCAAATCTTTGAAGGCTCCATTGTTGAAGATCGAAGACAGATGGAGCGACTTTCCACCATCCCAGGTGTTTTTGTAATTTTGGTTGTATAATCAAGAGATGAATGTATGGAATGGCTATCTCGTCGACGTACATTTTGTAATGGAGTCAGTTTGTAAAAAGTCTGCACGGTGCCTTTGTATCGAGTCCATAAAATGATGTTCATTATCAATAAAGCTTAAATTTCCTTCTCTATAATGTGTGTTCAATTTACTCTGCATATTCTCTTGTTGTTGTGTTTCGGATAACCTTATGACTATGCCTTGTGCGAGCGCAACTTAGGCTTGCACGGCATCACGCCCGGGGGACGACTATCGATTCTACGGAGTCAGGGCGTGACATATTGGTATCAGAGCATGGCTTTACGTCCTTGGCCTCTAGTATCGAGTTTCCAGTCTCAAATCGTTGGTCTCGTGTCGATGAGATATGTCGTTCCATACGAGGGAGTCCGAAATAAGTTTTGTGGCTAATGTATTTTTACCTTCAAAATCCCAGAAGGTGCGGCAGTGAATGTGGCGGCGAACGAAGAAAGTGCTTCGAGCGGCTCGAGTAACTCGAGGCCCGGACCCTCTAATGATGCCATGGAACGGATGTTGCGTATGCTGGAAGCGCAAAAACAACAAGCTCAGGAGAATCAACGCCTGAATGAGCAACATCAACGGGAGACAGAGGCACATCGACGGGAGGTAGAGGCACGCCAGACCCAGTTCGAGGCCCGATTCGATGCACAATTCAAGTTACAGCAGAAGCAGCTTGATACTCTTCAGCAGATTGTACAGAAAGTGGTGGCCAACAACAACAACTCCGTGACAACTCCTGCCGTGACCAAGCCTGCGGCCAGACAAAGTGAAGTCGAACCGGAGAAATCCGAGCTTATGCTTGCAGCACCGAGAAGTTCCAACTTCGACGTGTCAAAATTCACAAAGAGCTTCCGTACTTCCTTCTGCGGTACTGAAGACCCTTCGTTGGCGATCGATTGGCTGGAGGAGTTGGAAGATCGGTTCGAGCTTCTGGGTGTCGATGAGTCCAAGAAAGTCGTATGCGCTCAACTTCTACTCCGATTGAACACGCACGACTGGTGGGTCGTGCAAAAGCGAGCAATCATACGCGACAACGAGACAGCGGCAATATCTTGGGCCACCTTCCGAGAGGTGTTCGAGATCGAGTACCTTCTCGAAGCCGTTCGACAAGAGAAGGAGAATGAATTTATGCAGCTAAGGCAATGGAATATGACGGTACGGCAGTATGCAGCAGAGTTCAACAAGTTAGCCAAGTTTGCTGGAGAATTCTTGCCCTTCCTGGCGAGTCGTGCACGACGGTTCAAAGTGGGCCTACGACCAGCTATCTACGCCCATGTGTCTGTTCCCAAATACCAAACGATGGGAGAGTCTCTCAACCATGCCCTCCGCCTTGAACGCCGATAGCCTCCAAGTGCTGCCAGCGCTGTGCATACCTATAATCACAAATGCCATAGCCACGCGAGAGGAAACAACGTGACCAAGCATCCGAACAATGGGCCCCAAGGCAGATATCAAGGGCGTAATCCACGGCCTTACTGCAACCGATGTCATAATATCGGTCACACGATCGACGATTGCCAGATACCAGAGGGTCGATGCTGGAACTGTGGGAAGAGGGGCCACACTCGTGCTGAGTGTCCAACCAGAAGGCCGAACCCAATGGCGTCCCAACAGCACCGTCCAATGGCACCCCAATAGCACCGTCCAGGGAATCAAGTTCCAGCGCCTCGAGCCCATCAAACCGTACCGCAAAATGGCCAAGACCGTCGCCCCAATGCCCAGAGCCGTGTCTACGCCATGACTCGAGATGAAGTGCATGTATCAGATACGGTCGTGACAGGTATACTAAATTTCAATAATGTGCCTGCTCGTGTACTATTTGATTCAGGTGCTTCACATAGTTTTATATCGGCGGACTTTGCCGCCGAGCACAAATTTCCTGTAATATCATTAGATCTCGACCTTAGCGTAAGCACACCTTCGGGCACACCAATACTCACAAACTTAGCCTGTGTCGACGGGATTATCTGTATCGGCGGCCAAAAGATCGGTCTTGACGTGATAGTTCTAGATATGAAGGACTTTGACATCATTCTGGGAATGGATTGGCTCGGGCCGTGCAACGCAACCATATACTGTACCGAAAAGACGGTCACCTTCCGCATACCAGGAGTGCCTGAATTCTGTTTTTCGTGTGGTAAGGCGTCGTCGACCTGCATGCCGATCTCGACGATTTCTGCTCGGAGGATGCTGCATTCTGGGTGCGAAGGCTATTTGGCGTCCGTCCGAGACATACGACAGGATGGTGCAAACGCGGGTCAGACCGACGTTGTGGCAGAATTCCCCGATGTGTTCCCGGACGAGCTACCCGGCATGCCCTCCGACAGAGAAATCGAGTTCAGCATCGATACATTCCCCGATACCCGACCGATTTCCAAGGCCCCGTACAGAATGGCCCCCGCCGAGCTGAAGGAACTCAAGGTCCAGTTACAAGAGTTACTTGACAGAGGATTTATTCGGCCTAGTGTTTCACCGTGGGGAGCGCCCGTATTGTTCGTGAAGAAGAAGGATGGGTCCATGCGTCTGTACATCGATTACCGAGAGCTGAACAAGGCCACCATCGGTAACAAGTACCCATTGCCCCGCATAGACGACTTATTCGATCAACTGCAAGGCGCCTCGGTATTTTCGAAGATTGATCTCCGCTCAGGCTATCATCAACTCATGATCAAGTCAGATGACGTACAAAAGTCTGTCTTTCGTACTCGATACGGCCACTAGGAGTTCCTAATGATGCCATTCGGCCTGACGAACGCTCCTGCCGCCTTCATGGATCTGATGAACCGAGTATTTCGACCCTTCCTTGATAAATTTGTGGTAGTCTTTATTGATGATATTCTCGTCTACTCGAAGGACAGGGCGCAGCATCCAGAACATCTACGAGCCGTGCTCCAGACACTTCGAGAATATGAGTTGTACGCGAAGCATAGTAAGTACGAATTTTGGCTAAGCAGCGTATCCTTTCTTGGTCACATCATTTCGTTCGAAGGCATTGCAGTCGACCCGAAGAAAGTGGAAGCTGTTGCTGATTGGAAGCGGCCTGCGTCTGCTAGTGAGATTCGAAGCTTTCTTGGTTTGGCGGGATACTATCGACGCTTCGTGAAAGACTTCGCAAAGATTGCATCGCCACTGACTCGCCTCACTCAAAATGGAGTCATGTATGAGTGGTCGGATGACTGTGAAGCTTCATTCCAGGAGCTAAAACAGCGACTAATTTCGGCACCTATACTCGCACTTCCGGATGGGCCAGAGGGTTTCCAGATATTCTGCGATGCTTCAGGCCAGGGCTTGGGATGTGTGCTCATGCAGCGAAACAAGGTGATCTCCTTCGCCTCCAGACAGTTAAAGCCGCACGAGAAGAACTATCCTACGCATGACTTGGAGTTAGCGGCGATTGTGTTCGTGTTGAAATTGTGGCGTCACTATCTATATGGCGTGGCGTGCGCAATCTATACCGACCATAAGAGCCTCAAGTATCTCTTCATCCAGAAGGAATTGAACTTGCGACAGAGGCGCTGGCTCGAACTGATCAAGGACTATGACTTGATGATCGACTACACTCCGGGTAAGGGAAATATGGTGGCGGACGCTCTTAGTCGAAAATATCTTGCCTCGCTATCCATCAACCGTAGACTACTACAAGATCTAGAAGAAATGGGCATCGATCTTCGGGTTCGATTCAGGGATGTACGGTTGGCGCAGCTACAGTTAGAGCCGAGTTTGCTGGAAAAGATCATGGCCGCTCAGAAGGATGATTTGTACCTGAAGAAAATGCACGAGCGAATTTCGATAGGTAGTGCGACCGACTTTGCGGAAGATAAGACCGGCGTGCTAAGATTGAATGGCCGACTATGTGTTCCGGATGATTCAGAACTACGAAAGGAGATAATATCGGAGGCGCATTATGCGAAATATACCTTGCATCCAGGCAGTACCAAGATGTATAAGGACCTTCGTAGGACCTTCTGGTGGCACGGGATGAAGAGAGATGTGGCGCTCTTCGTATCGTAATGCATGGCCTATCAGCAGGTGAAAGCTGAGCATCAGCGACCGGATGGGGAGATGCAGAACCTCGCTATTCTCGAGTGGAAGTGGGATCACGTTACTATAGATTTTATTGTTGGCCTGCCGAAGACACCACGGGAGAACGATGCCATCTGGGTCATCGTCGATCGATTAACCAAGTCAGCGCACTTTATCGCCATCAAAGTTACTTGGAGCGTTGATCGCCTGACGCAGATTTATCTTGAAGAGATAGTACCACTACAACAAAATATGTTAACAATGACACTTATTTTACGGCACTTTCTAAATAAGTGTCGTTTATTCACTACTAAAATATGCTTAAATAGCGACGTATATTAGCGACGGCGGAAATACGCGTCGCTGATAATTGCATATAGCGACGTCGTGTGCTACACGTCGCTGTACGTCGCTGAGTAGCGACGTTCAGCGACGTAGTATAATTTACGTCGCTGGCTTGCGATGTTTAGCGACGTATCATGTAGGCGTCACTGTTTTATTTCATATAAGGTTCCTGGCCCGATCGAAATCCCAAAATTTTCACCCAAAAATTTATTCCCGCTCTCCCCTCTCCCCCTGGCGAACCCTCCCCCTCCGGCGACCACTCCCTCCGGCGAGACCCTCCCCCTTCTCCCCCCGGAGACCCCGCTCGCCCGTTGACCCCTCCCTCCGGCGACCAGCCTCCCTCCTCCGACGAAGGAGCCTTCCTCGCCGCTTCCTCCTCCGACGAAGCCACCCTCCTCGCCGCCTCTATCCTCCGACGAAGCCACCCTCCTCAGGTAAACCCTAACCCTAGCCCTAGCTATCTAGACACAGACACGGACACGAGAACTCTAACCCTAGCTGCTGGGGTGGTCTTTCTGTCGAGGGGGGAGAGAGGGGTGGGGTTGGGTGCAGGGGGTGGGGGGGTCTTACTGTCGAGGGGTGGAGGGAGGGGTGGGGGTACCCGGGGGGTGCAGGGGTAGGGGAAGGGGGGCATGGTTGGGGTGGGTGCAGGGGGAGGGAGGTAGGGGAGGGAAGGCAGGGGAGGGTTGGGGTGGGTGCAGGGGTATGGGGAGGGGGGGCAGGGGAGGGGGGAGGGGGGGAGGGGGAGGGGGGGCAGGGGAGGGTTGGGGTGGGTGCAGGGGTAGGGGGAGGGGGGCAGGGGTGAAGTGTATATTTTGGTTGGGGTGGGTGCAGGGGTATGGGGAGGGGGGCAGGGGAGGGGGAGGGGGGGGAGGGAGGAGGGAAGGCAGGGAAGGGTTGGGGTGGGTACAGTCTGCCACTTTTCTTTATCGAGTACGATTTTGTTGCTTCTCTCGCTCTTCCTCTTGGTCTCCATTGAATGCTGGTCTACTGCCATTAATATTGGTCGATAGATTTCTCTGTCACATATTGCAAGTGGTACTAAGAAAAAAGAAAAAAGAAAGAAAGGAGAGAATAGATGTGACTCAAATGGACCGAAGTAGGTGTAGTAGTAGCAGTAAGAGCGGGACATGAACCGGGCTCATGACATTTTGAACTTTGGAAGACAATGCCATGTTAACTACTTCCTTTCCTTGCTTATGTTTGTGATTTGTTATGATATATAATGGTGATGTTAATTCTTTCCAAATGTTAGGATCGTTACAAATCTTGTTGGCTCGAAAAGAAATTTTCTTCGTGCATGCCTACTTCACATTATAGGATTTTATTTTTTGTTCAAGGGATTCGCAAAATGTAGGTATATATACCATTTGAAATTCATTTGAAATTCATTTGAAATCCATTTGAAATTCATTTTAAGAATCTGAAATATTGACGATATATACCCAAGGTTCATAATATCGGTATCGGAATCGGTATCGGACTATTCCTATGAGTATTGGTATCGGCGATACCGGTAGTATCGGCGGTATCGTATCGGAGTATCGAACTTTGGTATCGGAAAACAAATAATTATTAATAAATTATTTATATTTAAAAACATATTTTTTATACATTTAGGCATAATTTTAAGTATTTCAGCGTTATTTCTTAGTAGTTTTGAAATTATATGAAATAGTAGTCACCCTTACCGATTGGTTTTGCCGAATTGACCGGAACAAAGACCCCCAATGTCGGTATCGGTCAATATTTGGTATCGGTCTGTATCGGATCGGAACATGCCAAACCGTATCGGTATCGGCCTGTTGGATAATATCATTGTTATTAGTAACTGTCCAATGTCGGTATAGTATCGGAACATGCCAATGTCGGTATCGGTCTGTATAGTATCGGTATCGGAACATGCCAATGTCGGTATCGATCAATATTTGGTATCGGTCTCGGTCTGTATAGTATCGAAACATGCCAATGTCGGTATCGGTCAATATTTGGTATCGGTCTGTATCGGATCGGAACATGCCAAACCGTATCGGTATCGATCAATATCATTGTTATTAGTAACTGTCCGCTACTAATGTGTGTCCCATAATAAGACATTATATACGAATTTGTGCCTGTTGGATAATGTGTGTCCATCTTTGCAGAATTATTTTCAAATGGATATGAATTACTACTTGCGGAATCGTTCATGGATGTACAATCATCGTCCTGATGATATGTGTGGTGTGCGGGATGAATACATAGCGGGAGTAGAGCAGTTCCTACAGTTTGCTAAGGCGTTCCCTCAGTACATGGACGGCACCAAAATTAAGTGTCCGTGTGTGAAATGTCATAACGTGAAATATTATCCAGAAGTGAAAGTGACATATCATTTGTACTCGAGGGGTTTCACGCCTAATTACTATCAGTGGACCGCACACGGAGAACTTGTGTCTTTAGCATCAGAGCCGGAGCCTTACGTTGAGCCGTATATGCATGCGGGACCTAATTTTGTTTCAGATAATCATGCATACGACGACGGGTGCGTGAACATGGTTTTCGACGCTGCGGGGCCTAGTTTCGTTCATGATGCACCTGAGGAGGCACCGAACGCCGATGCTGCACAGTTCATGGAGTTAGTGGAGAATGCAAGGACTCTATTGTATCCTGGTTGTGAGGATCATTCACCGTTGGAGGTGGTTACAAGACTGTTGAGCATTAAGTCAGATTTTAACATGTCGCAAGAATGCTACAACCGAGTGTTGGAGTTGATTATAGAGATCTTGCTGGCGGGTGCTAAGTTGCCTAAAGACTTCTACCGGTCTAAGAGGATGGTGAGATCGCTCTGGATGGGATACGAGAAAATCGATTCCTGTCGCAATGGGTGCATGCTGTACTACAAAGACGATAAGGACGCAGATGTGTGCAGATTTTGTGGTGCTGATCGCTATAAGACAACTAGTACAGGAAGGTCTACCGGTGCAAGAAGACCGACCGATTCAATGCACTACTTGCCTTTAACGCCGCAGTTGCAAAGATTATTTATGGTGAAAGAGACGGCCAAAAATATGAGTTGGCACATGCGAGAACAGATTGAAGGAGTGTTGGGTCACCCATCCGATGGAGAAGCGTGGAAGCACTTTGATCGAGTGTATCCAGATTTTGCTTCAGATCCGCGAAATGTCAGGTTGGGACTATCTTCTGACGGTTTTACTCCTTTTGGTCTTTCGGGATCCCAGTATTCGTGCTGGTCTGTGATTGTTACTCCGTATAACCTACCGCCTTGGATGTGCATGAAGACTCAGTACATGTTTCTAACCGTTATAATTCCTGGTTCGAACAATCCCAAGAGGAATATTGACGTGTACTTACAGCCTTTGATAGATGAGTTGAATCAGTTATGGGACGTACGATGTTTCCAGGAAGCAGAATTTTCAGATGAAGGCAACCCTTATGTGGACCATCAACGACTTTCCGGCCTATGGAATGTTATCTGGATGGAGCACTCATGGCCGTCTCTCATGTCCGTATTGCATAGACCGTAGTAAGGCTTTCCGCTTGAAACACGGCAGAAAGCCGTGCTTCTTTGATTGTCATCGGCAATTTCTGCCAAAAGATCATCCGTTCAGAAGGAACATGAATGCTTTCCGTGCCGGCGTTGTAGAGAAGGGTGATCCACCGCCAAGGTGGTGCGGAGACACGATTTGGGAGGAGGTTAAAGATTTTCCAAGTGCTATCGAAGATCCTACAACTGGGTACAAGTGCGATGGATTTGGTAGAGTTCATAACTGGACAAAGAGGAGCATATTCTGGGATCTGCCATACTGGAGTACCAATCTGATCAGACATAATCTTGATGTCATGCATATTGAGAAGAATGTGTTTGATAACATAATTAATACTGTGATGGACGTAAAGGGAAAAATGAAAGACAATCCCAAGGCCAGGTTGGACTTAAAAGAAATATGCAAACGCCCTGCGTTGTATTTGATACAGCAGAATGGAAAACAGTTCCTTCCGAAGTCAATTTTTTCGCTGGACAAGGAGGATAAAGTGAGACTTTGTCGGTGGATCCAGGGCCTAAAATTTCCAGACGGATATGTGTCAAATCTGAGAAGATGTGTCGATCCGAAGGAAAACAAATTGACGGGTATGAAGAGCCACGATTGTCACGTATTCATGGAGAGGTTAATTCCGATTGCATTTCGAGAATTCTTACCGCAGGCAGTTTGGGATCCATTGACAGAGCTTAGCATATTCTTCAGGGATCTTTGTTCTAAGAAATTGCTCGTTGATCGTATAGAAAAGCAAGAGAAGGACATTACGGTAATACTATGCAAGCTAGAGAGGGTGTTTCCTCCTGGATTCTTCGACTCTATGGAGCATTTGCCGATTCATCTATCCTATGAGGTACGTGTTGGTGGACCCATCGAATATCGATGGATGTACCCGTTCGAGCGACATTTGAATCACCTAAAAAGAAAGGTGAAAAATAAGGCACGGGTCGAGGGTTCTATTTGTGAAGCCTATGTTCTCGAGGAGATTACAACCTTTTGTTCGATGTATTTCAAGCCTCATGTTGCAACTAATAGAACGAGAGCTTCCAGAAACGACGAGGGAGATCATGAAAGTAATGATACAATACTGAAGGTATTCAATGCTCCAGGAAAGCCATCGGGTAAGATAAAAAAGAGATATCTGAACGATGATGAGCTAAGGGCTGCTCAGGTGTATGTATTACTCAACTGCGACGAGGAGGAAGTAGAGAAACTGGAGGGGTAAGTAATTAATACGTCTATATTATTTTAATAGTGTTAATTATTATACTATTACATTAATTGAACGATGTTGTTTTCAGCATATTTAATGATGAGGTGAGGTCGGGTAGGCCACACATAACAGAAGAAGAACTAGAACAAGAAATGAGGCATTATTTTCCATCATGGTTGAGTACATATGTAAGACTTGAGAACTCTGTAATTACCTTTTTGTATATGCACTTGATTGAGAATGAGCTTAATTGCTTCTTTCGTGGTATTTAGGTCGATCGTCCATACGCAAGACTTGAGAATGAGTCTATTAGAACGCTAGCCAAGGGACCAATTTATGCTGCAAAAATATGGCCAAGCTACTGTGTTAATGGGTTTAGGTTCAAGTCAACAACTTGCCCGATCAGAGACAACTTTGTGGATCTCGATTCCACCAAAAACAGTTGTTTGTGTATCAGATCTTCGAACTACAAAGATGTTGATGCGGGCAACGATTTCTATGGCGTGTTACGGGAGATTGTAGAGCTGACATATAGTTATGGAATAGAGCCTGCTAAGATTGTGTTATTCAGGTGTGATTGGTTCGATCCGATTGAAGGTCAAGATTGGAAAGTAGACAAGCACGGTCTTGTTGATATAAACTATCGGCGTCGATATCAAGCCTATGAACCATTTGTCCTATCAAGTCAGGCTCAGCTCGTGTACTTTACAAGTTATCCTAAACGGGGAACAACAAGGTCGGACTGGTGGGCAGTATGCAAGACCAAAGCTAGAAATACCTTTGAGGTTGACGATATAGCTTATCAACAGGATGAACTACCTCTTGTAACAAATATTATAGAAGTGGACACGACGGAAGTTTCCTATTACACATCTAATTGTGTAGAAGAAGTAGAATTATCTGAAGAGGAAGATGTAGATAAAAGTGAAGATGTAGAGGAGAAAGAAGAAGAAGAAGAAGAAGTAGATGAGCTAAACGAACTAGATGAATTTTCAGAAGAGGATTAAATCTGTACGTTTGTTTTATAATCATATTTGACACTTTAGTGACACTTCTATCATATAAATTTGTGACACTTCAGTGACACTTTATTGACACTTTTATTGACACTTCAGTGACACTTTTTGACTATGATATTTTTCAAAAATCTGTGATGTCTATCATATAAATATGTTTTTTTGTTTTATTGTCATATGTTTTATTGTCAGGTATGACTAGACCATCTGGACGACGCGAAGGATTATATATTAGGCAGCCCCGTCAGCCTCGGGCTGGGGATGGAGAGGGCAGTTCCGTACCCTCATCCTCATCTCCGAGTACGCCAGTGTACCGTTCTGTTCCCGGTCCATTACCGGGACAGGACAGTTCCAGCAGGTTGGCGACTCCTCCCTCGTCGTCCAACCTTCCTGTTCCCGGTCCATTACCAGGACAGGGCAGTTCTAGCAGGTTGGCGACTCCTCCCTCGTCGTCCAGCCTTCCTGATCCCGCGTCCAGCATCCCTGATCCCCCGTCCAGCATTCCTACTGTCGACGGCTCTATGGAGGGAGCCCACGCCGATCATATGGAGGACGGCGATCAGACTGATCCTGCCCAGGCAGGAGGTGAGAGCGACCCTCCATGCGCTCCCCCGGGCGAGACGCGTATGGAGATTTGGACGGACGGGCCTATGAAGTAAGTTAATTAATTATTATATATTTCTCAAATGATTATATGTACATATATATTCATGAAAAATTATTATTGTATAGATATTGGCCTTCTGCAGTACAGAGACAGCTGGAGACATTTGTGAGGCAGAACTCTGGTGGGCCTTGGCTCAACTACTCAGATGCTCCCGCAGATAGGAAGGCCTTTTGGTTCGCCCACTTCAAGGTAAAAAATTTGTTTATTTTTAAATTTTAATAATCATTTGTGTATATTATACAACTTTTGTATTTTACTTCTTGAAGAGGACCTATTTCTATCCACCACACCGGGCGACGAGGATCGAGGGCCAATTTCCTGCCGTCATAGCCAAGCTCATCCGTGATGCGATCGACGACCAGAAGTGTCGTGATCGCGCCGGACGTCCGATCCAGGGTTGGATTACGCCAGAGCAGTGGACTGCGATGAAGGCTAGATTCAGCGAGCGCCAGTACCAGGAGCGGTCTGAGAAGGCCAAGGTGGCGCGGTCGAGCGTCGGTAAGTGGTGTGGCGGCTCCATTCCGATGACGGAGCATTTTCGTCGTCTGGTACGTTTCCTATGACGGACATTAATTTATATATAGTTCGATATAATGTTTAATACTAATAATAGATAATATATTTTAACAGGTAAAGAAGGGTGAGGACCCGAACATGGTGACCGTCTTCCTGGTCACCCATCGGAGGGCTGGGGACTTCATTGACGAGAGGGCGACGCAGGCATATGTAAGTTCTATTCAACTAATATTAACTGACTATAATTTAGAAAACAGGAAAATAGATATCAATATAGACTTTAGTAAACACTTACACGTTAGCAAACATGTTCTAGGCCGAGTTTGTTCGGCTACAGAAGGAGGCGGCTGATGCTGCTGCTGCTGCTAGTGCACAAGCAGAGGGAGGGGCTGGTACTTCCTCCCAGCCGCCTGTAGAGCCATCGTCGGACGAGCTCTGGATGACCGCCGTTGGCGGTCTTCAGAAGGGTACGTACTACGGTACGGGATCCTACGGCACGTATTTGGCTTCGGAGTCATCCCGGGCCCCCTCTGTCAGTGCGCAGTCTCCGGCTACGCAGGCGTCATCACGAGCTGAGGATGTTCGTCGTCAGATCGAGGAGCTGCGTCGCGAGTTGCAGCAGCAAATTTCTGATGCGGTCGAGCGACGATCCGACCCTCTGATCATCACCGGACGATTTGATGCGGTCGAGCGCAGTATACAGGAGCTGATGAGTCTGCATCAGGCTGCAGCTGCCAACTTGCAGACGCTCACCGAGTCTACGCAGCGCACGGAGCGTAGACAGGTCGAGCTGGACGGATCGCAGAGGAGCCTTTCTCTCTCAATCGCTCAGTATACTGAGAAGGTGGTGAGTGCCCTTGCTGCGCATGGTGAGCGACTGCGAGAGCTGGAGCAGGTACGTCCTCCGGGTCCATCAACGGCGCCGACTCCAGATACTGCACTACCTCCGGCGCCGACTCCAGACATTGTACTGTCTCCTACTGCCCCTACGGTACAGCTCACCCAGGAGCAGTATGACTACATTCTATCCCAATTGCGCGGCAGGGGTCCGCAGTGATTTTATTAGTTTTTTTATGACTTGTATGTATTGGCCCTATGGGCAAATTGTTTATTCATACACTGTTGTTTATACACTTGGTGGGAGACTTTTTATCATCTTCCATTTTTATTTGACTCTATTGGATGTTTGTGAGGATGTGTGTCTTTGATATTTACTTTGCACTGCCTCCTATTTTTATTGTGATATTTACTGTGATATCTGCGACGGGATGATAAATATACCTACGCTGGGTTATAAGCGATGATCTGATATACAAAGGAGATGCTGCCGAAATTTTAAAAAAATATTGTGTATTTTTGTTATGATGTGTGTCTGTGTTTACAGTGAATGTGAAATACAGTGTTCGGAACCATCGACAGTTTCGATTACTGTTGTATGTTTTATCTTGGATAAAAATAGCAACAGTTCAGGGTGCACTTCTGAGAGCTTCATTTTCACGTCCTTCACTTTTTCGGACGTCGTAAAGGTTCCCGAGAAGGTAAAGGACGTGAAGAGAAAGCTCTGAGAAGTGCACCCTGAACTGTTGCTCTTTCTATCAAAGATAAAACATACAACAGTAAGCGAAACTGTCGATGGTTCGAACACTGCACTTCACACACACTGTAAACACAGACACACAGCATAACAAAAATATCAATTATATTTTTAAATTTTTTTTTTATATTAGCGACGTATAGCGACGTTCTGCGACGTACTGCGACGTCACACAGACGTCGCTATACGTCGCTAACTAGCGACATTACGTCGCTCGACGTCGCTAATATACGTCGCTACGTTGCCCACGTGGCCACGTGGATGCCATGCCTCGTCATCATTTATAAACTTTTGAAGCGTCGCAACTTGTCGCTTTACGTCGCAATGTTGGCGACGTACTTATACGTCGCTATCTGTCGCTCATTTAGCGACGTCTAGCGACAATTAACTACGCATCGCAAATAGCGACGTTTTGCGACTAAATTGCCATCTGCGACTTGCCTATAAGCGACGTAGGTTTTTCGTCGCTAATTACGTCGCAAATCATTGTTAGCGACGTATTTCCTGTATTTAGCGACGTCTCCTGACGTCGCTAATCTGGGTTATTTTAGTAGTGATTTTCTATAATGATGACACTCTACTAAAACGTGTCATTGTAATTAACTATTTATCGCAATCTACGACATATTTTTTAAAATGTCGTAAATATAAATTCGACAACACATTTTAGGACCCTTAAAAATGTCGTAAATAATTATATACTAAATACGGCACATTTAAAAGTGTTGTACACAATTATGTTCAAAATACAACACTTGTTTAGTGTTGTCAAAAATTTTAGTTCCCACAATTTTTTTTCATTTTGCCGCCTTTCCCAAAAGTTGGCGCTCACATGCCCGATATTGCTTTGGCTGCTCTTTGCACAAAGAAAATCACTTTCTTTAAAAAAAATTTAGGTCTCCCTCTCTCTTTTTCAGCTGCTCTCTCCCAAAAGTGGCTGCTTCTTCCTCTCTCTTTTTCGATCGGTTGCTCTTCGTCGCGACTTTGGTTTCAGCCAATAGAGGATTTTGCTGCTCTTCGTCGACTTCGGTTTCCGGCGATAGAAGATTTTGGGGCTGTCGTACGCCACCATCGGTTTTCTTTTGACATCGCCGTCACCTTGGTCAGGTATAAATCCTTCATCTCCACCCCTCATTTTTTTGAGTATTTCTTTCTTGATTTATTATCTAGGGTTAAATATTAGGGATTTTGTAAGCATCAGAATAGTTTTGATCGTTATATAGGATTTTTCTTTATTGATTAGGATTTAGATGAAGAAATCAACATCTAGGGTTTAATATTCATGTTTTGGTGCTTTTTATGAAATTTGATAATGATTAAATTTTTTATGTGCTGTTTTGGTGCTATATGTCCTGTTCGATAATGTTTTGGTGCTATATGTCCTGTTTGAAAAATAACAGGATGAATATATTATCCATGAGCTTCCCTCAACTGTTGATTTCCTCAACTGTTTGCGCACTTCACATGAGCTTCCCTCAACTCCATGAGTCATCCAAGTCATGTCCCTCATCTTACTCCAATATGCATCATCCACTTCCAGGTTGCAAGCAACAAACTTTATCGTCGCACAGGTGATGCCCGATAGATCTATGGAAATGGAAATACAACATACTGCTAATTGGGCCCTCAACAAAACCCAGGGCATGTACAAATTCTTAAGACCACAATTTGGGGAGGAAAAAATAGTATAACTTAACGATTGATATCTATTTTTCAGCTTGTGAGGGTTGTCACTTAACTATTATTGTATACCTCAACGATTGATATCTATTTTTCAGCTTGTGAGGGTTGTCACTTAACTATTATTGTATACCTCACTTTAGTCTCGCTCCGCATGGGCTAAAGGAGGATGTCATGACTTGCTCCTAAAAATGTACCAAGCTTCACATGTTTTATTCACATCGATGAATGAAGTGTTTTCTTTGAATTTCAAACTTCAATCCATTATGGAGTATCACCACAAAGCAGACATTTTAGCTCTGTTGTCATTTCCTAAGGAATAGTGAATCACAACGTTCAAGAACAGGGAATGAAAACTATTTCAGACTTAATAAGCTATTCGAGCAAATTAGAAACATGGATGATTAATTTATTCTATTTCTTTGTTTGCAAAATAAATACTTGCCAAACTATACCTAACTTGTGGTTTATTCACGAAGACTGATTTATTGACCATTACAGTAGGGATGCAATCTATCAGATAGGTTTGGATATGGTTATTACCTTATCCAGATTTGTTTTCACAGCATGGATACAGATTGATATTGTTTGAAATGAAAAATAAATAATCAAATTAATATAAGCGGAAATGATATGGATGAATAGGTTGTGGATGAATAGGTTGAAAAATAAATAATCAATTTGCTTGGGAAGTGCCTGAGTATATTCCTGAGATTTTACAGATTAGATTGCTCGCATGTGTGACTTTTTTTTATCTTCCAGTAACTTCTCTGCTTGAATCTAAATAAGTGATGAATATAGTCATCTAGATCAAGCGAGAGTTACTTGTTTCTTTTTAAGCATGGTAATAGCTTAAAAATTAGCCATAAATTATTAGTGATAATTTCTCATGAGATTGTGATCTTTCACAATATATTTTTTGTTGGCCTCTCAAAGAGATTCTTGATTCCTTACGTGCACTGTTTCTTTCTTTGGACTTCTTTTCATGGGAGAAACTAAATTGCGAGTCAGTGTGTAAATGACATTGGCAAGTATATGACAGTAGAGAGAGAGTAGAATCTCTTCCTTGTTTTACCATAAATCTTAAATACAAGTACAGTAAGCCCAGAGTCATGAAATTTCTCTACTTTTCTCTTTTGACTTATTTTCATTGGCGAAATTAAATAGCATGTCGGTGTGTAAATGAGATTGACAAGTAGTAGAATCTCTGTTGTTTTACCATAAGTCTTGTGTACAAGTACAACTAAGCCCGAGTCACTAGATTTCAACTACTTAACAATTTTAAGATCTTTCAGTTAGCTCCATTTCCTAATTCCGAATTTTATATTCCGAGTCTGTTCAAATCATATTTGTTTTCACTCCACATTTCTCTAGACTAATACGCAAATGTTTGTTTGTGGTTGATGGCCTGTAGTATTGATGAAGTAGATCCAGATTTTGAGTTCAACCTGCATGTTTGAATTTTTCATCTTATATTAATTTGATTATGTTTGACAATGTCTAATTATCTATTGTTCGAGAGAATGATCCGATATAGGCGAAAATGATATGGATGAATAGGTTGTGGACTTGGTTTTGGGTAATAGGAAATGATAACACAGAAGCTTGGTGTTCATGGGATCATCCCTTTACGTTATCTGTGGCATTTCTCTTTGTTCATAGGAAATGATAACACAGAAGCTTGGTGTTCATAGGAAATGATAACACAGAAACATATCTGTTGCATTTCTCTTTGTTCATGGGATCATCCCTTTACGTTTTTGCTGTTCTATATTGATTTTCTTATATTATGAACCTCTTGTCTTATTTTGCTTTTTATGTTTTAGCTTGTTTGCAATTTTTTGGGATCATCCCTTTACCATGCACTAGGCATACTGCACCACTTTTGTTCATGGGATCATCCCTATACAAGTTGTTAAGGTTCAGTTCAATGCACCATGCACTAGGCATACTACACCACTGATAGGATTTATTGTGGAGGTTATTTTGTCTTCTGCTATTGATGATATAATCCTGTATTTCTTAACATGATGTGATATAACCCTGTTTGTATAAATTGTCATTGTTTCTCAATGACAATTCTCTTATATTTTACAGAATGCAGGCATCTTGAAATGAAAACTATAATATTGATCCCATCTTAACAACCTAATGATATCTGCTCTTTCATATGCACTATTTGATATGAAAGCCTAAATATTAATTCTTATCTTTGTGTGTACAGATTGGTCGATGCGTTCGGATTAGGTTCAAGTTTGATGCTGGAAAGAGTGGGGCGCTAACTCTACAAGGAATCATATCTATTATGTTATAGACTTTGTTATGTAATAGACTTGTTTGTGAAGGGAGAACATTACTTTTATTGAGACTTTGTATGAATTTGAGATATTTTAATATATATATTATTGTTGGCACATTAAAGTTTTATTATTTGTGAAATTGCTTTTGGTTAATTATATGAAATAAATATACAAATAAAATCAATTTATATACGTGTTGTTGAAGTGAGTTAGATGACACATATAAGGTGTCGTGACATCAATGATATTTATGATTTGCATGTTTAGACTACACATAAAATGTGTTGTGAAAAATATCTATAACATTAAGATGACACAAGTAGACTGTCGTGAAATATGCATTAAACGACATTCAAAAAGTGTTGTTAAGAAACTGTTACATGACATTTTTTTCGTGTTGTTAAAAGTCAAAAAAATTACGACAACACTTATAAGTTGTCATTGAATCACATTAAGACGGCACTAGTATGATGCCCTGAATCACATTAAGTTGTCATTGAATCACATTAAGACGGCACTAGTTTGATGACCAATTTAATTTGGTTGCACAGAATAATTTTCTTACTTATTTTTGCATAGCCAAATCTCTGATAAAATTTAGATTTATTATTTAGGATAACTATTTTTTTATTACTAGATTTATGCAGAATACAATTTACACATGTTTCTAGGCTTACCAATTTTCCTAAACAAAATTTTCCTAAAACAAATCCTTTAGAAAAAAAAAAACTTTTCCTAAACCCCCTTGGCTGGACCAAGCCAGCGCTCAACCTTCAATTTTAAAACAACCCCCCCCCCCCCCCCCCCCCCCCCCCCCCCCCCCCCCCTAACGGCTAGTTTCCATTTAATTGGGAGGGAGGTCAACAAGACCCGAACCCAGTGTTTAGAAGAACATTGTTATTCTTCCATACAGCTCACGCGAAGCAGTAGCTACCAGAGATGCAGGCACCACAGGCCCATGCCTGTACGGGCGCGACAGACCCCCTCTCTCATCTCCAGCTAATGCAAGCCTCTCCTCTCTCTATTTAAACACTTTCATTCATTTTCAAGCCCTCCAAGAACCTAGCCGCCTCAATTGTTTTCTTCCTCCTCCTCCCAAAGTCTGGACCTAGCCACCATCATCGACGCCGACGTCGGGACGAGACCGCTCTGAGTCGAAGCTCGATCGGGTACCTCTGCGCGGCCATATCAGGAGCGCAGGCGAGTGCAGCCCTTCCCTTCACCTTCATTCAGACATTTTCTCGGCACGGCGGGCCTCGACCTCGACAACTTCCCATACCGACAACCCAACCTACCTTGGTGAGTTCCTTCGAATGCTCGAGAACATCCCCTTCCTTCGTTTTTTTGGCATGTATGTGTATGATGAAATAACTTATGAAAGAAATAAGTAAAAGCCTAGATAGGGTTATGAGTATGCTGTAGTTAACATTTGCAGGGTTGGGAACACATCAGAGTGATATCATGAATATATGAGTTATTAGGGGACAGTAGGTGTGTATACAACTTGTGAGGAATTTTGAAGGAAGAGGACCTGGCATTTGAAATGTATGTAAATATTTGCACATTATATGGTAAATGGGAGTGGCCGGACATAAATGATATGAGCAGTAGGAAAATTTTATCATCTCCCTTTTCATTGCATAATCAATATTTTTGTGTGTGTGTTGTAGTAGACTAATAGTTATCATCTACTGTTGGAGTCTTGTTATGGTTTACGAAGGCTTATCACAAATATTGAACACTTAGAGCTTGGCAAGGTGATATGGGATAGGTTCTTCACTAACAGACGCATGAAGGAAAAAGTGTTAGCACTATTAGAATCTATGCTTGGTTAGAAGAAGAGAATTAAGCTGTAGAGTTTAAAAATTAGCATGAGCCATCATAATATACGTGTGAGCCCTAGCTCGATTGGCTGGGTCAGTGGCTGATTATGTAGTTGGTCCTGGGTTTGAACCCTGTGTTGGTAGTTGAAGGGGCTTTTTAAGTTGTGTTGATTATTCTTTTTTTTTCTTGTGTGTGTGTGTCCTTTTACCAGCATTGTATATTAAAAAGGTTGCCTATATACTTGTAGTTGAGATTCGTAGCCCATTGGTTGTGTAGGGAGGGTGGCATATATGAGATCTTGGGTTCAATTCTTGAGTTGGGGGTTTTGTAGTTTCTATTTTTTCTTAGACTCAAGTTGGTTGTATATATTTTTAACTTTTATAACCAACTTAATATTTTCTCTTTGTCCATAACTAAATACTTTTTGCCATCCTTATGGCTAGGCCTATGACCCATATATATATATATATATATATATATATATATATATATATATATATATATATGTATTTTATAAATAATTGAGATTAGTTAAATGGGTGATGGTTAGTTCAAATATGAAATTAAATCTCAAATCCAAGTTTGCTTATTTTTACGTAAGTAATAATAATAGGATTGAATAGATCATATTTATACTTGATAATTAATTAGTTAAATATTCCTCTAGGTCCATTTGCCACTTCTGAATCTTCGGCCGTGGACATTGGACCAGCTTTTACTACTCATCAGCACCCGGAGACAGGCAAGTGTACCTGGCCATACTTGTACTTCAGTTACATTATTAAATTCTTGAATTTTATTTGTGTGTATTTTATTACAACACCTAGGGCCGTGTTCGGTACTTCGCGTCCGAATCACATTCGGGTGCCGATGGACGTTAGCGCCATCGGGTATCGATATTAGATATCCACATTTTGCGTTACAGCGATAATTCGTTACGGTACACATTTCAGACTCTAGGACATGTTCATGGTTACTTATATTTGTCAGATTCTCGTACATGATTTATATCTTGCTATACGGAAATCCAGGATTGATTCTAGGATGATGACTTGTGATCTTTATACTGCATTTACTAGTATGACTCGATGTTCTAGTTAGAGGATTCGACCGAGCGTCTCATGGATATGATTCGTAAGGTCACATGGGAGGGGAGAACATACACCGTGCGCTTGGGCTACTTTCCTACATAGTATGCCGTTGTCTCATTCCAGAGCTTCGGGGATTTCATAGTTTACCACAGTCCTTACCGGACTGTGGTGTATTCATAGTTGCCGGAGTGCCTATCAGGTCTCCGGGGTACACCTTGACAGCCCGCGTGTTCGAGTGATGTTCTTAAATTGCATTAGCATTCTAGTTGGTTATGTTAGACTCACCCCCTGCAGTTACATTTCACTTTTTTATATGTATCTACACTTTCGTACTTTTGGCTTGCATATTATGTACCTTGTTACGTCCCGCTGAGGACCTGGTTTTCTCTCCAGATTTAGACGAGAATTATACGGAGGTCTACGGATCCGGACTTGACACGGGAGCAGTTCCAGAGGACGAAGTTTATCCCGCAGAGTAGCTTATTCCAGTGGTAGAGCTCTTCTTGATCTGTCTTCATTATCTAGTTAGCCTGTTGGCAGATCTAGTTATCTTCCTGTTTACTTCATTCAGCATTGTATCTGCGGGATTGTTTCCGCAAGACTCTTTCCATTCAGTATTTGTATTATTCTACTTTCGGACTTGTTAGCTATCACATTGTGATTTTATTTAGATTATTCACACCGTGTTCCTTTATCATACTTGTGGATGAGATTAGTTAATTGTGATCGCCTGGGCAGCTACTTTCTTATTTACTGCATGTTACAGATTAAGTGCTACTCTAATGATTCCATTAAATTGGGTTAATCATTGGGAGCGGTACTCGCTGGCCTTGCCACGTAGCTCGGTTTCATATTTTGGAAACTGGGGCGTGACAGCTTCGTTCGTGCATCGAAGCTTGGATCAAACCATTGAAGTCTCCGCTGTTGAAGATCGAAGACAGATGGAGCGACTTCCCACCATCCCAGGTGTTTTTGTAATTTTGGTTGTATAATCAAGGGATGAATGTATGGAATGGCTATCTCGTCGACGTACATTTTGTAATGGAGTCAGTTTGTAAAAAGCCCGTGCGGCGCCTTTGTATCGAGTCTGTAAAATGATGTTCATTATCAATAAAGCTTAAATTTCCTTATCTATAATGTGTGTTCAATTTACTCTGCACATTCTCTTGTTGTTGTGTTTCGGATAACCTTATGACTATGCCTTGTGCGAGCGCAACTTAGGCTTGCACGGCATCACGTCCGGGGGACGACTATCGATTCTACGGAGTCGGGGCGTGACAGCGGAGGGGGCCCGGATGCCCTATGCCTCGCCCGGGAGCGTCGGGAACGGTGACGCCGAAGGGGGAAGGGAGGGGAGAAACAGCTTGGCGGGAAGACGCCCGGCCAGGCGGAAGAAGTGGGTCCCGGCCGGCGGGAGGGGGGGGGGGCGGGGAAGAGGAGAATGGGTTGGGGCGCCCAGAGGGAAAAAGAGGCCCGGGACGGCGGCCAGCCCGAGGTGGTCGACCGGCTAGAGGAACCACCCGGCCATAGGGGGGAGGCCGGGGGCTAGGGCGAACGGAGGGGGCCACGCGGCTGACGCTGCCACTTCCTCTTCCCCCATATATATATATATATATATATATATTTATATATATATATATATATATATATATATATATATATATATATATATATATATATATATATATATATATATATGTTTTTTAATACATATACATATACATATATATATGTATGTATATATATTTTTCTTTTTTTATATATATACATATACATATACATATAAAAAAAAATATACATATATATATGTATGTATATATATATATATATATATATATATATATATATATATATATATATATATATATATATATATATATATATATATGTAGGCGGGCTTAGCCCTTGTGGTTAAGTGGAGGGGCTCCCCTAGCGGTGGGCTAGGTTCGAGCCCCCCCTTCGTCCCGAGGTGGCTGGGCGGTCTTTGGCCGCGGCCTCGGGTGCGACCCCGTGCCTACACCTTACCCCCCCTGCCCCCCCCCTCCCCCCGGGTTACCCTCCCACCCCCGGACCCCCCCCCCCCCCCCCCCCCGGGCCCCCCCCCCAAAAAAAAAAAAAAAAAAAATATATATATATATATATATATATATATATATATATATATATATATATATATATATATATATATATATATATATATATATATATATATATATTTAAAAAAAATATATATATTTAAGAAAATATATATATATATATATATATATATATATATATATATATATATATATATATATATATATATATATATATATTTAAGAAAACCCCCTCTTTATTAATCACGGCTCAAAATGCCGAAGCCTGACGCGTATACAAGTCCGAAATGTACGAGTATACCACCCAAAAAAAAGAGGGGGGAAGACCCAGAGCCGCCAAGGATTAGGGCTGGAAAAGCCAGAATGAGGGCGGGCTGTGGGAGCACAGGGTGCTCCTTTTACGACATTGGCAGAAGATCTCTCGGATGAGCTGGTCGGTTGAGTATTGTCGATCTTCGTATCTAGCCTTGTTGTGATTCTTCCAAATCGCCCACGTGGCGGCTGCTGCGACGATCTGGTGGCCGTGGGAAGCTCTTCCCCAGGAGACGCTAGATCGTGGAAGCATCTGCCTCCTTGCTCCATCCTGAAGGTTTGGCTGAGGATCCTCCATACCCTGCCAGGCAGGTTGCTATGGTAGAAGATGTGGTCGATAGACTCGATGTTGCGATCTGAGCAGTAATTGCATGCGGAAGCCAGGCTAATCCCGATGGTGTTGAGGATATCGTCGGTAGGCAGTTTCTTTCTAATGACTCTCCACATGAGGAAGGACCATTTCAAGGGGATGCACGGGTGCCAGTATTGATGGATGGGCTGCTGTGGCTGCCCCGGTCCGCGGACAACGATTCTCGACGACCTCACCGAGAAGGCCCCGGAAGCCTCGCGCGTCCATCGTAGGGCGTCGGCCTCGCTCCCGATCTTCATTTCGCTCATTTAAATGATCTCCACCGTGTTGTTGCCGTCCCAATCGCGGATCTTATCCCAGTTCCAGTCTTCGCTGAAGTTGTTCCACAAGTCTCTGATAGTGCTGTCCCTGGGTATCTCCGTACGCCGCGCGATCAGGCTATCCCCTATCCATCGCTCCCGGAAAGGGTCCGACAGACCGTCCCCCAATTGAAGCCTCATATCTGGCTCGGCGAGGTCACGCCCGTTATGGATGCGGCGCCAAGACGCAGAAGATCTGTAGTTGGCCATGGCCTCGGATGGGTGGCTGTGCTTGAAGTACCTGTTCTTCATGAATCTGGTCCATAAATTCGCTTGCGTGCGAAGATTCCACCACAGTTTCATCGAGAACGCTTTCACGATGTGGATGAGTTTGGTAAATCCCAATCCCCCCTCTTCGGTAGGATGAGCCATGAAATCCCAGCTAGCCCAATGATGCTTGTTAATGCCATTGCAATGCCCCCAGAGAAAATTGCAAAAGATCTGCTCTATTGACGAAAGAACCTTCAAAGGCGGAGAGCACGCTGCTAAGGTGTAGATGGGAATAGAGGTGAGCACGTGATTGATAAGGATAATCCTACCGGCAGGGGATAAAGTAGCGTTGTGCCACCCGGCAAGTTTATTCCTGATGCGAGTGATCAGAGTCTCAAATATACCGGCGTTAGATCTACCATACAGGAGGGGGCAACCCAGATAGTTGAACGGGGGGTGATCCACGGAGAAGCCTGTTAATTGGGCGAGTCTATTGGCGCGCTCTCTGTTGATATTGTTATGAGCATAGATGACGCTCTTGGCTGGGTTGATCTTCTGACCTGAGCAGGTGGAGTACCTCTGCAGGGTGTGCCGGACCACTGCCACCGCCCCTTCATCCCCGGACGAGAAGATAAGTAAATCGTCCGCAAAGGCCAAGTGAGTGATGATCAGGCATCCACTGGATGTGTGATAGTGCTGGAAGTTCGGGATGTTGGCCATGTTATTGAGGTTCCTGCTCAGAGAGTCTGCCGCTATGATAAAGACTACAGATGATAGAGGGTCGTCTTGTCTAATCCCTCTGCTGGATTTGAAAAATCCCCCGACTTGGCCATTGATGATCGTGGAGAACCATGAGTTGCTGATAGATCTCCACAGTAAGTTGGTCCAATTCTCCGAGAAGCCGAAAGCCCTGAAGACCCAGATCATAAATTGCTCATTATATATATATATATATATATATATATATATATATATATATATTGAAAGAAAAAATATATAGAAAGAAAAAATATATATATAGATATTTTGAAAGAAGGTAAATGTGGTCCCACCGGGAATCGATCTCCTGACCACTCGGGCCGCATGCATCTCTCTTAACCACTAGGCTAGAGATCATTTGCATATATATATATATATATATATATATATATATATATATATATATATATATATATATATATATATATATATATATGTCACGACCCACACCCGCTTTTCTGATACAAGACGTGTCCAAGCCCAACCTACGCCGCAGTGTCGGCGGTAGAACGCTGTCTATAACTCACAAGTCATTGAATCTATAATCACGAAAAAATCTATATCTCATCCACAGAATAATCAAGACACAACCAAGATCAATGAATATCCATGAAACTAAGCAATAATAAATATAAACTGAATGTATCCAAAAATCAATGTCACGTCCGGTGAACACAATTCCACTACCAGTAGACAAAAAAATAGAGAAATACATGAAATGAACCAACTGAGTACAACCTGCTAACCAAGTAACCTCAACTGCAAAGCACCGCGATCTAAAGCTAACTCAAAGCCTCTCGTCTGCTCCTGACTCAAACTCGGCTAACCTGAAGAGATCATCAGGTCCTCAGAGGACATAGCAAGATACAAAATATACATGCCTATTTAGAAGTTTTATCATGCGCAAGAAATAAACAAGAAAGAACAAAAACAAGACAAATGACTACGAACACGAACACGAACACGAACACGAACACGAGAACAACTACGCATAAATGAACTGTCGGATGAACGATACACGAGATCAAAGGAAGAACCAAACCCTCATCCCTAGTGTGGACTCACGGGTTTGAACTAAGCACTAACTATCGTCTCGAGTGTGGACTCTCTGGTTAGCTCACGGCAAGACACCCTCGTCCCGTGTGTGGACTCTCTGGTATAATTGGTCAACCCTCGTCCCGAGTGTGGACTCTCTCGTGCCAATGATCACGACAAACACCCTCGTCCCGAGTGTGGACTCTCTGGTGACCAAACAACCCTCGTCCCGAGTGTGGACTCTCTGGTTGTGTAAAACGATATTCAAGGCTATGGCAGTTCACTACACGTACTCGTTCTATATATGACACGTCTCAAGTAAGGTACTGACGAGAAACTCTAAATGTGAAACACAAGGCCAAAACATGAACACGGCTATATGCAATAAAAATACAACTCTACAGAATATAACACGAAAAGCACATGTCCATAAACAATCAAATGACTGAAAAATGAAAGAAAATGCATGTAAGTAAAACTGTAGAGGAAGGCAAGGTATACTTGCCTGGGGTCCTTAGCTGCTGGTACGGGTCAATGCACTGAGTCAAGGCCCAATTAATCTGTTTGAAGCATATAATGAGTTAATAAATGAGTTTGAGAACACTATCAATCTATCTTTTATGTTACTAAACTCTTGGTTCTTACCACAACATCCACATCCTTCTACCCACTAATAGGATACTTAGCCAACTATCTTATTCTAATTATTGATAACCAATCACCTCTGAACTAGCACCCCATATGAATTTGACCTATATATGAAACTGATACCAAGTCTATTTGAGTCTCACTAGTACTTGATACCCAAAAACCATCTACTGTAAATAGCATAATCCCCTGCATCATACTGTTTTCGAACTGGATTGCCTGGTTGCAAGTACAAAGCCCACTATTGTATTAGTACAACATTACCATCTATATCAATGTGCTGTACATACTGTTACTGGTGGTATAGACTTCTCTGTACCCAGGTACTTGAGTGAATGCCCTGTGAATTTAATAAATTTTTATTTCCCTACTGGTATTCCAAGGCTACAGGTCAATTTAAATCTCATTCCTATTTGATACCATGTGTGCAAGTGCAGGGCTATATAAGTAGATAAATGCTAATATGGTGTAAGCATCCTGGTGATAGATAACTCCAGTCCTAGGACCTAGGTACATTGGTCCTGTCAATAGGGCCTATGCCATACTACAATTTCCTCACACAGGACTAGTCCTTATGTCAAATTGTATATGTATACATAATATGCTCTGAGATGTGTGGGTATTCAGCCAGGTTGGCCACTGGCCTTCGCAGGCTTTCATATGGTTTAATCATGCATCAGGTTCTTCTCCCAAGGTAAGTTATAGTATGACAGGTCAAGCTAAGACCCCAATTCAAATGCCCATTCCTGTGCACTAAAACCCAGCCCCATATTGTAACCCTCTGCTTCCCACCTGGCTTGATACTTGTACTGGTTATGTAGTAACACAACAACTCACATAATTACTGATACTCAGTAATATCCCTGAGTTGGGGATAGCCTGTATACTCTAGCCTACCCACCATGGTGCTAACAACATTACAAAGGAATAACTGAGGCTTCTGGGTCAAGGAAAGTTCCCCTCAGATTTAACCTATTCTCTACTCTACACCTCACTCTTGCTAGGATCGAGATGCCAAGGAAAACTTCTGATTCAGGGAATGGTGTCAGGTTTTGCCAAATATTAGTCCTATGTTACGCCCCAGAACCAGAATACTGGAGAGCGGGGGCGAACATAGCCAGCTACGTATATTGAAATGAAGTCCATCTCGCCATACGGTCACGGCTGTCTATATATGAGGGTTTACTGCAAGTCAACGGTCTCTTAAGGTCAAGCCTATTGTCTCAATCTCAAGCAAGTAATATAAGTACAAGATGTTTGACCACCAAATATACAATAAAAGGCGTCCCAAATATTACATATTCAGTTGATCATGAAGCTAGTCGTACAAAATGTGGGGACTAGCAAGAGTTAAGTCATACATGATCAACCCTAGGATTTGTTAATCATGTTTACAGCCAGTAGGCAGACAGTAAGTAAAAGTGCATCGAGCTAATAGGTGCTCGTCGGCTAAACGCCTCAAAAGAATAATTTTACAATAGAGTAAGCGAAACAAAATAGAAAACCCACTCATAGCCCAGGTTCCTTCTAGTCGCCACCATCGGGCTGGAGGTTCGGAAGATCCTCGGAAGCTGCTCCGAAATCTGGCCACACAAAACCAGCTGGGTCAAACCCCAGAAAGAGCAAGTGCCATAAAGGAGGCCACGAAATAAGAACAAAAGCCAGCATATCAGAACATAAGAAAAGAAATAGAAGAAGGTACAAGTAAATAAAGAGTGCAACAGGACAATAATCGACTAGTGACGTGGGACCATTCCGGGAGCCAGGTTACAACCCTTAAACCAGACAAGGACCGAGGTTGTAACCATTCGCCTGAATAGCACTCTGTCTCTACCTATTTATTGTTAGAGATAAGTAAAACAAGCATGTACAAGAGTAGCCAGGTACAGGGACTAGACAAAACTTAGACAAGGCTGTACTCCATCCATTCACAAGCGGCCAAGCAACTACTACGGCTTACTACTTAACTAACTAGGGTTATCACAAGCCTTAATTACTAACAAGATGCAATGAGAATTTCCCAGTCCCAAGCCCTGCAGACCATCCAGTTATCCTTCCGCGGGTTGAGAGTATGGTTGGGTACATCGCCCAGGAGACGATATACCCTTAGGTGACTTAGAGGGTACAACACATGACAGTGCGCTGGAAATGTGCTCTACTCGTCGACAAGCTACAAGTCCAATTAAGAGCGCCCAGATAACGAGATTGCCTGTGACTGGAAATTCTCCATGACTATAGTTTGATCTAGTCATTAGCCTAATCCATATTCAGTATGAATCCCTGACCGTGGGAACCAGAGAGTCACGTCCTAGACATGATGCAAGACAAGACAAGTGGATTGCACAAGCAAGCAAGCAGGAACACCCACGGTGTCAAGTTAATTATACGAGTCAAGTTAGCCGTCGTAACAGCATCAAGATGAATCATGTCAGGGTACTTGTCAGGAGTGCGCCACGACGGGCCACATCATGTCAGGTTGGTCATGTCAGGAGTGCACTACTACGGGTCACTGTCGTGTTATGCTAGTTCCTTATCATACCATACCATGTACAATAGTCATTCCACACATATTAAATAAAATCAAGAGCCAATGGTTTGCGCAAGGGGTCAGGGGTTGGATTGCGCAGGGTGTCAGCTGCACAGGGTGCCAACTGCGCAGGAGTGAGCTGCACAGAAGTCGGCTTGCGCTGAGTTGGTTGGCGCAAGGGTAGATTGCGCATGAATGGTTGGCGCAGGAAATAGATGGTGCAGGGTTGAACTGCGCAGGGGTGAATTGCGCAGGGGTGAATTGCGCAGGAATGAATTGCGCAGGGTCCAAGCGCGCAGGGTTAGATTGTGCATAATCAGACTGCGCAGGGGTGAACTGCGCAGGGGGCTGAGCACAATTTGCCAAGGGGCAAGCAGAGCGGTCGGCGCTGCGCTAAAGGGCACAGGCCGAGAGGGGATATGCAGTCCAGCACTGCGCTAAAGAGCGCAGGTTGCAGTCTGCTACTCCAGGCCGAGAAGAACACCAAGAACACCAAGAATTCAAATTCTCATATCTTTGTCAAATCAAAGCCAAATCTAGATTTTCAAAGGTCTAACTTGAGTAAAATTGAATTCTCTTCCACATGGAAGCATCAAAACCCACAAAAATCCAACCAAAATAGATCAAAACCACGTAAATCCAAAAATAGTTAAAACCTTGATTTAGAACAATGGAGACTCCAAATCATAAAATGTCAAGCACTAATATTGATCACTATGGCCTAATCTAGCTAATGAACAAATAAAATATGGTTCTCATGTGGTGGCAAGGTGCACTTGCCTATGGGTGTTGGTGTTGTGTAGAGGAAGGAAGAAGAAGAAGATGGAGAAATAAATGAGAGAATTATAGAGGAGAGAGAAAAGTAGGTGGAGTTTTAATGAGGGTGGGTTGTGTTGTGTTGAGGGTGGAGTGTAAGTTAAAGTGCTCCAATGCATTTTAAACCAAACCAAACCAAACCAATTCTCCTCCACAAAATAAAACCAAGTCATGTAAAAACCCATTTTACGAGAAAACCAAAATCTGCAAGTCGAGCCAGAAATACAATTACAGGCCAAAATCTGAGAAAATAAAATACAGGTCCAAGATACATGCAGGCTTAATCAAAATACGTGTTCTGAGATATGGGTGTTACATCCTATACACATCTGTCTTATAATTCGATTTGAAGTCAACATCAGAAGGGTCTACTCACACACCTACCCCAACTCCATGCTGGGGGTGTCTCCGTTACTGTCAACCTTCCCCTTATGTACCTAACCAGTACACCAATCTCCACCTAGGCCATGTTAATTACCTGTAAGATATTAGGGAAACCCAATGAAAGTATCAGATCCTTCAAGTAGGAATGTATCCTAATCTACTACTGGGTGTTTCCCCTATGTGTGGTAGGACTAGGCCTTGTACACCCCTACTCGATTTCAGTCTCTCCCTATTTCCTGTGCCTATGTACCAGTAATGCCCTGTACAAATATTTCTGTCAAATCCATTAGATATTGAATCACTTGTTACAAGATTCCCTGTTTACCAGAAGAGACATAGGTAATTCTTAACAGTTACCAGATAATCCTGATGAGACAGTTCCTTGTGTAGATAGTTTGGGACCTGGTCAGTAGGCCAGGCTACTGCCTTCATTCCTGGTGATGTATAGGGGTGGACTTATTCAGTTTGTTCGAGCCCTTGCCAATCCAGCAAGTACCTCTCTGTTACTCACCATATATCCCTCGACAAAGCCACTAGGATCCCCTGGTGATCTGCCTGGTTTTCAAGTTATGTCTTATGCATTTGCTATTTAATGGTGGGTGATAACTTGCATTAGGAAAAGTCCAGCCTGTGTCTAACTGGTAACTAGTGTGGTCTTATTAGTACTGATACATAAGTAGCTCTAATCCTAGGTTTCTTGGGGCGTGGCCAAATCGATTGATAGGCCCAAACCATTCCATGAGTGTAGATGGAAATTACCCACTGGTTCTTCCTATACTATGGAGGTGAATAAACAGGCTTTGACTTCTGTCAATAGCCCGTAGGCTAATCTGCCTGATGTGAAAAACTCAGGTCTCAGTGATGCCTATGATATTGGGTATCAGCCTAATCTCTCCCTAGCTTCAACTGTGTAACCCTTGTACTTCTGTCAGGTGCTAGCCACAACTACAAAGTTCCCCACAAACCTATGACTTGATACTCTCAACCCCTGTCCTAAAAGTTTGCTACTAATAACAATATCGATTTAGTCTTTTAGGCATTATATCGAACACAGAAATATAACCAGATGTTCAAGTGGGGTAATGAAGAATACCTGGTTGAAGAACTTGAACAATCCCCTTCCCAAAGTACCCAGGACTTGTTCAACTGAAAAGTAGGTGGAGGCAAGATCTCTAGGGTTCCAACTATGGCCGAACCCTTCCTATTTATACATATATATATCTGGGAATTCAAATGAAAAGGATAGAGGGGAATCTGAATTGAATTAGGTTTGGAGAGATTTATTCTCTCGGCAATGATAGGATTGGGAGTTGGTTTAAATCAGGGAGAATTTGAATTTAAATCAACTCCCTCTATAAATCGAACTCAGTTCTGAGAGTTTAAAACTCTTAATTGCACTTAGGTCCCCACCTTTTCATATATTACAACAATCATCCTCTATTGTTAGTTTCCTTAATAACTAATTACTAAAATAGGAAAATGAGATTTAACATTTGGAAATAGCAACAAGTCCCTGTACCATACTCTTTGAGCAAGGGAAGCCCCTTCTCAAAACTTATATTTATACATCTATATGTTTAGGAAATAATGTCTAGTGTAACATGGTAATTAAATAGATAATAAATAAAAAAATTTAACAAAATGGGAAATGGTCAAGGGGTTGACAACTCTACCCCCCTTAAACAAATTTCGTCCTCGAAATTTAAGGGGCCGTGATCCTCTAGAATGAATACTCTAGAACAACTGCTATAAAAGAAATTAAATTTTCTAAAACAATTCAAAGTCTAAATACTACCAATCTCTACGGGAAATTCTCGCTAGCTGCTCCCTGTGGTGTTGTCGTATCCACCGTGTTCGTGGCATAGGCTTGTCCTCCCTGTGCGGCTGGAAGTGGTGGGGCAATCGCATTTTTCTTCGGGCAATCTCGAGATAGGTGCTGGTCGGATCCGCAAGTATATCACAACCTCAACCACCTTCGGCAGTTTTCTTGGATGTGGCCTCTTTTCTTGTAGTACTGGCAAGTGGAAACATCTTGAACTTGTTGTGGGGCTGCTCGTGGTTGCTGTTGATGCTGCTGTGCTGAGGTTTTCTCGAAAATGATGGGGCATTTTGCTTGTGCTGATTGGTTGTTGCCTCCTCCGAATGCGTCTCGATTCCTCTTTGGCTTGTGACTCAGTTCTTTTTCTACAGCTTGGGCGACTTCTAGAATCTCCTCGTAAGTGGCGGCTCAACTAGTGGCGATGGCTAGGCGAATCTCGTAAGACAGTCCTTTTCTGAATCGTCGTGCCTTGTCTTTCGGGGTGCTGACCAAGTTCTCCGTGAAGCGGCTGAGGCGAGAAAACTCCGATGTGTATTCGTCGACGGTGTGGTTGCACTGCTCTAGGTGCTCGAACTGTCTAATCAACGCCTCTCGCGCTACGTATGGATAGAATTTCCTCTTGAACAGCCGTTTGAACTCCTCCCAAGTTACGTCTGGAGCAGAAAATCGGGGCTCGCCTTGATTCCATATCCGTCCGATATCAAAAAGCTGTCTACTGGCTGACTCGATCTTCAGATCTTCTGGGACTCGGGCCATCTTCAGGTATCGCTCCACGTTCTCCAGCCATTCATCAGTGTAGATAATCCCCTCTGCCCTATGAAACTCTCTGGGCCCAAGGTCCATGAAGTGCTTGGACGTCCCAGGGTGCTATTGTGGAGCAACTCTAATCTGAAGTGCCTCCCTCAAGGCATCGCAAAACATGTAGGCCTGCTGCTGGAAGATCTTCAAGAATGTGACATTGTCCAGTGCTGGTGGCGGAGGCAGAACATGTGCTGGATACGTCTTCGGAGCTGGATACATTGCCGGCGGTGGGTATATGGGGAAAGCTGGATACATTACTGGTATGGGGTGCATGGCTGGTACTGGATGGGGAACACGTGCTAGATGCGGGGCTGGTGCTGGTGGTGGAACATATGTTGGTGGTAGACTGGGTGTTGGTGGTAGAGTCTACGGAGGAAACTGTGGACGTGGGGGAATATCGCCTCTGTGAAATCTCGAGAGCTGTGGCTGATTGCCCATATGAGTGAGCTGGCCTCCTTGTGTTGGCGGGGTCATGTACGTGAAAAAGCCTCATATAGCCGGTGGAGTGTTCAGTGCAGCGTTGTTCCTGTCTTGAGAGTTCATCTTAACTGTAACAAGAGCAAACACTTTAGCCGTGAAGAATTCCAAGCAGGATACAAATCAAGGATTCAACGAATTCAAGGACTAGAGGCCAATAATGAGTCAAGACATGTGGATGAGATCCTAAGTGTCTAATCCTATTCGCAGGCTCACAACGGCACAGTGACGTAACCGAAGTGATTAACATTGACCTGCATGGGCCACCAAAAAAAAACTTGTCAAGACCCGTACCCGCTTTTCGGATACAAGACGTGTCCAAGCCCAGGCTACGCCGCAGCGTCGGCGGTAGAACGCTGTCTATAACTCACAAGTCACTGAATCTATAATCACGGAAAAATCTATATCTCATCCACAGAATAATCAAAACGCAACCAAGATCAATGAATATCCATGAAACTAAGCAATAATGAATATAAACTGAATATATCCAAGAATCAATGTCACGTCCGGTGGACACAAATCCACTACCAGTAGACGAAAAAATAGAGAAATACATGAAATGAACCAACTGAGTACAACCTGCTAACCAAGTAACCTCAACTGCAAAGCACCGCGATCTGAAGCTAACACAAACCCTCTCGTCTGCTCCTGACTCAAACTTGGCTAACCTGAAGAGATCATCAGGTCCTCAGAGGTAATAGCAAGATACATAATATACATGCCTATCTAGCAGTTTTATCATACGGAAGAAATAAACAAGAAAGAACAAGAATAAGACAAATAACTACGAACACGAACACGAACACTAGAACAACTACGCATAAATGAACTGCCGAATGAACGATACACGAGATCAAAGGAAGAACCAAACCCTCATCCCGAGTGTGCACTCACGGGTTTGAACTAAGCACTAACCTTCGTCCCGAGTGTGGACTCTCTGGTTATCTCACGGCAAGACACCCTCATCCCGTGTGTGGACTCTCTAGTGTAATTGGTCAACCCTCGTCTCGAGTGTGGACTCTCTGGTGCCAATGATCATGACAAACACCCTCGTCCCGAGTGTGGACTCTCTGGTGCACCAAACAACCCTTGTCCCGAGTGTGGACTCTCTGGTTATGTAAAACGATAATCAAGGCTATGGCAGTTCACTACACGCACTCGTTCTATGACACAACTCAAGCAAGGTACTGACAAAAAACTCCAAATGTGAAACACAAGGCCAAAACATGAACACGGCTATATGCAATAAAAAGATAACTCTATAGAATATAACACGAAAAGCACATGTCCATAAAAAAATCAAATGACTAAAAAATGAAAGGAAACGCATGTAAGTAAAACTATAGAGGAAGGCAAGGTATACTTGACTGGGGTCCTTAGCTGCTGGTACGGGTTAATGTACTGAGTCAAGGCCCAATTAATCTGTTTGAAGCATATAATGAGTTAATAAATGAGTTTGAGAATACTATCAATCTATCTTTTATGTTATTAAACTCTTGGTTCTTACCACAACATCCACATCCTTCTACCCACTAATATAATACTTAGCCAACTACCTTATTCTAATTCTTGATAACCAATCACCTCTGAACAAGCACTCCATGTGAATTTGACCTATGTATGAAACTGATACCAAGTCTATTTGAGTCTCACTAGTACTTGATACCCAAAAACCATCTACTGTAAATAACATAATCCCCTGCATCATACTATTTTCGAACTGGATTGCCTGGTTGCAAGTGCAAAGCCCACTATTGTATCAGTACAACATTACCATCTTTATCAATATGCTGTACATACTGTTACTGGTGGTATAGACTTCCCTGTACCCAGGTACTTGAGTGAATGCCCTGTGAATTTAACAACTTTCTATTTTCCTACTGGTATTCTAAGGCTACAGGTCAATTTAAATCGCATTCCTATTTGATACCATGTGTGCAAGTGCAGGGCTATATAAGTAGAGAAATGCTAATATGGTGTAAGCATCCTGGTGATAGATAACTCCAGTCCTAGGACCCAGGTACATTGGTCCTGTCAATAGGGCCTATGCCATACTACAATTTCCTCACACAGGACTAGTCCTTATGTCAAATTGTATATGTATACATAATATGCTCTGAGATGTGTGGGTATTCAGCCAGGTTGGCCACTGGCCTTCGTAGGCTTTCATATGGCTTAACCATGCGTCAGGTTCTTCTCCCAAGGTAAGTTATGGTATGACAGGTCAAGCTAAGACCCCAATTCAAATGCCCATTTCTGTGCACTGAAACCCAGCCCCATATTGTAACCCTCTGCTTCCCACATGGCTTGATACTTGTACTGGTTATACAGTAACACAACAACTCACATAATTACTGATACTCAGTAATATCCCTGAGTTGGAGATAGCCTGCTACTCTAGCCTACTCACCATGGTGTTAACAGCATTACAAAAGAATAACTGAGGCTTCTGGGTCAAGGGAAGTTCCCCTCAGATTTAACATGTTCTCTACTCTACGCCTCACTCTTGCTAGGATCGAGATGCCAAGGAAAACTCCTGATTCAGGAAATGGTGTCAGGTTTTGCCAAATATTAGTCCTATACACATCTGTCTTATAATTCGATTTGAAGTCAACATCTAAAGGGTCTACTCACACACCTACCCCTACTCCATGCTGGGGGTGTCCCTGTTACTGTCAACCTGCCCCTTATGTACCTAACCTGTACACCAATCTCCACCTAGGCCATGTTAATTATCTGTGAGATATTAGGGAAACCCAATGCCTGTATCAGATCCTTCAAGTAGGAATGTATCCTAATCTACTACTGGGTGTTTCCCCCATGTGTGGTAGGACTAGGCCTTGTACACCCCTACTCGATTTCAGTCTCTCCCTATTTCTTGTGCCTACGTACCAGTAATGCCCTGTACAAATATTCCTGTCAAATCCATTAGATATTGAATCACTTGTTACAAGATCCCCTATTTACCCAGTAGAGACATAGGTAATTCTCAACAGTTACCAGATAATCCTGATGAGACAGTTCCTTGTGTCGATAGTTTGGGACCTGGTCAGTAGGCCAGGCTACTGCCTTCATTCCTGGTGATGTATAGGGGTGGACTTATTCAGTTTGTTCGAGCCCTTGCCAATCCAGCAAGTACCTCTCTGTTACTCACCATATATCCCTCGACAAAGCCACTAGGATCCCCTGGTGATCTGCCTGGTTTTCAAGTCATGTCTTATGCATCTGCTATTTAATGGTGGGTGATAACTTGCATTAGGAAAAGTCCAGCTTGTGTCTAACTAGTAACTAGTGTGGTCTTATTAGTACTGATACATAAGTAGCTCTAATCCTAGTTTTCTTGGGTCATGGCCAAATCGATTGATAGGCCCATACCATTCCATGAGTGTAGATGGAAATTACCCACTAGTTCTCCCTATACTATGGTGGTGAATAAATAGGCTTTGACTTCTGTCAATAGCCCGTAGGCTAATATGCCTGATGTGAAAAACTCAGGTCTCAGTGATGCCTATGATATTGGGTATCAGCCTAATCTCTTCCTAGCTTCAACTGTGTAACCCTTGTACTTCTGTCAGGTGCTAGCCACAACTACAAAGTTCCCCACAAACCTATGACTTGATACTCTCATCCCCTGTCCCAAAAGTTTGCTACTAATAACAATATCGATTTAGTCTCTTAGGCATTATATCGAACACAGAAATATAACCAGATGTTCAAGTGGGGGTAATGAAGAATACCTGGTTGAAGAACTTGAACAATCCCCTTCCCAAAGTACCCAGGACTTGTTCAACTGGAAAGTAGGTGGAGGCAAGATCTCTAGGGTTCCAACTATGGCCGAACCCTTCCTATTTATACATATATATATAGCTGGGAATTCAAATGAAAAGGATAGAGGGGAATCTGAATTGAATTAGGTTTGGAGAGATTTATTCTCTCGGCAATGATAGGATTGGGAGTTGGTTTAAATCAGGGAGAATTTGAATTTAAATCAACTCCCTCTATGAATCGAACTCAGTTCTGAGAGTTTAAAACTCTTAATTGCACTTAGGTCCCCACCTTTTCATATATTACAACAATCATCCTCTATTGTTAGTTTCCTAAATAACTAATTGCTAAAATAGGAAAATGAGATTTAACATTTGGAAATAGCAACAAGTCCCTATACCATACTCTTTGAGCAAGGGAAGCCCCTTCTCAAAACTTATATTTATACATCTATATGTTTAGAAAATAATGTCTAGTGTAACATGGTAATTAAATAGATAATAAATAAAAAAATTTAACAAAATGGGAAATGGTCAAGGGAATTGACAACTCTACCCTCCTTAAACAAATTTCGTCCTCGAAATTTAAGGGGCCGTGATCCTCTAGAATGAATAGTCTAGAACAACTGCTATAAGAGAAATTAAATTTTTCTAAAACAATTCAAAGTCTAAATACTTCCAATCTCTACGAGAAATTCTCGCCAGCTGCTCCCTGTGGTGTTGTCGTATCCACCGTGTTCGTGGCATAAGCTTGTCCTCCCTGTGCGGCTGGAAGTGGTGGGGCAGTCGCATTTTTCTTCGGGCAATCTCGAGATAGGTGCTGGTCGGATCCGCAAGTATAGCACAACCTCAACCTCCTTCGGCAGTTTTCTTGGACGTGGCCTCTTTTCTTGCAGTACTGGCAGGTGGGAACATCTTGAACTTGTTGTAGGGCTGCTCGTGGTTGCTGTTGATGCTGCTGTGCTGAGGTCTTCTCGGAAATGTTGGGGCATTTTGCTGGTGCTGATTGGTTGTTGCCTCCTCCGAATGCGTCTCGATTCCTCTTCGGCTTGTGACTCAGTTCTTTTTCTACAGCTTGGGGGACTTCTAGAATCTCCTCGTAAGTGGCGGCTCGACTGGTGGCGATGGCTAGGCGAATCTCGTGAGACAGTCCTTTTTTGAATCGTCGCACCTTGTCTTCAGGGGTGCTGACCAAGTTCTCCGCGAAGCGGCTGAGGCAAGAAAACTCCGATGTGTACTCGTCGACGGTGTGGTTGCCCTGCTCCAGGTGCTCGAACTGTCTAATCAATGCCTCTCGCGCTACGTATGGATAGAATTTCCTCTTGAGCAGTCGCTTGAACTCCTCCTAAGTTACGTCTGGAGCAGAAATCGGGGCTCGCCTTGGTACCATGTCCGTGCGATATCGAAAAGCTGTCTACTGGCTGACTCGATCTTCAGATCTTATGGGACTCGGGCCATCTTCAGGTATCACTCCACGTTTTCTAGCCATTCATCAGCGTAGATAATCCCCTCTGCCCCATGAAACTCTCTGTCCCAAGGTCCATGAAGTGCTTGGACGCGTCCCAGGGTGCTGTCGTGGAGCAACTCTAATCTGAAGTGCCTCCCTCAAGGCATCGCAAAACATGTTGGCCTGCTGCTAGATAATCCCCAAGAATGTGACATTGTCCAGTGCTGGTGGCGGAGGCAGAACATGTGCTGGATACGTCTTCGGAGCTGGATACATTGCCGGCGGGGGGTACATAGGGAAAGCTGGATACATCACTGGTACGGGGTGTATGGATGGTACTGGATGGGGAACACGTGCTGGATGCGGGGCTGGTGCTGGTGGTAGAACAGATGCTGGTGACAGACCGGGTGTTGGTGGTGGAGTCTGTGGAGGAAACTATGGAGGTGGGGGAATATCGCCTTTGTGGAATCTCGAGAGCTGTGGCTGATTGCCCGTATGAGTGAGCTGGCCTCCTTGTGTTGGCGGGGTCATGTACGTGAAAAAGCCTCATGTAGCTGGTGGAGTGTTCAGTGCAGCGTTGTTCCTGTCTTGAGAGTTCATCTTAACTATAACAAGAGCAAACACTTTAGCCGTGAAGAATTCCAAGCAGGATGCAAATCAAGGATTCAACGAATTCAAGGACTAGAGGCCAATAATGAGTCAAGACATGTGGATGAGATCCTAAGTGTCTAATCCTATTCGCAGGCTCACAACGGCACAGTGACGTAACCGAAGTGATTAACGTTGACCTGCATGGGCTACCAAAAAACTTGTCACGACCCGTACCCGTTTTTCGGATACAAGACGTATCCAATCCCAGCCTACGCCACAGTGTTGGCGGTAGAACGCTGTCTATAACTCACATGTCACTGAATCTATAATCACGGAAAAATCTATATCTCATCCACAGAATAATCAAGACGCAACCAAGATCAATGAATATCCATAAAACTAAGCAATAATGAATATAAACTGAATATATCCAAGAATCAATGTCACGTCCGGTGGACAAAAATCCACTACCAGTAGACAAAAAAATAGAGAAATACATGAAATGAACCAACTTAGTACAACCTGCTAACCAAGTAACCTCAACTGCAAAGTACCGCGGTCTGAAGCTAACATAAACCCTCTCGTCTGCTCCTGACACAAACTTGGCTAACCTGAAGAGAACATCAGGTCCTCAGAGGACATAGCAAGATACATAATATACATGCCTATCTAGCAGTTTTATCATGCGCAAGAAATAAACAAGAAAAAACAAAAATAAGACAAATGACTACGAACACGAACACGAACATGAACACTAGAACAACTACGCATAAATGAACTGCCGGATGAATGATATATGAGATCAAAAGAAGAACCAAACCCTCATCCCGAGTGTGGACTCACGGGTTTGAACTAAGCACTAACCCTCGTCCTGAGTGTGGACCCTCTGGTTAGCTCACGGCAAGACACCCTCGTCCCGTGTGTGAACTCTCTGGTGTAATTGTTCAACCCTCGTCCCGAGTGTGGACTCTCTGGTGCCAATGATCACGATGAACATCCTCGTCTCGAGTGTGGACTCTCTGGTGCACCAAACAACCCTCGTCCCGAGTGTGGACTCTCTGGTTGTGTAAAACGATAATCAAGGCTATGGCAGTTCACTACACGCACTCGTTCTATGACACGACTCAACCAAGGTACTGACGAGAAACCCTAAATGTGAAACACAAGGCTAAAATATGAACACGGCTATATGCAATAAAAAGACAACTCTACAGAATATAACACGAAAAGCACATGTCCATAAACAATCAAATGACTGAAAAATCAAAGAAAATGCATGTAAGTAAAACTGTAGAGGAAGGCAAGGTATACTTGCCTGGGGTCCTTAGCTGCTGGTACGGGTTAATGTACTGAGTCAAGGCCCAATTAATCTGTTTGGAGCATATAATGAGTTGATAAATGAGTTTGAGAACACTATCAATCTATCTTTTATGTTATTAAATGCTTGGTTCTTACCACAACATCCACATTCTTCTACCCACTAATAGGATACTTAGCCAACTATCTTATTCTAATTCTTGATAACCAATTACCTCTGAACTAGCACTCCATGTGAATTTGACCTATGTATGAAACTGATACCAAGTCTATTTGAGTCTCACTAGTACTTGATACCCAAAAACCATCTACTGTAAATAGCATAATCCCCTGCATCATACTGTTTTCGAACTGGGTTGCCTGGTTGCAAGTGCAAAGCCCACTATTGTATCAGTACAATATTACCATCTATATCAATGTGTTGTACATACTGTTACTAGTGGTATAGACTTCCCTGTACCCAGGTACTTGAGTGAATGCCCTGTGAATTTAACAAATTTTTATTTCCCTACTGGTATTCCAAGGCTACAGGTCAATTTAAATCTCATTCCTATTTGATACCATGTGTGCAAGTGCAGGGCTATATAAGTAGAGAAATGCTAATATGGTGTAAGCATCCTGGTGATAGATAACTCCAATCCTACGACTAGGTACATTGGTCCTGTCAATAGGGCCTATGCCATACTATAATTTCCTCACACAGGACTAGTCCTTATGTTAAATTGTATATGTATACATAATATGCCTCTGAGATGTGTGGGTATTCAGCCAGGTTGGCCACTGGCCTTCGCGGGCTTTCATATGGCTTAACCATGCGTAAGGTTCTTCTCCCAAGGTAAGTTATGGTATGACAGGTCAAGCTAAGACCCCAATTCAAATGCCCATTCCTGTGCACTGAAACCCAGCCCCATATTGTAACCCTCTGCAGCTTTCCACCTGGCTTGATACTTGTACTGGTTATGCAGTAACACAACAACTCACATAATTATTGATACTCAGTAATATCCCTGAGTTGGGGATAGCCTGCATACTCTAGCCTACCCACCATGGAGTTAACAGCATTACAAAGGAATAACTGAGGCTTCTGGGTCAAGGGAAGTTCCCCTCAGATTTAACCTATTCTCTAATCTACTCCTCACACTTTCTAGGATCGAGATGCCAAAGAAAATTCCTGATTCAGGGAATGGTGTCAGGTTTTGCCAAATATTAGTCCTATACACATCTGTCTTACAATTCGATTTGAAGTCAATATCTAAAGGGTCTACTCACACACCTACCCCTACTCCATGTTGGGGGTGTCCCTGTTACTGTCAACCTGCCCCTTATGTAGCTAAACTGTACACCAATCTCCACCTAGGCCATGTTAATTATCTGTGAGATATTAGTGAAACCCAATGACAGTATCAGATCCTTCAAGTAGGAATGTATCATAATCTACTACTGGGTGTTTCCTCCATGTGTGGTAGGACTAGGCCTTGTACACCCTTACTCGATTTCAGTCTCTCCCTATTTCCTGTGCCTATGTACCAGTAATGCCCTGTACAAATATTCCTGTCAAATCCATAAGATATTGAATCACTTGTTACGAGATCCCCTGTTTACCCAGTAAAGACATAGGTAATTCTCAATAATTACCAGATAATCCTGATGAGACAGTTCCTTGTGTAGATAGTTTGGACCTGGTCAGTAGGCCAGGCTACTGCCTTCATTCCTGGTGATGTATAGGGGTGGACTTATTCAGTTTGTTCGAGCCCTTGCCAATCCAGCAAGTACCTCTCTGTTACTCACCATATATCCCTCGACAAAGCCACTAGGATCCCCTGGTGATCTGCCTGGCTTTCAAGTCATGTCTTATGCATTTGCTATTTAATGGTGGGTGATAACTTACATTAGGAAAAGTCCAGCCTGTGTCTAACTCGTAACTAGTGTGGTCTTATTAGTACTGATACATAAGTAGCTCTAATCCTAGGTTTCTTGGGGCATGGCCAAATCGATTGATAGGCCCAAACCATTCCATGAGTGTAGATGGAAATTACCCACTGGTTCTCCTTATACTATGGTGGTGAATAAACAGGTTTTGACTTCTGTCAATAGCCCGTAGGCTAATATGCCTGATGTGAAAAACTCAGGTCTCAGTGATGCCTATGATATTGGGTATCAGCCTAATCTCTCCCTAGCTTCAACTGTGTAACCCTTGTACTTCTGTCAGGTGCTAGCCACAACTACAAAGTTCCCCACAAACCTATGACTTGATACTCTCATCCCCTGTCCCAAAAGTTTGCTACTAATAACAATATCGATTTAGTCTCTTAGGCATTATATCGAACACAGAAATATAACCAAATGTTCAAGTGGGGTAATGAAGAATACCTGGTTGAAGAACTTGAACAATCCCAAGTACCCAGGACTTGTTAAACTGGAAAGTAGGTGGAGGCAAGATCTCTAGGGTTCCAACTATGGCCGAACCCTTCCTATTTATACATATATATATAGCTGGAAATTCAAATGAAAAGGATAGAGGGGAATCTGAATTGAATTAGGTTTGGAGAGATTTATTCTCTCGGCAATGATAGGATTGGGAGTTGGTTTAAATCAGGGAGAATTTGAATTTAAATCAACTCCCTCTAGGAATCGAACTCAGTTCTGAGAGTTTAAAACTCTTAATTGCACTTAGGTCCCCACCTTTTCATATATTACAACAATCATCCTCTATTGTTAGTTTATAAATAACTAATTGCTAAAATAGGAAAATGAGATTTAACATTTGGAAATAGCAACAAGTCCCTGTACCATACTCTTCGAGCAAGGGAAGCCCCTTCTCAAAACTTATATTTATACATCTATATGTTTAGGAAATAATGTCTAGTGTAACATGGTAATTAAATAGATAATAAAAAAAAATTAACATAATGGGAAATGGTCAAGGGGTTGACAAAATATATATATATATATATATATATATATATATATATATATATATATATATATATATATATATATATATATATTTTATATATATATATATATATATATATATATATAAAATATATATATATAAAATATATATATATATATATATATATATATATATATATATATATATTAAAGGAAACATTTTATTGAAATAAAGGGAGCTCACGGGGAGCACTACAGTCGGTTACATGGCCAAAACACACAAAAAGGGTCCTGTTAAACAAGGTGAGAAATGCAGAAAAGTGGAAATCGAAATTTCAAAATTTTGAAAGCCAAAATTTCGAAATTACGAAATTCCTGAACAAAACGACAGTTCGAAAACCGAGGGGGTGAACGGGTGCAAAGCCCGAAGGTGGACCGGGTGTAAAGCCCCGGGGGGGGGGCGCTCTGCCCGATGGGATATTGTGGGATATGCATTATATATATATATATATATATATATATATATATATATATATATATATATATATATATATATATATATATATATATATATATTTTGCATTATATATATATATACATTTTTTTTTTTGCATTATATATATATATATATATATATATTTTTTTTTTTTGCATTATATATATATATATTTTTTTTTTTTTTTTTTTTTTTTTTTTTTTTTTGAAAACTCTTAATTGCACTTAGGTCCCCACCTTTTCATATATTACAACAATCATCCTCTATTGTTAGTTTATAAATAACTAATTGCTAAAATAGGAAAATGAGATTTAACATTTGGAAATAGCAACAAGTCCCTGTACCATACTCTTCGAGCAAGGGAAGCCCCTTCTCAAAACTTATATTTATACATCTATATGTTTAGGAAATAATGTCTAGTGTAACATGGTAATTAAATAGATAATAAAAAAAAATTAACATAATGGGAAATGGTCAAGGGGTTGACAAAATATATATATATATATATATATATATATATATATATATATATATATATATATATATATATATATATATATATAGTGCTCCCCGTGAGCTCCCTTTATTTCAATAAAATGTTTCCTTTAATATATATATATATATATATATATATAGATATATATATATATATATATATATATATATATATATATATATATATATATATATATATATATATATATATTTTATATATATATATATTTTATATATATATATATATATATATTTTTTTTTTTTTTTTGCATTATATATATATATATATTATATATATATATATATATATATATAAAATATATATATATATATATATATATATATATATATATATAATATATATATATATATATATATATATATATATATATATAATATATATATATATATATATATATATATATATATATATATATTTATTTTTATTTATTTTTGTATATATGTGTGTGTGTGTGTGTGTGTGTGTGTGTGTGTGTGTGTGTGTGGTGTGTGTGTGTGTGTGTGTCTTTTTTTCCGGCTTGACAAATGAAAGAGGAATTCAAACCTGCGCCTTCCGCGTTGGGGCCTCCGTTGCTACCACTAGGTCACAATCCACGAGCATTTTGAGCGGAAAAGAAGGCTGCAACTACTCCAGGTCAAGGTGGTCCTCCGGATGGTGCTGACTTTGGCATGATTAGGGACAACCAAATAGTTGGGAGGTCTGAGCTATCAAAAGATAACCCGAGTCTGCAATTGAGGGATAAGACTCAATTGTCCAACAAAGGTGTGGAGAAGGAGGTAAGAACATAGGAAAGTATGCGATCTCCGATTCATCCGCGGGAGAGGCAGAGACTTCACGCGGATGTACATCACCATGTTTAAATGTCATTTTGCACATGAAATGTTCGCGGAACCAACTCGATTGGTAGATGGCAGAAAATTCAAAATGTGGTTAAAAGATATAAGTGTTCGATTGTATCCCTTTTGGAGAGTGAAATGAAATCGATTCCCAAAAATAAAAGGAAGAATACCTTACCAATGGGCTTCGGTACACAATCTAGAAATCTGTGGGATAACGCGCATCTGGATATTGTGGGATATGCGTGAATGGAAGGGACTGGTAAGATTTCTTTGGGGGCAACTAATAGTTGTCAAATTCATCAATAAGGGAGGCCTACAGGTAGTGGTTGGAGCTGTCTATGGTCACAATGAACGTAGAAGGAGGTTCCGACTATGGAAGGATATCATTAATGTAGCGGTGGATATTGCATCCAATGGTGCATAGTGGAGATTTTAACGCTATGCTTGCTGAAAGCAAAAAAATAGGTGGAAGACAGATTCCTGCGACCATATTAGCATACTTCCAAGATTGCTTGCCCAGCTCTAGGTTGGCCTGTCTATCTAGAGTAGGACATTTATGGTCCTGGAATAACAGTTCGGCGCACAACAAAGTTGTTTGTCAGCTGGACAGGATGCTGTGTAACAATAATGTCGTATGTTGCACATGCATGAGGGGGGGGGCGGCAAGAGATGGCGGGCATAATAGAGAATTTGAGCAACTCCAGAAGGAAGGGAACTACATGGTTCTTTGATGCTCGGATTAGACTGGCTGCGATCGTCGGACACGTCTGGAAAGAGCGTAACAAACGCATTTTCGAGCACGTATCTACACTTGAGATAGGCATCCTGCATAAAATTGAGCAGGATGTTCGAATCCTTGTAATAGCGCATGTCTAATTTGATTGTTTATATGTAACACCATTTTTATCAATGAAATTATCATATATATATATATATATATATATATATATATATATATATATATATATATATATATATATATATATAGGGTCTCATATGTGATATTAGAATTTGGGTCTCCAAATTGTCCGGCATTAGAGTGTGTTTCCAAATCTGTTCAATAGTCTACGTGAACAGTGATTGGACACCGAAATAGTAACGTCAGACAATTTGGAGACCCAAACTCTAATATCAACTATTATACCTTATTACTAAATGACCTTATTACTAAATAATCCATATATATATATATATATATATATATATATATATATATATATATATATATATATATATATATATTTGGAACTAGATAAATAATTAGTGGAATCGCTCCCACTGGGATTCGAACTCCTGACCACTCGGGCCGCATGCATCACTCTTAACCACTAGGCTAGAGGTCATTTGCCCATATATATATATATATATATATATATATATATATATATATATATATATATATGGAGAAAGCGTGTACCGACTAACAACACGTTTTCATCCCGTTCACATTTGACATGTTTGATTTTCTAGCATCAGACGCTGTGGAGCTTCTTAAGAGAGTCCAAAAAGTTATGCATATTAATGTTATGTCTTCCAGGTTTATGGATATAGTGTTTAAGAGGATTGATTTTGCCATCCAAAAAAGAAATGACGGCACAACTTGCCATATATTTCGATATAATCTTTCTCTCTTATTACAAATATATATATATATATCAAAATTGCATCATATAATGTCTAATGAATAAACAATTTGGCAAAGGTTCTTACCGAGTTGAGTTGTACTTGTTATATTATAAGTTGCTATCAACCGAAGTGTTTGTGAAGCCAAAATGTGTTGTATGATATGTCGAAAAAATCAAATTTCCTCCTAACCTTATTTTTACTCAATTCATTGGCAACTTAACTAGTCATTATATTCATGTTAAATGACTATTATTTGTTGTTGAATATGACTAGATTTATTAGCCTATTAAATCCTATTAACCCTTACTGTAACGCCCCAGTCCCAAAATACATAGGACTAGGAACGTAGACATGCCAGCTGTATTCATACGAAGTATACTCCAATATATGGAAGCCTCGTATAAATACATAAGCTGTAAATGCAGTAGAACCAATACTAATCGCATCCACACAAAATAAATGAAATAAAGATGTTATATAATGAGAAAGAATTGTCTTAATACAATATGTTGGGCGGAGACAAATCCACTACCAACAAAATAAGGAAATAAAATACATGAAAAATGAAATGAGTGGCGAGCGAAGCGAAGACGATCCAAATGCAATCATCCTCGAAGAAGTAGCGAAGATCACGGCTAGAGCTAAAGCACCTGCGAAAGACAATAGCACACACCTGGCAAGACAACCAGGTCCTCAGAGGGACGTAACAAGACACATAATAACATGCCATATAAACTGAATAAATATTGCTCAATAAATAAGTAAATCGAATTTATAACATGTTCTAATACGCACCTACTGAACGAGCGTACCATCCCCCCAACCAAACAAGGACAGGAGATGATAAACTAATTCACGGCGACATATCTTTCCATGCTAAGAATCCGATATAGTATCCGGACCCCAACAAGGTTCAATACCTTCTCATCGAAGTAGTAAGTCACACCTACAACCAAACAAGGACAAGATGTGACGAACTAATCCGCGACAAGTTATTGTTCCAAGCCACGGTCAGATACAAGTACCCAAACCAAAAGTACTCGTACCTAACGGATAGGGTAGCCTACCGTTCTATGTGATATGTAGTTAAGAACAATCCTTCCTACGCATGGGCCCTGGCTGAATAGGATCGGCGTAGTCCCCCTTTGGGCACCAGAGGCCCCAGCAGGAAGAGCATGACGTTCCGCAGAATCGTCAGTGGCCATCAGTAATCTTGGGTCATCAACCCCGTATCTCCAGCGGAGAGTCCGGGTCACAAGGGATGTGCATCAAAGCCCATACGCTAAGGAATTGTCCTCCCCGTCCAATGCCTACTGTGTTGTATCCACAACACAAAATCTCTATAACCGCTAAGTCAAACTAGCATGCAACCTCTATTAGCGGTTATTCCTATCGCACGGCTTATACGTACTGGTGGCCAGCCAATCACGCACTTCCGTGTTCTACATGCGACACACAACTTTGTGTTTACAATGTGTCAAGGCCAATGAATGCGACACACAAGGTGGTCCCTTAAATCTAGGTTTAATTTATAAGAAAATAATACACAGCAGAAAATATAAATGAACAGTTATGCCATGTATCACAGTTTATTTTGCATAAAGAAAATAAGTAATGCATGAAATATTAGCTAAAATAATTAAACAGCTAATGGCAAGGTGTCTTGCCTGGTAGTACGCCTGGTGTGCTGCGATAATCACGGTGGCACGAACTGCGACTTCGGTGCAACAACTGTACAAGGTGATCTCGGGTAGTGGCACGGACAGTTCCATGGGGTCCAGGATGGTCAAATTAGTTATGGTTGATATGAGGAAGGACATATTGGCGAGGGATTAGGGGTAATGGGATTCGGTTTGTGGAAAAGAGGATGATCAACGAAAAATAGATAAATAATAAGTTATAGAAAACTATTTATAATACCTTTAAAAATTAGGATTTTATATAGAAATAGAATTTGATTGAATACTAGAAAATCCAGCAAAACTCCAAGTTTTGTAAAAATAATATTTTTAGGCTAAAACCTATACTTTCATAAGTCAAAGATATTTTAGGTGTAACAAAATAATATATAAAAATTTATTTAAGGTTAGGAACCATATTTTGTAAAAATTAAGCTATACTTTTAATGCCACAATTTATAGCAAGTGCAATTAGGGCTTCCAACCCAAATGTCGAAAATATTTATTTATCATAATAACAATATACTTAGTAATAATACTAATAATAAAATTCTCAAATCAAATATAATACCAAATATATATACTTACTTAATACTCTTTAATTGAAAAGATGATAATAATAATAATAATAATAATAATAATAATAATAATAATAATAATAATGCTACAAAATACACTCCATATATACATTAACACTACTATTAATATAATAAGGATAATAGTCAAAATAATTGGTGCTCAAAGAGAAGCAATAAATAACAAAACAAACAAAAAAATAACAGAAAGAAAGCAATCGATACAATTGTAGGGGGTGAATGCGGTTCTCCTCGAAAGAGGAGACCGACCCAACAGAGTTGAAAAAGAAAAAAATCAAAACATAAAGCAGCAAGGGGGGCTGCTGTTCCCTTCTCGAGAACGGAATCGAAACTTTCCATCACTGAGGAAAGAGAGTGGAAGAGAGAGAATTGTGATGAAGTGAAGGGTTTTTGTGGGAATCGAGAGAGAGAGAAGTGAGCGGAGGGTTAGAAGCTCGGGGAGACGAGAGCCGGACACGGCGAACTGGTCGGGGGTGGTCGCGGGTGGAAATCGGAGGGGTGACTCGGGGTTTCCACCGGCGGTGGCGCGCGCGGAGGCTTGGTGGCGCGCGCGCGGCGGATTTGTGGGGGAGCTCGGCTGGGCGGAGTAAAACGGAAGAAGGGAGGAGGACGGACGGACGACGCTTGGTGGTTTGGAGGACGGCGGTCGACGGAAGGGGGTTCGGCGGAGACTGCTCCGGCGGTGGAGCTGCGGAGGAGAAAGGTCGGTCGGGGCTCGAGCGCGGAGGTCAGTGCGCGGGGAAGGGCTGGATTAGGTCGGCGATCTCGCGGCGACGCCAAGGCGGGGCGCGGCGGAGGAACTGGTGAGTCCGGGTGGTGACGGTGGTTTCTAGTTTCTTTTTTTTTCTATTTTTTTCCTGTGGGTTACCCTTTGGTCGGTCGCCGGCGGGTTGCGCCGGTGACGGTGGTGGTGGTGGTGGATGTCTGGTGATGATGCTGGTGGTTGTGGTGTGGGTTCGGTCGGTGGCGTGCGTGTGTCAGAGGTGAGGGGCCGGACTGTGCAGGAGGGGGGTAGCTTGGGGTGGTCGTGGCGATGGCCACGGCGAATGGTGGCTGGTTTGGTACAGCATGGTGGCGGAGGGTTTTCGACCAAAGTTGGTCGGGGTGGCTGAGTTGGTAGTCGGGTTTAGGCTGGGTGGTGAAATTTTGGGAGCCGTGGTAGGTTAGGAATTTGATATATGGTGTCGGGGTTGTCGACACGGGAAATTGAATGTATTTATATATAAATTGGAATAAGAATTTGATGGTGGAACACGGACACGAGGCACTTGGTTGGCTATGGAATTTATTTGTGGAGAAACTCGTTGGAAGATGAATAATGTGGAGGAGTACCTGCCTATTTATAGGATGTGGGAATTTCCACTTAGATATGGATTAAGATTTAAATTCCCCAATTTAGATAGTTCAATATAATTTAAATCAATAATCCAAATCCAAATCAAATCCAAATTTAAATCTAATTTAAATTCTTTTGTCTTAAAATCAATTGAGAAAATTCAAATTCCAAATATATAATCTATTTAAATAATTCCAAAGATTAAATCATGATTTAAATGGCCAAAATAACTTTCAAATATATTTTCTAAAATACTAATAATATTAATTTCAAAAATTACTTTAAAAATTATAAATATATATGTATGCACAAATAAAGTTTTCATACTTATGTTTTTCCTAGTATATAATAAAATATTATTTATATTAATAACTGCTAAAAGCAAAATGCCCTTTTATAGCAAGAATATAATTTATATATATTTTGAAAGTGTATAAAAATATTTTTCTAAAATATGTACGCTCGCACATAATCGTACTCGTCGAACAATAATAAAATTTCGTGCGCGACGCAATATACGACTAAGCGACGTACAGTATAAAATTTTAAATCCGTATAAATAAAATAAATAAAAAATATAGTAGAAATTTAGGAGTTTTACATCCTACCCAACTTAAAAGAAATTTCGTTCTCGAAATTAAGAATTAGTAGGGGGGAGAGGACACAAGGGGAAGAAGGCACAATGGTAGATAGAAGGGTTTAAAGAAGTTTACATGGTCATAGTCTAGGTTGAGGATATGATTAAGAGACGATTGTAATCACTTCTTAGATTCAAGTGATTCGAAAGTCAAGATTGTAGATTTAGGGTCGAGGGAAGGACGAGTAGTTAAGACAAAGATATAGGCACATTGTGTGTTAATGGTCACAAGAGATAGGATAGCTAGGGGAACTTCAAGTACAGCGCATTCGTCATTCTTAAACAGGTGAAGGCGAAAGAAATCTAGAGTTCGAAGGAGGTGTTATCGAATACGAAAAACGTGATTCAATGACGATCGAATAATTTTAAAGAAATTGTCAAGTCAGTCGTGGATGGAATTTTAGAGGACACGTTTAATTATGTTCCGCCCACGTAGTATAATAAACAAAGGCGAACCAAAGTGCACTTGGTTGATCAGACCATCATGCACCGGTTCTGATTAGACAATAGGCTAGTGAGCGCGCTCAATAGCATAAGTCGTGAACAAACTCGATAAAATGGATGAGTTTGTAAAACTAAATTATAGCAGCAACATTAGTCAAGGTGGTAAAATGTAGGCACGAAATTTAGATTGAAATAAGGAACAATTATGAATAGTCTAAGAGTTGTAGGAATCTAAGTCTTGTTTATTCCTATACTATCATTCTACGGTTTTATTAACCAAGGCTTGGTTGACTAAATGGGTTAGGGCCCTCTAAACTTTACAAGTACCAAAGGATTGCTAGGTCACAAGGCATTCTACCCAACTTAAAAGAATTAAACTAATGGTGTTTGGGACAGCTAACTAATAGGGTCAATCTCTAGCAAGCACGAAGGGAAGATAAGGATAATGATAGAAGGAATCAAGCAAGATACAATCGATGAGTCAAACGGTAGATTGAAGAAAGTGGTCAAGTATGTGGATGAGATCCTAGACTTCTAATCCTATACGCAGGCTTGCTTGGTACGGTAAAGTAACCAAACAATTTATCAAGACCTGCATGGGCCACCACAAAAATATGTAACGCCCCAGTCCCAAAATACGTAGGACTAGGAACGTAGACATGCCAGCTGTATTCATACGAAGTATACTCCAATATATGGAAGCCTCGTATAAATACATAAGCTGTAAATGCAGTAGAACCAATACTAATCTCATCCACACAAAATAAATGAAATAAAGATGTCATATAATGAGAAAGAATTGTCTTAATACAATATGTTGGGCGGAGACAAATCCACTACCAACAAAATAAGGAAATAAAATACATGGAAAATGAAATAAGTGGCGAGCGAAGCGAAGACGATCCAAATGCAATCATCCTCGAAGAAGTAGCAAAGATCACGGCTAGAGCTAAAGCACCTGCGAAAGACAATAGCACACACCTGGCAAGACAACCAGGTCCTCAGAGGGACGTAACAAGACACATAATAATATGCCATATAAACTGAATAAATATTGCTCAATAAATAAGTAAATCGAATTTATAACATGTTCCAATACGCACCTACTGAACGAGCGTACCATCCCCCCAACCAAACAAGGACAGGAGATGATAAACTAATTCACGGCAACGTATCTTTCCATGCTAAGAATTCGATATGGTATCCGGACCCCAACAAGGTTCAATACATTATCATCGAAGTAGTAAGTCACACCTACAACCAAAGAAGGACAAGATGTGACGAACTAATCCGCGACAAGTTATTGTTCCAAGCCACGGTCAGATACAAGTACCCAAACCAAAAGTACTCGTACCTAACGGATAGGGTAGCCTACCGTTCTATGTGATATGTAGTTAAGAACAATCCTTCCTATGCATGGGCCCTGGCTGAATAGGATCAGCGTAGTCCCCCTTTGGGCACCAGAGGCCCCAGCAGGAAGAGCATGACGTTCCGCAGAATCGTCAGTGGCCGTCAGTAATCTTGGGTCATCAACCCCGTATCTCCAGCGGAGAGTCCGGGTCACAAGGGATGTGCATCGAAGCCCATACACTAAGGAATTGTCCTCCCCGCCCAATGCCTACTGTGTTGTATCCACAACACAAAACCTCTATAACCGCTAAATCAAACTAGCATGCAACCTCTATTAGCGGTTATTCCTATCGCACGGCTTGTACGTACTGGTGGCCAGCCAATCACGTACTTCCGTGTTCTATATGCGACACACAACTTCGTGTTTACAACGTGTCAAGGCCAATGAATGCGACACACAAGGTGGTCCCTTAGATCTAGGTTTAATTTGTAAGAAAATAATACACAGCAAAAAATATAAATGAACAGTTATGCCATGTATCACAGTTTATTTGCATAAAGAAAATAAGTAATGCATGAAATATGAGCTAAAATAATTAAACAGCTAATGGCAAGGTGTCTTGCCTGGTAGTACGCCTGGTGTGCTGCGATAATCACGGTGGCATGAACTGCGACTTCGGTACAACAACTGTACAAGGTGATCTCGGGTAGTGGCACGGACAGTTCCATGGGGTCCAGGATGGTCAAGTTAGTTATGGTTGATAGGAGGAAGGACATATTGGCGAGGGATTAGGGGTAATGGGATTCGGTTTGTGGAAGAGAGGATGATCAACGAAAAATAGATAAATAATAAGTTATAGAAAACTATTTATAATACCTTTAAAAATTAGGATTTTATATAGAAATAGAATTTGATTGACTACTAGAAAATCCAGCAAAACTTCAAGTTTTGTCAAAATAATATTTTTAGGCTAAAACCTATACTTTCATAAGTCAAAGATATTTTAGGTGTAACAAAATAATATATAAAAATTTATTTAAGGTTAGGAACCATATTTTGTAAAAATTAAGCTATACTTTTAATGCCACAATTGATAGCAAGTGCAATTAGGGCTTCCAACCCAAATGTCGAAAATATTTATTTATAATAATAACAATATACTTAGTAATAATACTAATAATAAAATTCTTAAATCAAATATAATACCAAATATATATACTTACTTAATACTCTTTAATTGAAAAGATGATAATAATAATAATAATAATAATAATAATAATAATAATAATGCTTCAAAAATACACTCCATATATACATTAACACTACTATTAATATAATAAGGATAATAGTAAAAATAATTGGTGCTCAAAGAGAAGCAATAAATAACAAAACAAACAAAAAAAATAACAGAAAGAAAGCAATCGATACAATTGTAGGGGTGAATGCGGTTCTCCTCGAAAGAGGAGACCGACCCAACAGAGTTGAAAAAGAAAAAAAAATCAAAACATAAAGCAGCAAGGGGGGGCTGTTGTTCCCTTCTCGAGAACGGAATCGAAACTTTCCATCCCTGAGGAAAGAGAGTGGAAGAGAGAGAATTGTGATGAAGTGAAGGGTTTTTGTGGGAATCGAGAGAGAGAGAAGTGAGCGGAGGGTTAGAAGCTCGGGGAGACGAGCGGCGGACACGGCGAACTGGTCGGGGGTGGTCGCGGGTGGAAATCGGAGGGGTGACTCGGGGTTTCCACCGGCGGTGGCGCGCGCGGAGGCTTGGTGGCGGGCGCACGGCAGATTTGTGGGGGAGCTCGGCTGGGCAGAGTAAAACGGAAGAAGGGAGGAGGACGGACGGACGGCGCTTGGTGGTTTGGAGGACGGCGGTCGACAGAAGGGGGTTCGGCGGAGACTGCTCCGGCGGTGGAGCTGCGGAGGAGAAAGGTCGGTCGGGGCTCGAGCGCGGAGGTCAGCGCGCGGGGAAGGGCTGGATTAGGTCGGCGATCTCGCGGCGACGCCAAGGCGGGGTGCGGCGGAGGAACTGGTTAGTCCGGGTGGTGACGGTGGTTTCTAGTTTCTTTTCTTTTCTATTTTTTCCTGTGGGTTTCCCTTTGGTCGGTCGCCAGCGGGTTGCGCCGGTGACGGTGGTGGTGGTGGTAGATGTCTGGTGATGATGCTGGTGGTTGTGGTGTGGGGTCGGTTGGTGGCGTGCGTGTGTCGGATGTGAGGGGACGTACTGTGCAGGAGGGGGTAGCTTGGGGTGGTCGTGGCGATGGCCACGGCGAATGGTGGCTGGTTTGGTACAGCATGGTGGCGGAGGGTTTTCGACCAAAGTTGGTCGGGGTGGCTGAGTTGGTAGTCGGGTTTAGGCTGGGTGGTAAAATTTTGGGAGCCGTGGTAGGTTAGGAATTTGATATATGGTGTCGGGGTTGTCGACACGGAAAATTGAATGTATTTGTATATAAATTGGAATAAGAATTTGATGGTGGAACACGGACACGAGGCACTTGGTTGGCTATGGAATTCCCACTTAGATATGGATTAGGATTTAAATTCCCCAATTTAGATAGTTCAATATAATTTAAATCAATAATCCAAATCCAAATCAAATCCAAATTTAAATCTAATTTAAATTCTTTTGTCTTAAAATCAATTGAGAAAATTCAAATTCCAAATATATAATCTATTTAAATAATTCCAAAGATTAAATCATGATTTAAATGGCCAAAATAACTTTCAAATATATTTTCTAAAATACTAATAATATCAATTTTGAAAATTACTTTAAAAATTATAAATATATATATGTATGCACAAATAAAGTTTTCATACTTATATTTTTCCTAGTATATAATAAAATATTATTTATATTTAATAACTGCTAAAAGCAGAATGCCCTTTTATAGCAAGAATATAATTTATATATATTTTGAAAGTGTATAAAAATATTTTCTAAAATATGTACGCTCACACATAATCGCACTCGTCGAGCAATAATAAAATTTCATGCGCGACGCAATATACGACTACGCGACGTACAATATAAAATTTTAAATCCATATAAATAAAATAAATAAAAAAATATAGTAGAAATTTAGGGGTTTTACACTTATCCTCTTTAGTTTTTGTAACGGCTAATTTATTTGCCTATTCAATAATTTTAAATGGTTTTTATTAGTTGGCTTTGGGTATGGTTTCCTCTAGATGTATATATATCTATCATGGTTGCTCTATAGAAGATATAGAGATATAGAAAAATGACTAACAAAGTTCTTAATTTTTTCATCCTCCTACCTCCTTTCATTTCTATTCCAATCGTTTCTACTCTGGGCAAGAGCTAAGTCAGGGTCATTCTCCCGGAGTTGTGTGCAACAATGGGAAGCCGGTAGCAAGGGAGTTTTACCACTAGGAGGATTCGAGAGGAAGTCTGCACATAGACCTCGAATATTCTCTTAGGGCAATGCTTCGTGCATGACTTCCCCGTAGACCGGTAACTCTAATCTTTTGTTATATTGTTTACAGGAATCAAGGTATATTTTTTATCTAACAATCTAAGAGAATACTCGTGTGGTTATTTTATATGACTTGTTTAATATTATTTTATATGTCTTGTTTAACGTTAAAATAACTATTGAAATGATACATGTTATATTTTAATTTAATCATACCGATGTTAATTTTACATACTGTCATCCATAAATATTTGGTTAAGGTACTTGTATAGTTATTTTATTTAGACTACTGGATTCCATTTGCAAGAATTGTTTTTCTTTTGAAACTTCTGGGCAACAATTTAAGCCTGCTCCTGGAAATAAATAGTCTATGGACGGATTACTTCATTAGTAAAAAGTTTGTAAATACAAAAGTTGTAGTCATGCTTGGGTGATTTATGATAAATTAGTAACGCTACATACAAACCTATAAGCATTCATGAAGAATATGCACATTTGATTATAGCGTCAATTGAAAATGAAATTTGAAGTATTCTGCAATCATCTTTGGTTTCTTGAAACTCGGTATGTGTTTTCTTTTTCTTTTTTTTCCAACATACTCTTTTCTCTAGCTTGATTCAGTGTTATCATGCATGTCATTAAACATCAATGACTATATATGCACTTAGAATTATATGCATATATAAGAAAACATTTTATCATTACAAAATAAAACAAATGTCGTTTTATTTTCCACTGGTGCCTTAGCTCCCCTGAAATACATATAAAATTATGTCCATGCAAATTTCTAGTTCATGAATTTGTCTCATAATTCAGTATCCATATGTCCTTAAAATTGGTTTTAGTTTTTTCATAATAATTACATCTAAATTTGTAGCAGATCTAACACTTATAGATGCCCACGTAACGGAGAATAAATTTGTACATGTCTATAATTTGTCTTTTTAGCTCACATAGACATATTTCATGAGCTATGACTATAAAAATCATAAACGTACAGAGCAGAGAAAGAAAGAATTAAAAGAAAGCATTTGCTACATGTGTTGTTTATTTCTTCTTTGGTTTCATAACTTGTCACCTTTTTGTTTGGCTTGACATGCTCTTTGTGTTATTGTTTACATCAAATTGCTAGTATATACGTTTGTCAGCAAAATTTGATAGCACAATCTTGAACAAACATATTTTCTTAAGTATATAACATATTGACATGTTCTCTGATACATAAGATGTCTAATTTATCATAATTATTGATAATTATGCTTTTATCATTGGTGTTATTCAGTCATATGCATTGACTTCTTTAATCAATGATAATTCTTTAACAGTCTTATAGAATATAATATTGTTAGAAAGCTCCAAATAATATGCTTATTGGCTTACAGTTGTAAATTATGCTCGTTATTTATTTATTTATTTATTTTTATTCATGCATATGCACAACCTGAAAACTTCAAATGATACATGTTGTCATCCATGTTGTGGATGTTATTTATTTTTCATATTTTTTCCTTTTGGATGAAACACATGCATTATTCTGATTTCTTCAAACAAGACACAAATCATGGTGGCATTAAATTAATTTAAAATATGTATCAAAGCTACATCCTTATGAATATGAAAAAAAAAGAAGTAGCTATTATATTCTTTACAATAGAAATATTATTAGTTGGTTGTGTCCATAAGTTATTGTTACACTTTCTTTTTTGGTTCTCAATGTGTTGAAAATGTTGTATAAATTACTAGTCTACATTTTATACATTTTAGCATTGGAACTTGTTTTTGCTTTCGGTTCGGCTTGTATAAAGATCATAAGTTTTAGAAAGTTTGAACAAAGGAGAATGCACGGCATAAATTGTGTTTGATATTAAAATAAAATTGGTTGCATCTCATATATATCATTAATGACAATCTTGATTAATTGAATTGCATTTCTCTCTGTCTAACTTGATTCCTTTTCTCCTTTCTAATTACATGGTAAAAGACTTGATCTAGACATGTTCTAAATAAAACGAGGGGTGCTCTGGGTCTAATATTTGAGATAGACTACATGTTCCCAAAAGGATGTTAGACTGCCACTTTAGGCTGTTGTCACTTGCGGATATAAATTATATTTTATCCCTAATTGGACTAGAACATAGTTTCCTTAAGTGAAATTGTTTTAGGATATCAACTCTAAATCATATTTTGGTTGATTCTTTATATATATATATATATATATTTTTTATATATATATATATATATATATATATATATATATATATTGTTGAATGGAAAAAAAAATTGCCTTGACTATTATAACATTTTTTTCTTCCATGAAATATTTATCATCTTTCCGTTTAGTAACTTTATAATAATATTTTGTTAAATATTTGTGCAAGAATTTGAATATTATTATGTTAAACATATGTTTAAAAATATTTGATTCATTAGAAAATATTTAATTTTCTTGTTAAATGTTGTTGAATTACTTTACTGTTAAAATTCATAGACAACATATATTTGTGTGCCTGAATAAACAAGTTATGCATCGTTTGAAATTATATTTCTTATTAATATGCAAACTAACATTTTTTTTTGACCAAAATATTAGAGATTTTAATTTTTTCAGAAAGAACATATTGTCCGCAACGAAGCATTAGAGATTGTGACATGTTAAAAAAAACATGCTAAAGATGAAGTTAAGTAATTAAAAAAAAATCATTGCTCTATTATTCTGAACTTGAAAGATCAGTATAATTATTCATATGCTCGTGATGCCAGTATCTAGCTGGTGTGCCAAGTGCATCGCTGGAACATGATTATATACGTAGTATATGTCTTTTATGCTTTCTAATAAGAAAGTTTTGTTGCAAAAATTTATTTAAGTGAAAACTCCATATCTACTATTGTTCCAACTATATTGCAATCATTTGATGTCCTTGTTGTCCATATCATCCTAGAAGGATGCTTTACTATTTTTTTGTTGCATCCATCAAATTTTTGGTTAAAGACAATGATCATTTGATCTAACTTCTTGATAATTTTATAACCATGTGTATCTTTAGAAAGAAACATTTTGTACTCTAGAATGACAAAATTATGAGACATACCTAATATCGACATTCGTGCTCCGATCATTTTGGTAGGTAATATTCATATTTACCTACATATTTTATTCATTTTGATTTGTCGAGCGTGTGAGCCAACTTTCTTGGTTTATGTATATAGATTATGAAGATGTTGAATGATATTGTTTTTCTTGATTGGTTTGAATATTTAAACCTTAAATGGTTATATTATCACAATATTAGAATTTCTAGTTCAAAAGAAATCACAATATTGTTCAGTCACAATATTTAGACAAACTTTGTTTTGTTTATATTTCGTGACACTATAATTCTTTGATTCATTCAGACAATTAGTCACTAGAAAATAGTTAGTGAAATTGTAAATTCTTTTGAATCTAAGTTTTAAAAGTTGAGATTAATTTGGGTACAAGCCGAAAGGGTCCTTCTGTCAACCGGACGTAAATAGCCCTAAGCGACACGGTATTTAATTGTCCCCCTGTGGACCTCCGCTAGCTAGGAATCGGCCCCTACAGCTAACCCAAGTTGATCAAAACTTGATAAAATAAAGATTTGATAAGGTCAATTAGCAAAATCACTTAAACTATTTTTCCATCACTTTAGACTGTCATTTTGTAAAAATGACTTGTAAAGGTAAATCTTTGGAGCCAATGCTGAAAGTCATTGTATCTTACTTTAAGTCATGATAGAGTCAGATGAATTTTTGCTCACCATCCTAATGTCTATATCAACAATTAGTGAAATCACATATTTGTTAAATAATTGTGATGTCACCAAATCTGATTTAGAAATAACTAAATCAGTCAAATCAGTTCAAGAATATATACTTTTAAGGATATTCTAGACTATAAAATTATATCATATTAGATACTCTTATGTCATAGAAAATCATTTTAATACAATTGGGTAGCTGGCTCATATGACATCTAATCCATTTATGGATAATTTTTCTCTATGAGGAGTTTTTATCTCTTTAGTTTATGTAAGAAGCATAGCTAAAGAGTATTATATACTTAGGAATGTTTCAGTTACATCTTGTACTGAAGTTGTATGACTCAGACTTTTTATAATTTATATGATCAGCATATTTCTATATATGTTTTAAATTATGCTAAAAGCACGATCTTGTGATTTCTAAGATGAACAGGTACCTGCAGCTGCGTTTCAAGACATTAAAAGAGCTCTAAAATAAAAAAATAATATAGTTCTTGACTATAAAGTCATAAAAGAACTTTACAGATCTCTTGACGAAGAGTCTGTTTACTCTTGACGAAGAGTTTATCTAGGAATTTAATCCTAGAATCATCGAGGGGGGTGGGGTTAAGCCCATAAGTAAGTCACCAGCAGTGGCAACCCAACCGAGTCTGACTGGAGATCCCAAGAAGCCGGTTCAATGGGTAGAAACAAGCTGGACTAAGGTGACTCTATGGAACACTGGCTCGAGATTAAAATCTCATTAAAATAATGCCCAAGTGGCTGTACATGTGTACAATGATTCCCCATCCCTATGGTGACAGTATTCTGGTGTGATTTGGTTAGGATGAGTTTTAAAACTCTTAATAGGTCCAAGCATGATTATGCAGGGTTGACTCCAATCACCAACCCTTGGAGGACTTACCTATGTGAGAGGTCGTGAAGGCCGCGACTATAGGACAGGGCGATCCTAGACAACTCTCATGAATGTGAAAAAGTGCGCATAGCCAATAAAATGCGCCACCCGATAGACCTAAGAACCTCTAGCGTACTATGTGTGTTATTTTCTGAGTCTGGTTCAAGAAGTCTGATTCAAGGCATAGTCCATCAAGCACTTCTTCAGACAAAGACAATAGTCACTACGTGAGATTCAAGGCTGTAGTCCATCTCATCTATGCATAGTATATAATTGGCCAGAAATTCTCTACTTCTATTCTTTTGAATTATGTTATCTCTGTTTTCAAAAATTTAATTTTTGGGGGGGATTGTTGTATGATATGTCGAAAAAATCACATTTCCTCCTAACCTTATTTTTACTCAATTCATTGGCTACTTAACTAGTCATTATATTCATGTTAAATGACTATTATTTGTTGTTGAATATGACTAGATTTATTAGCCTATTAAATCCTATTAACCCTTACCCTCTTTAGTTTTTGTAACGGCTAATTTATTAGCCTATTTAATAATTTTAAATGGTTTTTATTCGTTGGCTTTGGGTATGGTTTCCTCTAGATGTATATATATCTATCATGGTTGCTCTATAGAAGATATAGAGATATAGAAAAATGACTAACAAAGTTCTTAATTTTTTCATCCTCCTACCTCCTTTCATTTCTATTCCAATTGTTTCTACTCTGGGCAAGAGCTAAGTCAGGGTCATTGTAGTGTCCCACTTCTTGCGGTCCACTATGTAATACCTACGGCTTGTTGACTCAGTCATGAACTGAGTACTTGGTGAAACCTTTGCCGGTATCGATTGATCACGGATGAAATGCAATGAACCTTTCCAATTGATGGATTGGCTTCTATTGAAATGAATCCAAGAGTTTTGCTAAATGTTTTCTCTTCGCTGCTTGGTTTTGATGAATGCGTTTTCGTGTTGGTTTTCGATGATTGGTTTTCATTGTTCGCTTTCATCGCATTTCGCATTCATTCCGAATCTTGAGAGAAAGGGACGAAGTATGCTAATCAACTGTTGGTGCCATTGTAGGCCGCGTGAATTGTTCGTGAACGGCGCGTGAAGTCCCTCCTTCTCTCAACTAAGATTCATCTCGGTGAGTTGCTTCAACCGAACAGACATTGATCTGTACGCCTAAGAAAAATGATCTCTAGTCTACTCTGTTGCCTTGTCCCAATGATCAACGATACCACATCCACAAAAGATAAGAGAAGATAATTGAATTGAATCAAATACAAGAATATGTGTTGCTACTCTATCTGCTCGATAAGAATGATCATCTGCTTGTCATCAGTATGCTTGAAATGTAAACATGTACAGACGAACTTGTACATGTTGAGATAAACCTGAAGGCACGAATCAAACGTGTCGTATACCTGTGCATAAGTCCAAGTGTGTCTCATCTGATAGAACGGCTAGAGCATGCATTTGGTCTCGGACAACTTATATACAAGGAATTAATTGTCTCTCGGGTGGTATCTGGGGGCACCTGGAACCGCTCGGCCTAGGAGAGATTATGAGCACACTGGGTGCAAGGACCCATGTTAAAAGTGTAGCCGAATATCTGTGTCCTTAGCGACGAGCTGAACCAAAGAGTCACAGCGGCTAATCATGGGGAAAACCCATGGACCAACATGTAGAATAGTCCACCTGCATGACCCAAATGACAACTTCAATATCTGCAAGAATGAATCATGAATTACTCATTATGCAAATTGTGCTAACCTGGTTTTGTGCAGGAATGACTGCCGGCGAGGGTAAGTTACTATGATATATTCTATCTGTCATGTTCTTATGAATTGTTAAAAAGAACCTAGACAAGTAGAAAGATCACTAGTAAATGTTAGCTCAACATATTGATTTAGTGCAGAGATTTGCGAGTTCGGCCAAAAGCCGCTCGCCAGTACATGATGTGTACTGACCCACGTTGTGGGCATCCTTTTCAGAAAGCAAAAGGAGACAGGGGGATTTCAAGTGAGGCACCAAAGCTCGTCTAGCCCAGTAGAGCTCGTGGATTCGCCTCGAAGTTTACTTTCAGTCAATTGCAAGTTTCCAGTTTTCATTTCCTTTGAAGATGTCTTTCAATTCCAGCTTGTAATAAAGGATATCATGTATGGGCATTGTGGCTAATTTCAAAATAGTATTTCAAAGAGAATCTTGTAGCCAAATTATAAGGCAAATCTGAGTTGCAAAGCTTTGTACTTGTATTCCTATCAAGCTATGAATAAAATAAGTATTTTTATTTCAAATCTCTGTGTCCAACATTTGGTTTTCTGCAATGGGTGCGTGCGTGTGTTTTGCTTGACTAATAGGTGCGTGCGTGTGTTTTTGCTTGACTAGTTGTTTTTGTGCAGGTACATGGCCTTGTGCAAGCACAACTTAGGCTTGCACGGCATCACGCCTTAGCGATTACGATCGATCCCGCAGGGATCCAAGCAAGATGGACGACCCTAGCGGGATCGGGGCGTGACAAAGTGGTATCAGAGCACAGTTTTACGTCCTTGGCCTCTTGCAAATATCGTTTTCAAAAAAGTATATAAAGTACATTGACGGCTTTCAAAAGTGTCCAGATTTTGAGTTATGAAAACCAATGCCCCATACAATAAGTCCATAATATTTTATGAGACTGACAGAAGTTACACTATTTTGTAGAGAAATGGCTCCTCCTCGACCATCTGGCTCGACCGATGCGGTAGAACGCATCATGACAATGTTGGAGTTACAGAGACAGGACAATGAAGAAAGAAATCAGATACATGAGGCCCGAGCGGCTGCCCAACAAAAGCAGTTGGATGCCCTGACCCAGCTTGTCACGGCGCTTGCGACAAATCGAGATGCCACCGCAGCGACGGAACCAACGGAAACGCCCGAGATCGAGCCCGTAGAGGGTGATGAGCCCCAGCCGGCGCAAAGGCACACTGTCTTTAGGCCAAAGGACTTCTTGGACGCGAAACCTCCGAAATTTCAAGGCAGGACGTCACCCGACAAGGTGATGGACTGGATTGATAAAATAGAGACTCTGTTCGCGTTCATAGGAGTTCCAAGTAGCAAAAAGGTAGTCTGTGCCGTTATGCTCCTACGGCTGTGGGCGAAGGACTGGTGGAAGGCGAAGAAGCCGACGCTGCTCACAACGGCTAGGAATGGAAAGATCTCGTGGGCCTTGTTCAAGAAGGCATTTCTGGATCAATATCTGCCTCGAGCCATGAGCAAGAAGATGGAGGATGACTTCATCACACTGAAACAGGGGGATATGTCCGTGGAGGACTATGAATCTGAATTTGCTAAGTTGGCAAATTTTGCCGCTGCTTGGCTCCCCACGGAACAGACTCGCATAAATCGATTCGTGGAAGGTCTGAATTACGACATCCAGTTAAGTGTGCTGAATCGAGAATGCGGGTCCTATTCTCAAGCCTTTGAGGCGGCGCTTCAGGTGGAACAGTTCGAGCAGAAGAAAGCGTCCAACAAAGCGCCGAACAGTCAGAATCAGCCCACCAAGAGAAATCATGACGGAGAGAAAAAGACCGATGGGGAACGACGAAACGAGATAATCTGTTCCTACTGCGGTCGACGAGGACATGCGAGTGAAGAATGTCGCTTTGCGAAAGGTTTGGTATGCAGTCACTGTGGAAAGCATGGACACACCAAGGAGGACTATCGTACCGCAAACCATGCTTGTTTTCGTTGTGGCCAACAGGGTCACGCCATCCGAAATTGCCCCAAGAGAAATCGAAATAGAGACGACACTGAAGAGCGTGGGCAGCTGCCAGGCCCACCGCCCCTTCGAGACAATCCGCAGAACCAGCCGCAGCGGATTAATGGACGCGTCTTCAATCTCTCCACGTTGCTTGACCCAGAATGCAACAATAGTGGAGGTGGGTTTTGTTTCTTAAGTTTTAAGGACAAAACTTTTTCTCGGTGGGTTATTATGTAGTGCCCCACTTCTTGCGGTCCACTATGTAATACATACGGCTTGTTGACTCAGTCATGAACTGAGTACTTGGTGAAACCTTTGCCGGTATCGATTGATTACGGATGAAATGCAATGAACCTTTCCAATTGATGGATTGGCTTCTATTGAAATGAATCCAAGAGTTTTGCTGAATGTTTTCTCTTCGCTGCTTGGTTTTGATGAATGCGTTTTCGTGTTGGTTTTCGATGATTGGTTTTCATTGTTCGCTTTCATCGCATTTCGCATTCATTCCGAATCTTGAGAGAAAGGGACGAAGTATGCTAATCAACTGTTGGTGCCATTGTAGGCCGCGTGAATTGTTCGTGAACGGTGCGTGAAGTCCCTCCTTCTCTCAACTAAGATTCATCTCGGTGAGTTGCTTCAACCGAACAGACATTGATCTGTACGCCTAAGAAAAATGATCTCTAGTCTACTCTGTTGCCTTGTCCCAATGATCAACGATACCACATCCACAAAAGATAAGAGAAGATAATTGAATTGAATCAAATACAAGAATATGTGTTGCTACTCTATCTGCTCGATAAGAATGATCATCTGCTTGTCATCAGTATGCTTGAAATATAAATATGTACAGACGAACTTGTACATGTTGAGATAAACCTGAAGGCACGAATCAAACGTGTCGTATACCTGTGCATAAGTCCAAGTGTGTCTCATCTGATAGAACGGCTAGAGCATGCATTTGGTCTCGGACAACTTGTATACAAGGAATTAATTGTCTTTCGGGTGGTATCTGGGGGCACCTGGAACCGCTCGGCCTAGGAGAGATTATGAGCACACTGGGTGCAAGGACCCATGTTAAAAGTGTAGCCGAATATCTGTGTCCTTAGCGACGAGCTGAACCAAAGAGTCACAGCGGCTAATCATGGACCAACATATAGAATAGTCCACCTGCATGACCCAAATGACAACTTCAATATCTGCAAGAATGAATCATGAATTACTCATTATGCAAATTGTGCTAACCTGGTTTTGTGCAGGGATGACTGCCGACGAGGGTAAGTTACTATGATATATTCTATCTGTCATGTTCTTATGAATTGTTAAAAAGAACCTAGACAAGTAGAAAGATCACTAGTAAATGTTAGCTCAACATATTGATTTAGTGCAGAGATTTGCGAGTTCGGCCAAAAGCCGCTCGCCAGTACATGATGTGTACTGACCCACATTGTGGGCATCCTTTTCAGAAAGCAAAAGGAGACAGGGGGATTTCAAGTGAGGCACCAAAGCTCGTCTAGCCCAGTAGAGCTCGTGGATTCGCCTCGAAGTTTACTTTCAGTCAATTGCAAGTTTCCAGTTTTCATTTCCTTTGAAGATGTCTTTCAATTCCAGCTTGTAATAAAGGATATCATGTATGGGCATTGTGGCTAATTTCAAAATAGTATTTCAAAGAGAATCTTATAGCCAAATTATAAGGCAAATCTGAGTTGCAAAGCTTTGTACTTGTATTCCTATCAAGCTATGAATAAAATGAGTATTTTTATTTCAAATCTCTGTGTCCAACATTTGGTTTTCTGCAATGGGTGCGTGCGTGTGTTTTGCTTGACTAATGGGTGCGTGCGTGTGTTTTTGCTTGACTAGTTGTTTTTGTGCAGGTACATGGCCTTGTGCAAGCGCAACTTAGGCTTGCACGGCATCACGCCTTAGCGAGGACGATCGATCCCGCAGGGATCCAAGCAAGATGGATGACCCTAGCGGGATCGGGGCGTGACAGTCATTCTCCTGGAGTTGTGTGCAACAATGGGAAGCCGGTAGCAAGGGGGTTTTACCACTAGGAGGATTCGAGAGGAAGTCTGCACATAGACCTCGAATATTCTCTTAGGGCAATGCTCCGTACATGACTTCCCCGTAGACCGGTAACTCTAATCTTTTGTTATATTGTTTATAGGAATCAAGGTATATTTTTTATCTAACAAAATGTACACAGGGACTCGGGTGACCCTCAGCTCCGGCCGAGCCATGCCGATGCTCGGCATGGGGACCGCTGGCACCAGCATCCCGACCGACCTCACCTCGACTTTGGTAGACGCGATTGAAGCCGGGTACAGGCACTTTGACACCGCCTCGATCTATATGACCGAGCAGGCTCTCGGCCGTGCCATAGCGGAAGCCATCCGACAAGGCCTTGTCGCGTCTCGCGACGAGCTCTTCGTCACCTCGAAACTCTGGTGCAGTGACGCCGATCCCCAACTTGTCCTCCCTGCTCTGCAGAAATCTCTCAAGTAACAATACAAAAACACACACACACCACTCTTGTCTCATATATTTTGTTTGTCATAACTATGTATGTGTGTACAGGAATCTTGGGCTAAACTACTTGGACTTGTATTTAGTTCACTGGCCAGTAAGGATGAAGCCTGGTAAGATGTCGAACACTTTCACCAAGGAAGACATACTTCCCTTTGACATGAAGTCCACCTGGGAAGCAATGGAACAGTGCTGCAGGTTGGGGCTTGCCAAGTCCATTGGAGTCAGCAACTTCTCTTCCAAGAAGTTGTCCCTGTTACTGGAGCATGCTACCGTTCCCCCTGCAGTCAATCAGGTCGTACAATAACTCTTAATGTGTAATGTTGGTACGTTCCTATCAGCTCGAACTTTTGGAAATATTGGCTGACCAACGGTTCTCGTTCTTGAATTTATTATAGGTAGAAATGAATACATGTTGGGACCAGAGAAAGCTGAGGGAGTTGTGCAGGGAGATAGGGGTTCATGTCACCGCGTGGTCGCCACTGGGTGCAAACGGAGCACCGTGGGGATCCCTCTCGGTGATGCAGAGCCCCGTGCTGAAGGAGATTGCTACTGCAAAGGGGAAGACGGTCGCACAGGTGCTGTGATTGACATCTCTAGTTACAACCAAATAATGCATAACTCACAGGTCATGATCACTAATCTTATTATTAAAGAAGCCACTTGAATAATCACAAACACTAATAGTTGTTGAAATGTCAATTACATTGACATTTCAACAACTAGTAAACATTATCAAAGAATCACACTGATAATTTTATCCTGTAGATACATCCTAAGCTATTAGTTCCTCTACCAAACTTTGGTTGGAATATCAAATTGTTTGTTGCAAACTTGCATAACATTGTTTTGGGCATGGTGACTGCAGGTTGCTCTCAGGTGGCTATACGAGCAAGGTGTGAGCATGGTGGTAAAGAGCTACAACAAAGAGAGGATGAAGGAGAACATGAAGGTTTTTGACTGGGAATTATATGAAGATGAGCTGAAGATGATTCATAATATCCCACAGAAAAAGGGTTATTCAGGAGAAAGGCTAGTTTCAGAAGATGGGCCTTACAAGACTGTTGAGGAATTATGGGATGGAGAAATTTAAACAATCACACCAACCATTAAAGCATAAAGTTTTTAGTGTTTTTTTCCTCACTTTTTTCTTTTCCAATAAGGACATTGTTCCAACCCATCAATGGTAACCTAGTTGTATTTCTTTCTTTCTTTTTCCTTTCCCTTAATTTCATCAAAACTTCCACTCCAGTCAATTGCTAGTGAAAATTGTTTGCCTTAACTATGAATTTTCTCGATACAAAATATTTGTTGAAAGTGAAGTACCACTCATTCCTAGAAACTCTCTAACAAGGCAAAGCATCTCTTTTAAATTTATTTTCCATACACTACCTACCACCAGTACCTGGTTAGTATAATGAAAAATGATCATGCTTTAAAAAAAACTCCAGAAAGAGATCAAACTACTAATAATTTCATTAGTGTTAGAACCAGACCAAAACCAAAATCTATGAACCAGATGTTGAAACTAGTAACTATTTGCCATAAACAAAGTTATACGAAATTTTTGTATTTCAAACTAAAGAAGTGCAAAAGATTCCTAAACAGGAGATCTAAGTACACTTTTGATTCTGAAAACGTGTAACGAGGGGGATCGAGCGCACTGCAGTGGCTTATTTACTCCATTGATGATCTGACGACGAGAAGAACTTGCTCTGACTCTCTAAATACCTGTGAGTGGTGATCTAGGTTGTCGATCAAGAAGCAGTCGAAGGATCCTGGATGGAGGAAGACTTTTTCTATTTATAGGCAGGCATATATGCGATGTGCGCAAAAGTTTTGGCGTGCAGAGGCACTGCGCATACGAGATTTCTGGGAAATCTGTTGTAACTGCACCATTGGGACTGCTGCTAAGCTGACACGTGGCAATTGTTGGTATTTGCTTGTTGCTGAGATCTTGGGTGGTTAGCACCCGTTTATAAACAAGATTGAGTCAATGCCACATGCCGTATGTACATCACTCGAAAATCTCGTTCAGTTTAAACAAACTAGATTTGATATTATCTAGAGAGACACGATTGCCATACTGGCCACATGGACAAATGCTACGTTATGAGTGAGCTGCACGTCGAACATCGCTGTTGCTGCGCTTCTGGACGTAATTGAGGTTGCGCTTCTGGACATCTTCTGGGGTTGCTGTCGCGCCCCAGTACTAGAATACTGAGACGGACTAGGCCAGCTACTCCATATGAGATATATAAATATCATACGGCGATCGTGGCTGTCATGAGACTAGGGGGTGCATGCTACAATCTAGTCTCCTATGGTCTCACAACACATCTATGTCTTAATCATTCGAAGCAAGAAGCAGCAATTAATGAACATATGAGATAAAGTAGTAACGTGTCCTCGACGCTTCATCAAAATGATCATGGGAATCTAGCTTATAAGTTAGCTAGTTCAGAGAGTCACAGGTACACAATCGTACTCAGCTGCAGTCTGATTTAATTACAGTTATACAAAAGACAAAATATCCAGATTGACCGGCTAAACAGCTGTCGGTGGCTAAACGCCAGAACATAAGTAATGATACTAGAGTGATGAAGAAGAAACCCACTCGACTCCCCCGCCAGCCATGCTCCTAGTATGCACCATTGACGTCAGGAAAGAAGTTTGAATCCTCAGGCGCCGCTACAAGATCTGGCCAAACAAAACTAGCGGGGTCGGCCCCGAATAGCAAATACCACAATAGAGCACAAAAGAGTGAGATAAAACACAAGCGTAATAATAATAATAATAATAATAATAATAATAATAATAATAATAATAATAATAATAATAATAATAATAATAAAAGGCTTTCGGTCGTAACCTCAGTCCACAGCCTGTCATAGCACGATAGACCAACCCAACAACCAAACAATGACATGTGTTGGACCACGTACCATGGTAGTCCATGTCCCTCGGCTACTAACGAAAGGTACAAGGCACAATCAAGTCATTTTTCATGCGGCCATTCATTCCTGCAGCTTTCTATATTTGGAGGTTATTTCCGTGATACTGATTAAAAGGATCCACAGATCGTGTCAACCCAGCAGGACTAGCCAAACCATTAAACATATAACACATTGATTATGCACCGGTCCCCTGGAGGGCTACCGCACTAAAATACTTAACACATAGTTCGTAGAAGTCGGATATAGTCATCCACTAAACCAAATCACCAACAATCAACACGATAATTAAGTGAATGCCGACATATATTATGTGGTCTTTCTAATCTTGTCTTAGAATCAGTTACTTGTCATAGCAAGCAATATAAGCATAAAAGTGTCACTCAGGGCCAGCCCTGAGTTAATGGGGGCCCTAGGCAAATTTTTAAAATGGGGCCCATAAATAATATAAAAAAATTGAACTAAAAAATGATACAGCCAAGACTAGAACCTAGGACCTCTTGTGTACAAGTATAACAAACTACCACTACACCACAAATGTTTTGTGATAAAAGAGGAACATATTATATATTAGTTCTATTTTCAATATAAGATTACTAATATATACATTTAAATTAATTTTTTTGGGCCCCCAAATTTTATGGGGCCCTGGGCGGTCGCCCTGGCCGCCCTGGACCAGGGCCGGTCCTGGTGTCACTCAATACATTAGATTTTATCCAATACTTATCAACTTTTCCTGTAATTACAAGATAATTATATATAGACAAAATGTTAGTGGGCCAAAAGATATTACCCGTAACCGTAGCAAAAGACTAGAAAAGGGAGGGAAAAAAAATTGGCAAAGAGGTTGAGAAATTACAAGATCTGTTATGATGTGAAATGGTGAGAAGGAAAATAAAGATTCTGGGGTCTAAACATATATTGGGGAGGTAGAGAGGATTTGTGAAGGGACCACTGACACGTAGGGTTTCTAAATTTGGGCACATCAAGGGTCATGGATGGAAAATGCTAGTTAAGGGTGCCCCAAGATGAAGATCTTTGTAGCTCATTTATGGAAATCCTAGTTTTTATCCTGTTGTGGGACTTGAGATGAGATCTTTGTAACTCATTTATGGAAACCCTCAAGATTTTATTCACGTCTTTCAGTATAAAAAAATGACTTTCGTCTCACTCTTACATTCCACTTTTTGTATTTTTGATACTTACATTTTACTTTTCGACACTGAAAACATTTTGTTTCAATCTAATAAACACAAAAAATTAGATGTAAGTACAAATTCTTCAAAATTAAAAAAGATATAGGTATGTACGAGCCCGCGGCCATACAATAATTGAAATAGAACCACTTGATAACACTAAACAGTAAACAATACTCCACAGAAGAAGGGGTTCCATCCCAGCCGATATATTCTCTTTCAGCAAATGGACCTCACAAATTGCCTCAGGAATTATGGGATGGAGAAATTTAGACAATAGCTAACCTGTAAAAAATAAATTGCTTATGTCTTATTATGGTTACTGAGCTAATACTTCGTCAATGTCAAGGAGTTAGTTTGATCGATTGTATATATGTACTCCAAAAGCTCTCTCAATATCAATGAATGAGTTAAACCACCCTATATAATTGCAGGCTGCTTAGTTTTCGGATCTAAGTATAATATTAAAAATTTCTATTTAGGTTTTTATATTGCCCAAAATATGATTTTGATCTCGTCCTAACGGTTGACTTCACTGACCGTCCAAAATGGAGATCTAAATACAAAATTTGAATATTATACAAGTACCCTAAAATTAGACGAAAATATATGAAGGTTGTGTGATTTGGGTTATTTAGTTTTGCATGATGGACGTTGTACAACTTGGGTTATTTAGTTTTGTCATGATCATTCAAAAATAAAATTTGAGACATTGTTGTTTGCTTCTATCCAGATCTCAATAATCATACAACTCATGGCGCCGACAATTTCGATGGGAACGACTTCATTGACATCGTATATAGACAGATGTTTCTTGTCTCGGTCGCATTATTGAATACTTACAACTCAAGATCACTGGTGGATTGTGTGACTGCTGAGATCATGAAAGAAGCAAACAACAGTATCACTATCATTCTCGATTGATAATGAAAAAAACTAAATAACTCAAGTCACACAACTCTCACCATCCAAAACTGAATTACCCAGATATCCCGCACAACTCTCACATATTTTTGTTAGTTTTAAGGTCTCGTATAATATTCAAAATTTGTGTTCATGTATCCACTTTTAACAATCAAACTAAGTCAACCATTAGAAAGAGACCCAAACCCTATCCAGGATAATATAATATGAAGAACTACCAAACTCAAGAGGCTCTTGTGGTTACTAAGGAGAAGTATAAGACTTTGGTTGGGTGACGGAAGATCAGTAGATCGAGCCTAGGAAACGTACTATTTTTTTCGTTTTTATACAATGCAGCGTCAATGCAGCGTGCACAACGTCATGTGCGTATCGCCGTTCAAAAAAAAACCCTAAACTTAAAATTTTAATATTACGCGAGATCCTAGAACTAAGTAACCCTATAATCGCTGATAAACTTCCACCATTTAATTACAGTAAGCTCAAAAAAGAAAAGGAAGGGGAAATAAGTACTTGGCGCCTACGTAAAGGCTTCTCGCTTACCAAGACGTCCTGGCAAGCTTTTGTTATTGACTTGACTTACTAAGAAGACAATATAGATCTTGGGCTAGACTACTTGGACTTGTATTTAGTTCACTGGCCATTGAGGTTGAAGCTTGGAAAGATGTCGTACGGTTTCACCAAGGAAGACATGTTAGTCTTTCTTTAATTTTTTTGCTTTTAATATCTGCAACAAAAAATAAAACAGTAAATTGTTACCGGCCTTCGGGAAAGTCGTACACGTAGCACTGTCCTAAGAGTTGATTTGGGTCTTTGTGCAAACTTGTTCCGAATGCTCCTAGTGGTGAAATCCCCGCTCTACCGGAATCTCCTTGTCGCACACAAGTTGGAAAGAATGACCCGAACTTCGCTTTTGTCCAAAACAAATAATCAGAAGAGTAAAAATTATTGTTGGAGGTTAGGAGAGAAAAAAGAGTCTTTAGTAGAGAATATTTACTAAAGCCAAGAGTGCCTTTTCCAAGAGGAATGGAGTAGTTTATATAGTGATAAAGTAACCCAAAGATAGCCTATGGCAGCGAACATAACCGGATCTAAGCAATTCTCCAACGGTAGGGAGAATAGGAACCGGTCAAATAAAGGGGACTTGGTTTTTGTGAGTTGTCTTTAGACCAATTATACAACAATCCCCCCCAAAAAAATCAAGTTCCGAAAACATATAGATGACAAAGGAATAAGAATAGATAGATGATTTCTAGACAAATATATACTATGCATAGATGAGATGGAATACAACCTTGAATTTTATTTAGTGACTATTGTCTTTGTCTAAAGATGTACTTGATGGACTATGCCTTGAATCAGACTTCTTGAACCAGATTAAGAAAATAGCACACATAGTACTAGAGGTTCTTGGGTCTATCGGGTGGCACTTTGATCGGCCATGCGTACTATTCTATATTCATGAGAGTTGTCTAGGATCGTCCTGTCCTATAGTCGCGGCCTTCACGGCCTCTAATATAGGTAAATCCTCAAGGGTTGGTGATATGAATCAACCATGCATATCATGCTTGGACTTATTAAGAGTTTAAATTCACTCTAACCATATCACACCGGAACACTATCACCATAGGGATGGGGTATTCATGTACACATGTACAACCTCTTGGACATTTATTTTGAGAGAATTTAATCTCAGGGTCAGTGTTCCATAATAGTCACCTATTCCAGCTTGTTCCCACCCATTGAACCGACTTCTTGGGATCTCCAGTCAGACTCGGTTGGGTTGTCACTGCTGGTGACTAAATTATGGGCTTAACCCCACCCCCCTCGATGATTCTGGATCAATATCCTAGATAGACCCTTCGTCAAGTGGCCTGCAAGGTTCTTTTCTGACTTTATATAGTCAAGAACCACATATTTGCCTAATAGGCTCTTTATCGATTTGAAGCACAGCTACCGGTGCCTGTTCATCTTAGCATTTACAGAATCATGCTTTAGTAGTTCAATAACATATTCGTTATCACAATTGATAGAAATTACAGGAACAGGAATATGAGAAATAGGTATATACATAATCAGATTTCTAAGCCATTCGACTTCCGTACAAATAGTGTCCAGAGCTATCATTTCAGAGTCCATTGTACTCCTAGCTATGATAGTTTGTTTACATGAACTCCAGTAGATTGCAGCTCCTCCTAGAGTAAAGACATATCCAGTAGTGGATTTCACATCATGTGAATCAGTTATCCAGTTTGCATCTGAATAATCTTCTATGATATCGGGGTGTCTAGTATAATAAATTTTACAATCTAGAGTACCTCTAAGATATCTAAATACCCTATCCAATGTAGTCCAATATGACTGGTTTGGGTTACTGGTATACCTACTAAGTTGTCCAATAGCAAATACAATATTGGGTCTGCTCCTATTTGTTATGTACACAAGGAACCCTATCATCTGTGAATATCTATGTTATTCTATAGGTGATCCTTCATTCTTCTTGAGACCAACATTACTGTCATAAGGAGTGAGGGTAGGTTTTTTGTCAAAATATTCAAACTTTCTTAGCATTTTCTCAATTGAATGTGCTAAGGATAGAGTGTAGCCCTCCTTGCATTTGGACACTTGCATTCCAAGGATCAAGTTGGCTTCGCCTAGGTCTTTCATATCAAACTAGTTAGAAAAATATTTTTTAGTATTATTTATCAGTTCGAGTGAAGATCCTAGAATAAGGATATCATCAACATACAAACATAAGATGACACAACTTTTATTTATATTTTTGGAATACAAACAATTGTCATATTTATTTGGTACGAAACCAAATTCTAAAATGACTTTGTCAAATTTTTTATGCCATTGCTTGGGAGCTTGTTTTAGGCCATAAAGAGATTTACTAATTTACAGACCTTCTTTTCTTGACCATTAGTAATAAAACCTTCAGGTTGCTCCATATATATTTCTTCTTCCAAATCTCCATTTAGAAATGTTGTCTTTACATCCATTTGATGGATTAGCATATCATGAATGGAAGCTAAGGCTAGAAGAGTTCTAATAGAGGTGATTCTAGCTACAGGAGAATAGGTATCAAAATAATCTAATCTTTTTTCTGGGTAAAACATTTTGTTACTAATATAGCCTTGTATTTCTCTATGGTACCATCGGCTCTAAGTTTCCTTTTGAATATCCACTTGCAACCTATTGGTTTACTACCTAAAGGTATGTCTGCTAAAAACCAAGTGCTATTCTCCATAATAGAGTTGTACTCATTATTGATGGCTTCTTTCCAGAAAGGAGCATCAGGAGAAGATATTACTTCTTCATAAGTTGAGGGACCACCCTTTATCAAATAAGTGAAGAAACCTTCCCCTAAATTTCTTTCAATCCTGCCTCTTTTACTTCTTCTAGGTTCTATATCTTGTTCATCTTGTGAACTTGATGGATGAAAATGAAAACTAGTAGCAAGGGTAAGAGAAGAGCTAGTAGGAGTGGAAGAAATTATATTCTTAAATGAAAATATATTCTCAAAGTAAACTGCATCTTTAGCTTCTATAATGGTGTTGTTAGAGATTTTATTTACTTCAGAATGAGTTACAAAAAATCTATTGACATTACTATCTAGGGCATATCCTATGAACACAGCATCTACAGTTTTAGGTCATATCTTCCTCTTTTTGGGTTCAGAAATTCCTACCTTGGCTAGACTTTCCCAAACTTTGAGGTAATTAATCTTAGGAGTTCGGCCTTTCCATAACCCATATGGTGTTTTATCATTAGACTTACTAGGTACCCTATTAAGGATATAACAGCTAACAATAAGGCCTCTTCCCACAGACTATCAGGAGAACCTGAGCTGCGAAGCATGGCATTAACCATGTCTAATAGAGTGCGATTCTTTCTTTCAAAAAGTCCGTTGGACTGTGGTGAATAAGGAGCAGTTACCTCATGAATTATTCTATGTTCTTCACAAAAATTATTCATTTCATTTGAGGTATACACTTTCCCACGATCTGATCTAAGAATTTTAATCCTTTTATCTAACTGGTTCTCAGCTTCAGATTTATAGACCTTAAATATGTCTATAACTTCATCTTTGGTTTTAAGAAGATAGGTGTAACAATACTTTGAATGATCATATATGAAAGTGACAAAGTATTTTCTACCACCTCGGGTCAAAACTCTATTGGAATCACAAACGTCGCTATGGATGAGTTCTAGGAGTTCGGAATCCCTATGGACATATTTGAAAGGTAATCTAATATGTTTGGCTTGAACACAAATCTCACATTTGTGTTTATCATCAATATGAGTCTTAGAAATAAGATCTAAGTTCATCATCCTTTTCAGAGATCATAAATTTACATGACCCAGTCTGTCATGCCAAATATTAGAGGATTCAACATTTGCAATAACAAAAGAAGGATTTGACATTTTATTCATAGTACTCAAAATAAAAAGTCCATCTTTTATAAATTATTTTCTCACAAAAAATTTATTCTTAGAAAAATCTACTTTATTAGCCTCCATTACAATCTTGTATCCTGAAGCTACAAGCAGAGACCCACTAACTAGATTTTTTTCTAACTGACGGTACATAAAGCACATCATAGAGGGATAAAAAAAATTTCGATGTCATCTTCAAATTTATTCTTTCTCTTCCTACGATCTGTGTCGTTGAGCCATCTCCAAGGATTACACCTCCTCCACCTGATTCTTGATAGTTTAAAAAACATGAGCGATCAAACGAAATATGAACATTAGCTCCAGAATCCAACCATAAATCATCAGAATGGTCAGAAATGTTTACTACAGGTTGATAGCTTACAGACCTGAAGGAGCTTGATGACCCATTCAGAATTATGTTAGCCTCTGGCTTGCCTTTCCCCTTGAAAGAGGTCTTGACAAGTTCTTTCTTCCTATGGAAGCAGTTGATGGCCATATGATTTGTTTTACCACACACAATACAAAATCTTCTCTAATCCTGAGTTTGACTGAAATTTCTAGGTTTCTGAGATTGCTGGTGATGAGGGTTTTGGTAATGAAGGTTTTTGTGATGTGGTTGAAAACTCTGCTTCTTTTTGAATGAGTTTTTTTTGGGTTTGAGATGATGGTTAGACTTGGATTTATCATGACTTTCTACAAGGTTTACCCTAGCTTTGGAATCAGACCTAACTTTGGACTTTAATCTAAACTCTTCTTCTGTTCTAAGTCTCTTTAGAACTTGAGCATAGGTAAGAGTTCCTTTTAAATATGTAAGATCTTTGGCAGTGTCAGACCAAGAAGGAGAAAATTTGTCTATCAAGCATCCTATTTTATGCTCAGTAGAGAAGATTGTACCTTTGGCTTGAACATGTCTAAGGTGTTCTTGGAATTCATGAATTTGGTCATTGATAGGTTTATTATCTACTATGACATATCTGTTGAATGTGGAGGAATTGAATTTTTCAATTCCAGCATCATCATAACCATATTCATCTTCTAAAGTATTCCATAGTTCGTTAGCGCTTTTATATTCAAAAAATATGTCATAAAGAGATTCTGACAAAGCGCTTAAGATTCTATGAAAACAGTGGTAGTCTATCTCCTTAGGGGTCTTAGCATTGGAGGAAGAGGATGACCTGGTTACCCCTATGTTAGACTCAGTATCGTCAGAATCATTTGTGATAGGTGTGGACCCATCAATTGCAGAAATCAGACCTAAAGTGGTTAGCCAAAATTTTATTTGACTCTGCCACCTTTTGAAGTATGTGACATTGAACTTTGAAGGTTTGACAGTAAAGATCTCTTCCTTGACAGTCATGATCTCTAAAGTCTGCAAAAATTTATATTTACTCTATAAAGAAATTTTCTTTAAGTTAAAAATAACAGTTTTAGACGATCTTAGTAATTCACCTTTAAAATTTTAATTTTCAAGTTTTGATCAGGTTGGGTTAGCTGTAGGGGCTGGATCCCAGCAAGCGGAGGTTCACTAGAAACACTTAAGTACCGATCGCTTAGACGATTAATGCCTCGTTGACAGAAGGGCCCTTTCGGCTTGTACCCAAATAAATCTCTACTTTATAAAATTTGAAAATAAAAGAGTAATTTACTATATCAATAAACTGTTTACTTTAAATATTGAGTAAAGGAAAGTAGGATTGACAAAATATACTAATACAATCTTGTTTTAAGGGAAGTGTCAAATCCTAGAGAAGGTCTTGTGAAGCAACACTTGTTTTACGACAAATGAATATCCAGGTTTCTAAGAAGAATTATGATAAGCAAATTATTAAGTATGAATAACAATTGCTAACAAAATTTAATTCTAAACAAATTTTTGATACAATATGCAAATATAGCAAACTTGTAGAAAAGTTGGACAAACTTGGCAAAGTTGTTAACAAATTATAATAGTAAATGTATGTATGTTAATAGTAGCAAGTTATTTCGTCTAAAAATATATTGTTAACAATAGCAAACTAAAAATATATTGTTAATAGCTTGAACAAGAAAGTTGTGAATAAATTTAACAGACCAAACTTTTGTAAATGCAATTGATAAGAGAATTGTAGAAACAAGAATTATTTTTAGACAGTAAAAACGTATCAACTCTTAGATTGTTAGTCTTTCTTCAATTTTTTCACTTTTAATATCTGTAATAAAAAATAAAATAGTAAATTGTTACCGGCCTCCGGGGAAGTTGCGCACGTAGCACTACCCTAAGAGTTGATTCGGGTCTATGTACAGACTTGTTCCGAATGCTCCTAGTGGTGAAACCCCCGCTCTACCGATATCTCCTCGTCACACATAACTTGGAAAGAGTGATCCGAACTTTGCTTTTGTCCATAACAAATAACCAGAAGAAGAGTAGAAATTGTTGTTGGAGGTTAGGAGAGAAAAAATAGTCTTTAGTAGAGAATATTTACTAAAGCCATGAGTGCCTTTTCCAAGAGGAATGGAGTAGTTTAAATAGTGATAAAGTAACCCAAAGATAGCCTATGGCAGCCAACATAACCAGATCTAAGCAATTCTCCAACGGTAGGGAGGATAGGAACCGGTCAAGTAAAGGGGACTTGGTTTTTTATGAGTTGTCTTTAGACCAATTATAGAACAAGACATACTTCTCTTTGACATGAAGTCCACATGGGAAGCAATGGAACAGTGCTGCAGGTTGGGGCATGCCAACTTCATTGGAGTCAGCAACTTCTCCTCCGAGAACTTGTCTCAGTAACTCAGGCATGCTGTCATTTCCCTTGCAGTCAATCAGGTGAGCAATTAACTAAAATAAATTAATGTGTAATGTTGTATTAGTCCGGAGGCATACCAAGATGAGAACAAGGGCTAGGAACAACAGAGGTTCATAACAGACTTTTCAGTCTACCCTCTGTTTAATCCCGAAGAAGAGGTTCGGGGTTCTATGCAAGAGACTTGCTTTCCGAACTTCTTAAATCCAGCAAACCGAGGAAAAATCCATAAAACAAGCAGACAAAGAGTAAAATCCATTCTTCCTTACAAATATAGTTGCAATTGAGATAGAACGTTCACATTATAGAAGGATGAAGAATAAATAAATAAATAAAAGCGTTACTCTTTACATTTGTAGATGCTACAATGGGATAGAACGAAAAACTACAAGAGATGAATGGAAATCAACTCCTAACTGGGGATGAACAGGTCACCGTTGCTCAAAGTGCGCCATCAAAACGCCACTTTATGCCCTTAGCCCGAGTCTGAGTCGCTAAGTCCCTACTGGACTTAGCTCCTATGGATTCCCAAAGAGAGTGACAAAATAATGGATTGTTTCATATGACTTACACTTAACCCTCTAGAAAAATCAACCAACATGGGTCACCTCACCCCATGTGCATATGACAACGCAAGTATAGATATAATATTGTGATATACACCATGTTGGTTTTCCAATGTGGGACTAAAAGTTCCTAAAGTAAGTGAAAACACCAACATGTTGGTATGTTTCTATATATCAGCTCGAGCTTTTAGAAATATTGGCTGACCAATAGTTTTTGTTCTTGAATTTATAGGTAGAAATGAATACATGTTAGGACCAGAGGAAGCTGAGAGAGTTGTGCATGGAGAAAGGGGTTCATGTCACCGCGTGATCGCCTCTTAGAGCGAACGGAGACCCGTGGTGATCACCCTTGGAGATGCAGAGCCCCTTTCTGAAGGAGATTGCTACTGCAAAGAAAAAAATGGTCGCACAGGTGCTGTGATTAACTAACATGCTCTACAACCAAATAATGCTTTAGCCACTTGATCACATGCAAATCTTATTAAAGCATTAATGCTTTAGTACAAGGCCCAAATTGTTTGTTGAAAACTTGCATCACATTGTTGTGGGCATGGTGACAGGTTGCTCTCAGGTGGCTATACGAGCAAGGCGTGAGCGTGTTGGCGAAGAGCTACAACAAAGAGAGGATGAAGGAGAACCTGCAAATTTTCGACTACGAATTAGATGAGGATGACCTGAAGATGATTCATAACATCCCACAGAAAAGGGGCTATTCTGGAGAAGAATTTGTTTCAGAAGATGGGCCTTACAAGAACGTTGAGGAATTATGGGGTGGAGAAATTTAAACACTGCACCAACCAAGCACAAGTTTTCTATTGTTGTTTTTTTTGGGTCACTTTCTTTCTTTTCCAATAAGGGCGTTATTCCAACCCATCAATGGTAACCTAGTTGTATTTTTATCGTTTTTCCTTTCTCTTATTTTGGTCACTGATCAAAACTCTCTCCATTGCAGTCAATTGCTAGTTACGAATATTTTTTTTTCTCGATAGTCGGTCTGACGCGTCCTACTGAAAATACGTCAGTCGGTTTGACACATTTTCAGTTGGATGCACCAAGCCGACTATCATATTCCTTGATTTTATTTTATTTTTAATATTTTTTTTTGAAAATGTGTCATGTTGTTTCTAGATAGGTAATCTTCCTCAAATCTTCTTTCTTCATCTAATTCTCTCTAAAATAATATCTCCCAAAGAAAATTATGAATTCAAAACTATGTAAGAAGTTACACGTGAATAAAATTCAGAAGATGGTTTTGCATCGGGTGTAGGGGTGAGCATTCGGTTTATTCGGTTTAAACCGAACCGAATAACCCAAAACCGAATTGGACCGAAACCAAATATGCAAAACCGAAACCGAACCGAATTGGCCCAAAACCGAATCAAATCGAACCGAATTAAATCGGTTCGATTTTCGGTTTATTCATATTTTTTTAATTTTTTTGAGCTTTTTTTGTTAATATATATAGTAACTAAATATACATAGACATATTTAGTATATACCTATATATATTTAGTATGTACCTATATATATTAATACTTATATATATAGTATACACACACACACACACATATATATATAAATATATATATATATATTAATTAAATTTTCTTATTCGGTTTTCGGTTTTGGACCGAAACCGAAACCGAAACCGAAACCGAAACCGAAACCGAAACCGAATAAGAAAATTTACTATTTTCAAAACCGAAACCGAACCGAATGTTTTTAAAACCGAACCGAACCTCTTATTCGGTTCGGTTCGGTTCGGTTCAATTTTCGGTCCAAAACCGAATAATGCTCACCCCTAATCGGGTGTTCCTCTACAAACAATCAGTCGGTCTCGTACATCTGTAAAAGTTACAATGATATTGTTGATACTCACTCGAACATCTAGTAGAAAGAATTTGGGGGCAGAACATTATAAAGGGCAAATGGATAGGTCTTTTGGGTATTAAACACTCCTACGATGCAAACTCACCAGGAAGGGGCACCAGTTCCAATTTAATGATATGTGTTCCTTTGGAAAGACATGTAATATATAATTGGCAAGATGGTATCCCCAATGATCGAGTTGGGTTTGGATTGTAATAAAGAAAATATAGAGAACATGAATGGGATGATCGACCATGGGTGCCACAAAGAGTAGGTGATGGTTTGCGTCGAGATTTGGATACGCAACAGAATGAGATTGGTGATGGGGAGGAGCTAGTTGACCGAATGATTACATAGGAGAGTGATGTATGAGAATGATTCGGGAATCGAGAAAGATTGCTTTAACTACTTGCACGAGGAATCATAATTGCAGCCAAGTTTTATACTTAGATTATTACATGGACTATTCATATTCCAAAATTAATCATTGATTATCCCTCATCTTTTTAAATTTTAGGCTTAATTACAATGAAACACCCTCTCCCCCATGTTTCATGAGTATTACAGAGACTATCCATATTCTGAAAATAATCACACTGACCGCCCCTCTCATTTATAAATTTTATTAAGCATAAGAGTAGCCAGTGTTATTTGTTTATATATAAAATAGAATCCATAGGGGCGGACGGATTCGTTTAATTAGTTTCAAAGCAGGAATGATCCGTGTAATAAGTGTAAAACATAGGGGTAGTTAATGCAATGAACCCTAAATTTTATAAATATAGGGGTGGTCAATGTTATAAGTTTCTAGTCAATGTTATAAGTTTCTACAGAAAATAGAAACTATAGGAGGTGCCCGTGTAATTAGTTTCAAAGTATGAAGGTCCGTGTAAAAAGTGTAAAACATACGCATAGTTAACACAATTTATCCAAATTTATAACTATAGATATACAACTTTTCATGTCTTTTTTGGTCGAACCGATCCGATTCCACTTCTCTCCCGCATACTACTTACGAGCAGATTCTCGCGCCATCATGTGGAATGAGAACAATTAAGACACAAGCTATTGTTACAGGAAAAATGGGTGCAATAGTTCTACTACTGGCCCACAAGTCAGTAAACAAACATCATCTAAATGGGAGCACGTGTGTGGACTTCCTACAACGTAGAGGGAAATATTAATAACTGCGTGAGTTGGTGAACGAATGTGGTTTATATATATATATATATATATATATATATATATATATATATATATATATATATATATATACACACCATCACATGAAAGCTCATTTGGGAGAAGGGGATAAATGAGTTGAACCCAACTCAAGTTCACCGAACTTTATGTACTGTTTTGTTCCGTTTGGTGTATGGAGATGGTTTGTTGGCTTGAAAGACTGTTTGGATTTGGGTTCATACATGGAATGTTTTAGAGATCTGCTCGGTCAAGACATATCGACGTTTCTATAGATAGATGTTTAGTTCTTTATGCTATGAGTCAATGCATGCTAATAAAAATGAAGAATCAAGATAGATAAAGAGAGTATTCACATTTTTTTGAATTTTCTTATAAAACATGGAATATTAATTTGCTGCTATAGACACAAATTATTAACTTGTTGTCATAGATATGGAGTTTAAATTGTTGCATGTAGCATGTGATAGTACGAAGTATAGTTCTATTGTTATGTCTTAGTTGTGGAAATATAGGGTTGATTTATGTATCATGTGATATATAGTGAGTCGTTTCAGGGAGGCGAAAATATAGAAAGACGTAGGATCGTTGGGTCGCCAAGGTAGTATCCCTGGAATGAAAAGAATGATCATGCGAAAAATGCCACAATGATTGTGGTAATGCGTAAGAGATGTATTATATAGTTAATTTAGATTTTTTTTTATTATAGTTTAACTGTGTTCACGTATTTGCATGATCATAGACAACTTGTTGACATGATTTTGTTCATCAAACGGTTGTCGGGACATCGGAACTGGATCGGCCAAGGGGATGGTGTTGACGTACTAGCACAAAATAATTCGGGACCTTCAGTGGAACTAGCTGTCCGGATTGGAAGGCTCGTCATCTCACTAGAAGTCCACGATGACTTGTGGTGTCAGTGAACTTCATATAGTTAGGTCACATGCTAATGTCATATATATGCTTCCAGGCCTACTACTTAGTGCAGAATGGGCACTTGACACGTTTATATATTTTATGGAAGCTAATGAATGTTTTATGCAGTGACACATGACTTGTGGCACACTTGTACATTATTTATTATATTGTTGTATTGACAGGAAAGGATGGTTAGTATTGGGTAAGATCAATTCTGTTGCGTGACACATTTATGACTTTTTGAACACATGTATGTTATGTCATATAATTGATCCTAAGACAAAATTAAAAAGATCACATAATGGTGACTGTACTCACTAATTCAACGTGTTGGTTTGGTTGAGTTGACGAGAGGCCAATTACCAATGCACGACAATGTACTGACCCCCTACTAGATCTTCTCAGATGCAAAATTTGTTTGGACGTGTTAAGGCGTTGGGGCTCGGTTGGCAAGTTGTAACAGATCGATTGTTGAATAATTTCTTTGTATATAGTGGACATAATGTATGGAACGTCATTGTGTTGTATCTTGAGTGTAAACCTTGTGGCATATGTTTCATTGTATCGAGAGAGAGAGAGAGAGAGAGTGTGCGTATTTATAATCAGGCTATTTTTTGGCTGTGAGCCATTGTAATTTCGATCAATATTATAAACTAAGGGTGCGTTTGAGTGCAAGGTGGAAAATATGTGGAAAAGAAATTAATTCCATGGAATTATTTTCCTAGGAAAAAAAATCTATGGAATTTTAAAAAATTTCCATGGAAAACTTAATTTGGGTGTTTGATTGCCATTATTTTCCACGAAAAATAGTTATTTTTCATAGAAAATGATATTTTCATATGGGTTGGACAAGTTTCATTTTCCACCATTTTAGATGAAAATATGGAAAATAATAGTTTTTTGGAAAATAATTTCATGGAAAATATAAGCTATCAAACGCTACAATTAGTGGAAAATTTGTGATGGAAATATTTTCCGTAGAAAAAAAAACCCAATCAAACACAGCCTAAGAGATTTCTTTTTTGTATATCGACTTTCTATTATTCGGTCACAATGATTTTGTTTTTTGAGATCGCTTTTATTGTTCGTGTTTCGGTACTTGCCTTGTATCGAACGCCAAAGAGATTGAACAATTACTAGATCTGTTATGTTGTGAAATGGTGAGAAGGAAAATAAAGATTCGTGGGGTCCAAACATATATTGTGGAGGTACGAAGGCTGGTCATGGTGACATGCTAAGAGTGTTAAGTTTGTTAAGGGACCACTGACACGGTAGGGCTTTTAGATTTGGGCATATCAAGCAAGGGTCACGGACGGAAAATGTTACTCGAGGGCCTCTGAAGCTGAAGAGATGCTTCGAAGACAAAATAAAGCTCAAGATGATGAAGGGACTCGTATCAATGAAAGTGGTTGATTCCAACTATGTGCTCACGACATGCCGATCGGCAAATCATTGAAATGAGATCTTTGTAACTCATTTATGGAAATCCTCAAGATTTTATTCACACATTTCAGTAGAAAAAAAAACTTTCGCCTTACTTATTAATATGAATTCTTACATCCTACTTTTATGTTTATTAGACTTATATTTTATTTTTTGTCACTGAAAATATTTTGAACGTAAATCTAATAAACACAAAAACTAAAATATAAGTAAAAAAAAATCTATATTAATAAGTGGGAAGAAAGTCAAAAAAATTTTAAAAAAGAGGTACGTACCAGCCCGCCATACATTAATTGCAATAGAACAACCACTGATAACCCTAAACAATGCTCCATAGAAGAAGGGGTTTCCAATTCCAACAGATATGTTTGTTTCAGCAGATCTCACAAATCCCCTCAGGAATTATGGGATCAGAAAATTTAGACAATAGCTAACATGTAAAAGAATAAATTCCTTCATCATGTCAAGGAGTTAATTTGATCTATCATAGATGTATTCCAAAAGTTCTCTCAGCATCAGTGAATTGAGTTAAACCACCATATATAATTGCAGGTTATTCTGATTTAGGGTACGGTTAGGTTTTCATATTGTGTAAAATATAACTTAGGTCTCGTCCTAACGGTTGACTTCACTGATCGTCCAGAATGGAGATTTAAACGCAAATTTTGAATGTTATACGAGACCCTAAATCTACCCGAAGATATATGAGGGTTATGTGACTTGCATTATATAGTTTTGCATGATGGGAGTTGTATGACTTGAATTATTTAGTTTTGTCATGCTCAATCGAAAATGAACTTGAGACGTTGTTTACTTCTATCCTGATCTTAGCTATTAAAAATTGTTAGTAGCAAGATCACAGACATATATCACGGATATGAGAAAGTAAAAGTAAAGTGCAAAGAGCAAACGCAAACACGGCGATGTATACTGGTCTCACTCTTGTGAGAACTAACACAGTCGAGATAACTCTAGCTCCCGGTCGAAATCAACTATGAAAAATCGTAAGTTTTCATACGAAGTTCCTGCAACTTATACAAACGCGAGCTTTGATCTGAAACACTCGACCAACTTCAATGGTGAAGTGTCTTATTTCTATCAAGCCTCTTAATTACAATCACTCTGAACTTTTAGATCATACTGCACTGGCAAATCGACTAGAGGATTGTAACTGACTTGGGATTTGAAAATGAAAGCTTAGTAGGGCTTTGGAGGATCGCATTAAGCTTAGAGAGAAGAGATAAAAAAGTGAATTGGGGTGTTGAAATGGTATAAATTCTTCACTATTTATAGGATTTCCAAAGGTAGAATTCGGTCAAATTCGGACAAAATTTTATGAGAGAATCTCGGCATATAGCCGTTGCATCCGTAACTGCGGAAAGACTTAGTTTAAAATCAAACGTTCAAGACAGCGAACTCGGACCGAATTTGGGGCAAATTCGCTCCGAATTCTGATGGTCCAGAATGGATTGGATTTTGGGTTTGCAACTCAGATTTTGGACTTTTGAAACTTTTGAAGCAGTTAGGAATTAGGTTTTTTGGTTTTGGGCTTGTTTTCAAAACGAATGGGTTTTTTTTTTAAAACGTTTCTTGGGTAGCCTATTTGCTAGTACGACATGGTTTACATTGTATTCCTAAACTCAATAAAATATGAAAATATATTGATAATTGAAAATACAGACGCAAATGACAAACACGGCTCCAAGTCTTGAACGGTAGCAGTTCATAATCTGTAGCAGTTCGTCCAAGTAGTCCTTACATCGAGACAGGATTAGATCAATTACTAAAATTTGGTTCGATCATGACCAATGGGCCAACAATCTCAGCAACCAAACAAAATTATGCTGCTGACAATTTTGATGGAAACGACTTCGTGCAATCCTTCTATCCTGATTCTCAAGTATTGGAGCTGAAAGTTGTCACAAAAGGGGACCTTCAAGTAGAAAATGGTCACTAAAGCTTGTATGTGGTCTGCATTGCATGACAACATGATATGGTCCTTATAATAAATGAAGGTAGCAAGTGGAACCACACACACAAAAAATGGGCAAAGGATCAATTCCTCTGGTGACCCTCAGCTCCGGCCGAGCCATGTCGGTGCTCGGCATGGGGACCGCTGGCACCAGCATCCCGACCGACCTCGCCTCGACTTTGGTAGACGCGATTGAAGCCGGGTACAGGCACTTCGACACCGCCTCGATCTACATGACCGAACAGGCTCTCGGCCGTGCCATAGCGGAAGCCATCGGACGAGGCCTTGTCGCGTCTCGCGATGAGCTCTTCGTCACCTCGAAGCTCTGGTGCAGTGACGCCGATCCCCAACTTGTCCTCCCTGCTCTGCAGAAATCTCTCAAGTAACAATACAAACACACACACACCACTCTTGTCTCATATATTTTGTTTGTCATAACTATGTATGTACGTGTACAGGAATCTTGGGCTAGACTACTTGGACTTGTATTTAGTTCACTGGCCAGTAAGGGTGAAGCCGGGTAAGATGTCGAACACTTTCACCAAGGAAGACATACTTCCCTTTGACATGAAGTCCACCTGGGAAGCAATGGAACAGTGCTACAGGTTGGGGCTTGCCAACTCCATTGGAGTCAGCAACTTCTCTTCCAAGAAGTTGTCCCAGTTACTGGAGCATGCTGCCATTCCTCCTGCGGTCAATCAGGTAAGCAATTAACTAAACTAAATTAACGTGTAATGTTGTGGTATGTTTCTATATATCAAAATTATATAGAACATGCAATGTTATGGTATGTTATTTTCTACCTGCCTATTAGCCATAACTACGCATGAAGGGCATCAAAATTAGAAAATAACTTCCTACTGAGAGGACGATTATAGCAATAATTGTAATGTCCCAGTCCCAAAATACGTAGTACTATGATACGTAAACGTGACAGCTACGTATCAAGTGAACTATAGTCCAGCTCGAATACGTATAAGCTGTATAGAGTATAATAATAGGCCTAATAATGGTAAGTCAAAGCTACTATATCTCAATCCACATAAAATAATAAACATCAAGAAGGAACAATATTGTTTGTCTTATGCAGTCCACAAGCATATATGTCCGAAAAAACTCGAAAAAAAAAGTCTATAAAACTAGGCTAACAAGCAGAATAAAAAATGCGATATGAAATATAGTACAACCGATACCTGAAGTGAGAAAATAACCAGCATCAGTCCATCGGAAGAACTCCGCAAAAACCACACAACGATTTCAGCTAACCTGGAAGAAAACCAAGTCCTTAGGGGACATAGCAAGATACATAATATGCAAACCACTTTGTAACAGTATATAAAACAGCATCATGAGACAACTATACAAGGCTGAACAACGACAATAACTGGTTAACCTAATCGTGGCACGTGTATGAGAACAACTATGTGTGCGTGAACTGCTGAAGTAAAACAGAGTCAAACCACCATAGCCCTTAATGAACTACGGCTAGAGAGTCAATCCATAGACCTTCGTGGCCACTAAGATAACAACATAACCCTATCCTTCGTGGACGCCAGGTTAAACAAAAAATAAAAATCAATCCATAGACCTTCGTGGCCACTAGGGTAGCAACATAACCCTATCCTTCGTAGACACCAAGTTAAACGAAAATGGAATAATAGAAATAGCAGTCTAAACACGTATAATCGTTCTCCCCATCCCGGACGTATATATACTATGAACAAGTCATGACTCGAGATTCATGATAGTAAAGTAATCGGATGATACCTCTATGACCCCATGTTTGTGTAACTCGTCAACAGGAAAAAAAAATATGACTAACAACCTATACATGTGAAGGCAACAAAATAGCTAACCATAACATATAACCCTAGCATGCACGAACACTAAGCATGAATAATGCAGCATCATATTATCTGTAATGGTAATAATAGAACAATTAATAAATAAACTGTTAAATAACTGTACAAAAAGTGGCAATGTATACTTGCCTGACAATATGTGCCCAAATCTGTTACCCTGAAAGTCAAGGTCCAAGTCTCAATCGCCTAAAAAATAATTTGTTCACAATTTTGTTATTCTATATGCATGTATAAAAAAATTATTTTCCTATAAGGCATCTTATATATTATTGAAATGAATTATTATTATTCGTGGGAGTTTCATAACTACCAGGAAGTGGGTAGTTATGAAACTGAAATGTCACATTGAAACACACCGAAGCAACCGCACAAAAAATTAGCTTTCGCGTGAGCCCAGTCACATGGAACTATAATTTTTGTGTGGGAACCACTTATGCATAACTGGAATTTTCGCATGAACACTAGTCATGTGGTACTTTAAGCTTTTCGTGAGCCCTAGTCAGGCAAAACTGCAATTTTTGCATGCACATGGGCCATGTAGAACTGCAGTTTTTATCATGCTCCAATCTCGCATGATCAAAAATTGCCACTAGGTGTGATGTCATACAAGCCTGAATTGCACTTGTGCAAGACAAAAAACAAAAGACAGTAGATATATGATCTCAGAATAGAAGTCATTTTAGCAAAAATAAGCAGAAAAGTTGACAAAATACAATATTATGAAATAAGATTCTCTTTATTGATAATTTGCAGCGGAATTACAACAATGCTAGGCCAAAGAACAACTTGATTATAAATACTGAATCTCAATAAAATAACGATGTCACAATGCTCACAACTAATGTCACGCCCCAGAACCAGAATACTGGAGAGCGGGGGACAGACACAGCCAGCTACGTACATTGAAGAATCCTACCGCACAATACGGTCACGGCTGTCTAGATGCATGAGGATTTAATACAAGTCAATAGTCTCTTAGGGTCAAGAACAAGCCTAGTGTCTCAATCTCAAGCAAGCAAGTAAATGTAACAAGATGGTAGATCATCAGACATACAAAGTAAGACGTCCCAAACATTTCATATTCAGATGATCATAAATCTAGTCAAACAAAATACGAAGACTAGCAAGAGTTTAAGTCATACATGATCAACCCTAGTATATATCAATCATTTTACAGCCATTAGGCAGACAGTAAGTAAAGTTGCGAACGAGCTAACACTTGCTCGGCGGCTAAATGCCCCAAAAGAATAATTTTATAATAGAGTGGGAGAGCAAAATAAAACCTACTCGTTGCCAAGGTTTCTTCTAGTGGTCACCATCTGGCTGAAAGGCTGGAAGATCCTCGGGTGCTACTCCGAAATTTGGTCATACAAAACCAGCTGGGTCAGACCCCAAAAAGAGCAAGTGCCACAAGGGAGACTTCACTTAAGAACTAAAACTAGCATATTAGCACATGAGACATAAAGGATAATAAAAGATATGAGTTAGACAAGACAAGGTGATAAACGATAAGACAACTAAGAGACTATTTCGGTAGCCAAGTTACAACCCCTAAACCAAATAAGGACTGGGGTTGTAACCCTTCACCTGAACAGAGCTTAGTCTATAACCAATTATTGACAAGAGTAAAGCATAACAGTAATGTGCTGAAATAACCATTTACTGATCTTGGAAAGACTAGACAAGACTCCATCCATCAATCACGGCCAAGCAATGAGTACGGCTTGATACTTTAGCTAACTAGGGTTATCACAAGCCTAGTTACTAACAAGATGCATCGAGATGTTCCAACAGCCACAAGCCCTGCAGTCTTAATCCAGGTTATCCGGTCACAAGTTGAGAGAGTTGGATTAGGTGACTTGGGGGTGCAACAAATGACAGTGTGCTGGAAATGTGCCCTACTCGACGGCAGGCTACAAGTCCAATTAGAGTGCCCAGATAACGGGACTGCCTGTAGCTGGGAAATCTCTTCATGAACTACTTGATCAAACTAGTCTTTATCCTAGTCAGATTCATTATGAATCCCTGACCGTGGTAACCAAGAATTTATGTCCTAGACATGATGCAAGATAAGACATGTAGCTTACACAAGTACAAATACCCACGGTGTCAAGACAAGAGTTACTTAGCAAGTCAAGATAGCCGTCACAACAGGATATCGAGATTATCATGTTGGATTTACTTATCAAGAGTGCACCACGACGGGCCACTATCATGTATTATCATGTCAAGGGTGCTTGTCAAGAGTGCGCCACGACGGGCCACTATTGTAATGTCCTAAATTCGTGATACGTATTTAGTGTACGTATACGTGTTTTGGACCCATATTTTATTTATTCATGGTTAGTTATCTTGGTTTATTTTGCATTGGCATGGTTTTATTGGCATTGATAGTTTAATTAGTTTTAATGGTTTATTGGTTTATTTGGGCTTGGTTTATTCTTGGTTTGGGTTGACTTGGTTTGGCTGGCTGGTTGCTTGGTCCATCATGGACCAAGGTGAACCCCCTACCTACCACCACCCATGATATTTATTTTCCCCACCAACCTTCTCTCTCCTCCATAACTCTCATTTATTTCTTCTTCTTCCTTCCTCTCCACAACTCCCCAACCATAGGCAAGTGCAACTTGCTTCAACAAGAGAACTCCTTTTGATGGTTTCATTAGCTTCTCCTCATGATTATAAACCACATTAGAACTTGTCATCTTCCATTTTGAGGCTTTATTTCTTGTAGATCTAGAGTTTTGTTACTTTCGGATTTTGGTGGTTTTGATCTATTAAACTTCTTTGTTTTCAAGTTTTGATGGTTCCATGTTTTAGAGAATTTTATTCTACCCAATTTTGACCTTTGGAAAGTTGGATTCGGACTTATTTTGACCAAGATCTGGACAATTGAAGCTTAGATTCAACCTTAGAGTTCTTGCTGTTCTTGCCATTTGGAGAAGACAATGAACAGTGAGCTAGCTTTTTAGCTTACGCTGCTGAGTTGTACGCTGCTCTTTAGCGAGCGTACGCTAGCCTTCGTACGCTGCTCTTTAGTGAGCGTACGCTAGCCTTCGTACGCTGCTCTTTAGCGAGCGTACGCTAGCCTTCGTACGCTGCTCTTTAGCGAGCGTACGCTAGCCTTCGTACGCTGCTCTTTAGCGAGCGTACGCTAGCCTTCGTACGCTGCTCCTTAGTGAGCGTACGCTCACCTTGATATGCTGCATGTTGGCAGCGTGTCTTCAGCGTACGCTAGCTTGAGCGTACGCGTGCCTTGGTACGCTAGCTTAAGCGAGCAAGGCGTACGCTGGCCCCTTTCGTACGCTAGCTTGAGCGTACGCTGACCTGTAGCTTGAGTGTGCCCTTGTGTACGCTGACCCTTGCGTACGCTTCCCATTGGAAGTGTATGGATCCTTTGGTACGCAGACTTGGGCGTACGCTAGCCTGAGCATAGCCTGGCTTGAGCGTAGCCTGATTACCCTTGATCTTCTATAGCCCTGTATATTGATATTTTATTAGATATTTAACGTCCATTTTATATTCTTACGCCTTTTGTCCTGAACTTGATAATCATGAATTTACTTGATATGTTTGGAATTGATAATTGAGCATGACGTGATAGTGACCCGTAGTGGTGCACTCCTGACATAATAACCTGACATGACCTGATAGTGGCCCGTCGTGGTGCACTCCTGACAAAGTACACTTGGCACGATAACCTGACATGATTATCTCGAATAGCTGTTGCGACGGCTACCTGACATGACGTGACCTGTTTAATTAATCATGACACCGTGGACGATTGTGCTTGTACAAATAATCCAGTCCTGTCTTGCATCATGTCTAGGAGGGGACTCCTGAGTACCACGGTCAGGAGTATCTACTGAAATGGACTAAGGTTAATAATTAGTATAATTCACTACTCATGAAGAGATGTTCCCCAGTTACAGGCGATCCCATTATCCCGGCCGCAAATGTTTGGACTTGTAGCCTGCCGACGAGTAGGGCACATTTCCAGCCCACTGTTATGTGGGGCACTCTTGATTATCACTTTAAATGATTGAACTCTATTGCCACTCTAATGTATTGTACTCTCTAGATTGTCACTATAATGGTTGTCTGGATAACCTGAATAGCTGCAGGGCCTGTGACTACTTGGAGCATCTCATTGCATCTTGCTAGTAACTAGGATTGTGATAACCCTAGTTAGTTAATGTAGAAAGCCGTAGGCAATGATTGGCCGTGATTGATTGGATGGAGTCTAGTCCAGTATGGTATTGTCTAGAATTGATTGATTGCAAGATTATACCAGAATGATTGAATGATTGTCACTCCAGATTGTCACTATAATTATTGTCGCTCCAGATTGTCACTCCAGATTGTCACTATAATGATTGTCACTCCAGATTATTACTTGACCTGATTTCTTATATCTATCTTGCCGATAATGGTGAGAGAAACCAAGTTCCGTTCAGACGAAGGGTTACAACCCCGGTCCTTGTTTGGTTTACGGGTTGTAACCTAGCTATCTGAATAGTCCCATGGTTATCTCATCGTATATCATCCTGGCATGCTTTTTTCCATATGTCCTGCCTTTTAGTGATTCTATGCAAGATTGTCTTTTATAATTACCTACCATGCTTTTTCTTAAATTACTGTCTCTTATTATGTAATTATATTATTGTGCTAATTTGCTGGCTTTAGTTCTTAAGTGAAGCCTCCTTTGTGGTACTTGCTCTTTCTGGGGTCTGACCCAGCTGGTTTTGTATGGCCAGATACCGGAGCAGCACCAAAGGATCTCCCTGCTTTCCAGCCCGATGGTGGTCACCAGGCGTAACCAGGGCATCGAGTGGGTTTCTTTTGTTCTCCTACTGTAATATTGTAAATTATTCTTTTGAGGCGTTTAGCCGACGAGCAAGTGTTAGCTCGATTGTACTTACTTACTGTCTGCCTACGGGCTGTAACATGATTGACAAGCCCCGGGGGTTGATCATGTATGACTGAACTCTTGCTAGTCCTCACATTTTGTAAAGACTAGCTTCATGATCATCTGGATATGTAATGTTTGGGACGCCTTACAATTGTATATTTGGAGATATGATATTTTGTGATTATTATTAGTTGGTTGAGATTGAGATAATAGGCTATTTTATGACCTTAGAGACTGATGGATTGTAGTGAAACCCTCACATATCTAGACAGCTGTGACCGTATAGCGGTGTGGATCCCATTCCGTTATACGTAGCTGGCTATGTCTGCCCCCGTTCTCCAGTATTCTGGTTCTGGGACGTGACAACTATCATGTTATGTTACTTGTTACTGGTTAAGAGTGCGCCGTAAGAGGCCACTATCATGTTCTATTCTTACATTATCATGAATGAAAGAAACTTGCATAAAATAGCTAGTAACATATTCTTGAAGCCAAAAGAAAAGATCTACAACTTTCATGTTGGGAGTTGGGAGAAATTCTGGCCACAATTCAGCCAAATAGGAATTAAAACAGCCAAAAACAGCTAAAATAGGCCCTATGCGGCCTTCTGCGGCACTATGCAGCCTTCTGTGGCACTATGCAAGCCATGCGGCACTATTCATTCCATGCGACTGCGGCACTATAATTATTCCTGCGGCTGCGACACTATTCATGCGGCTGCGGCACTATTCATGCGGCACTATTCATTCCTGCGGCTGCGGTACTATTCATGCGGCTGCGGCACTATTCATTCCATACGGCTGCGGTACTATTCATGCGGCACTATTCATCGTCCCTGCCAAAATTAGGACAGATAAACTTGAAAATATCCAAATCTTATTTTGGCCATAACTTTCTCAAAACAAGTCGAAATCTAACTTTTCAAAGGTCCATTTTGGATAAAATTGAATTCTCTACAACATAAAACAATCAAAACTTAAAAATAATAAAGTTTGATAGATCAAAACTCAAGAAAACCAAAAGTGCAACCAACTAAGATCTACAAGAAATAAACCATAGAAAATTAAAAATGTCGAGTACTAAAGTGTCTTAGAATCTCGTGAGAAAGATAATGGAACAACAAAAATGCAGTTTCTCCATGAAGCAAGTTGCACTTGCCTAGGACTTGGTAGGTAGGAGGAGTAAATGAAGAAGATGAAGAAGTAAAAGAAGAAGTAAATGAGAAGAGAGAGAAGTAGTTGAGTTTTATATATACTAACCCTCTCCATCTCAAACCAAGCCAAGCCAAGCCAAACCAAGTCAAATAAACCAAATCAAGATTAAACCAAGACTAGGGTAAGCAAAACAAGTCTAACTACGGTCCACCTGATAAATGTCAGAAATCTCGTATACGCATACGAAAATACGTATAACGGGAAACGGGAGTGACAACTCTACCCACCTTAGAAGAATTCCATCCTCAGAATTTAATCAAGAGGCTAGAGATGTCGGGACAAGCTATATTAATCATAAGCAAGCTACGACTAGCAGTCAATCAAGCAATCATTTATGCAATCAAGGAATTAAAAGCATAAGGCATAAGGAAGACATTATACCTTATGAGTCAAATAGGTGTGGATATCGCGAACGAATATCATCCTCATGCTCCTACGTTGACTCACCCAAAGAGTGGTGACCCCAAGCAACACGGACTAAGCTAATAGTCTTGTTCTTGAGTACCTTCTCCCTTCGGTCCAATATGGATACGGGCCATTCCTCATACGAAAGGTTGGTGCCAACACCAATTCCGAATGATCAAGGACATGGCTCGGATCCAGGATGTACCGTCGCAATTGGGATACATGGAATATGTCATGTACCTCACTTAACGACGGCAGAAGAGCGAGACGTGTAACCCCTCTTCCCGAATTTCCAAATTTGTATTTTTTTTAGTAAATATTTTGATGTTCGAGAACAATTTTTAATTTAAAATTCTTTTATTTGACGAAAGGATTCGTCAAAATTATTTTTATATTGTAGAAATTTGAATTTATAGGATACCTTTTAAATGTTGTTTGATCATATGGATATCAATTGAATCCTAATCAATTGTATTTGATTGATTAAGTTTAAATCTTTTTTGATTTTTATTGATAATATTAAATATTTTGAGATGTTCTAATCTTGTTTTAATAAAAATCTTTATTAAATAAAATTATCGAAATTATGAAAGTATTTGTTTATTATTTTGAATGTTTATTAATTATTTTATTTTATTTTAAATATCATGATTAGAAATAAATCCTCTCTTTGAAAATATAAAATGTTATTGGCTATTATCTTTGTATTACAAAACTAGTTAAACTCTCATGGTTTGAAAGGCATAAATAGTTTTGAATGAGATTTTGAATAATAAAAATATATTTAAAATTTTTTCAATGATAACGTTATATTCAATTACGATGATAACTATTTGTTTAAAAATAGGATTATTTTATGGTAATATACTTTAAATGTTTATGGAGATTAATATTCTGATTTGAATTTATACGATTTAAAATATTTGACATTATAGAATTATTATTGTAAATCATCTTGCGATAGGAACATTTTTACTTAAATGAAAGTTACGTGAATTTTATCCATGGGAGTTTATATTATTTGATACATATTGAGTATTACTTTTATTCGCAATCATTCAAGAGTTATGGTTAGAGTATATTAGTTGGATAAGGATGTATAATACTTGAAGTATATTAGTGTCTGCATATGATCCTATCCACAACTGATATGATTCGGGTAGATGGATGGAGCGATAGATAGATAGGAATAAACTATTATAAAGATAATAGTATAGTAGCATTCTATTCCTATAACGCCATATACGCCCTCACTTTTCTATTGTATATATGAATATCATCACCATCAATCCACCCTGTCCGCGCTCGATCCCTCGACCATCCTTTTCCGTCGTCAATAACCCGCCAATCGGCCACCATAGTCACCAACCCCCGCCGTCATCGCCACAACCACCACCAGTAAGCACCAACTTTATCACCATCACAACCGTGGCCGACCCTCACCGTCAGCGTCGCCGTAGAATTCTTCCGCCGACCGGAGCCGTAAGCCCTCGCCGCCACCCACCGGAACCCACTCCTCAACTGCCATCACCGCCACCTAAGATCCGGAGCTCCGCAGCGGCCGCTGTCGAGTTCTCTCCTCCCCGCGTCGACTGTCGACGTCGTGCGCAGAGCTCGGAGAAGTGCAGCGCCCTTCGCCGCCGGTGGGAAATCTTGCGCCGCGCCTCCGCCGAACAAACCCGGCGACCCCTCCCTCTTTTTCGCTCCCGACGTGCCGCTCCAGATCTCGAGGACCCCGCTGCTTCGCCAAACTCCGGTGAGCTCCTACTACTACTCTTTCCCCTCTTCCTCTTCTCTCGATCTCTCTCTCTCTCTCTTCCCATCGTGTTCTTCTCTGAAGAAACATTAGGAAAGAGAGTTATATTTCCCCTCCTTCTCTTTCTTACATTATTCCACTAATAATGCACATAAATGCACATGAGGAAGAATGTACCTTCATTGTCATTGAAAACCGAGAAAGGAAGGGAAGAAAGTATTAATTATCATACCATATAGTATAAGTAATATATTATTTTATAAACTGTATAATAGTTAACCATATTTTATAGATTTTGTGAAGTTGTGATACTACCACTTTGTTTCTGTCGGTTTTCATGACATGGGCTTATGTACATTCATGTATGCTGCTAGTGTCTACTGCCATGCCAATTTGTTCATGCCATGGACTTATTATTATTATTTTATATTATTATTATTAGCCATGCCAATTTGTTCATGCCGTGGACTTACTACTATTATTATTATTATTATTATTATTATTATTATTATAATGTTATTTGGGTTAATTATTAGAATTATTTAAACTCTTTTGGTAAATATACATATTCCCTAAAATTATATTACTGGAAGAGTGGAATTTAGTTTGGACCTAACGTCCTACACAAATGGTTCAATCAAATCTTTTGGGCTTTTATTCAATTTATAATCAATTGTTTTATATAAGTATATAAGATAAATATTTTCTTAAAAGGGACGGGGTGATAATACCTACTATACTCCTAAATATATAGTTATTTTTTTATGATGATTTTTCTAGAATATTTTAGCTAAATAAGAATACATAATTTCAAGGTACCATAAATAGGTTATGAATATTTTCTACAGGCTTTTGCATTTCAAAATTATTAATTGGGTTCGATATGATATTATTAATAGAATTTTTATATAATTATTGGCATAAATATTTGGGCTTTCATTTGTATGGGTTTTCTTGTGTTTCAAAGATTGGTTTTGGAATTATTTTAGGTTTAGGCTTCAAAGCCCAATGAATAAATTGCCTTGATGCTTTTATTTAAATTAACTATTAGTATGGACCTTGGCTCTATTATACTTTTGGGTTATTAATGTTTTTAAATTATGAGTTTTGTTGATATTTAAACAAGGGTTTTCGAAGATAATCTAAATATCGTATGTAGTTAAACATAAGTCTTAAACTTGACATTATCTTCCAAATAGATTTATAATATGTTAAATAAGTTGTATATAAATATTTTTTTTCAAATGTTGGGCTTTTGATTAAATGAAGTCTGAAATTATATTTAAAATATATATTAGCTTAAAATAAATAAATATAAGAATATAATATTTTTAAGATATGGTTCGACTAAAGGTTTAACTTCTCCTAAATCCTAAATCTTTTCCTCTCCGATTTAGAATATTCTCGATCGTGACGATTTTGGATTTCTTCGTATCGATCTTAGGTAATTGGATGATTCTGAACTCAATGGAATTATTGGTTTCACCAGCAAAGGACCTCAGGCAAGTGCACTTTCTGATTGCTTTCCGATTCATAGTAGTCTTTTCATTTCATGTCTATACATATATCTTGCTGCTTGTTGACACGCTCGTCACACGGAGTAGTCGGAGGAGAAATATCTTAGTACACATGTGAACTACCCAGAAATATTCCCAAAATGTCTATTATTGCATGAGCAGCTGCACACACACGTGCAGTGAGCCGAATTTACCCCCTAACCGTTCACATGTCGAAACAGATATTTCACACCACCTAGATAGATGTCTTTTATTAGTTTTTCCTTGTTTACTCCTCTATCGTGCTATGTCATCAGTTTTCTTACAGCTTTCATATTCCATATGCTATTTTCATGTCTTGTTAATTCTATTGTGTTTTGCATTGCCGTCGGTTTGTGTACTTGTTCCAATCCTGACTGGATAACCAACATTTTTCAGGTTTAGCCGCTATCACTCTTAGCACTGGGGAAGACTTGGGTATGCTGAAGACAACCTAAAAATAGATAACATTGTACCATTTTCATTAATTGTAAATTTTTGTATTCTCTTTATTATAAATGTTGTAACTATTGTAATAAATCTAGAAATACGAATGAGCAGCAAATATTTTGTTTTGAGCATTTATTTTTTGCGGGCTTAACAGCGTTCTAACCGCCGACTCTGCGGCGTAGGCTGGCTTGGACACGTCTCGTATCCGAAAGCAGGTGCGGGTCGTGACAAGACGATAGGACACATCACCTCACTACCAGAATAAGTCATTTTAGCGACGCCTGAAGACGTCGTGTCGTCGCTCTTTGCGACGTAATATTTAGTGTCGCTACAAGTCGGTAAATTTACCGACGAATTGCCGACGAGACGTCGGTGAGTTAGTGACATATACAAAGTCGCTAGACGTCGGTAAATCCTAGGAATTTATGGTGATAATTAGCGACGTTTACCGACGTTTACCGACGTCCTCCGACGTAAATGCGCGTCGCTAAACGTCGGTAGACTGGATAATATTAATTATCTACCGACGTTTATCGACGCACATTTACGTCGGAGGACGTCGGTAAACGTCGGTAAACGTCGCTAATTCTGCAAAAAAAAAAAAAAAAATACAGAATGTCCATTTCTTCCTGCAGTTTAAAAGCTAACCATTTCTCACTGTAGAATAGGATCCAAACAATCACAGAATGTCCATTTCTCACTGTACACAGGTTTCAGTCCCTATAACCAAGTCTACAACAATTACACAAAATATGGTTGTCAGAATAGCTCAGAACACAACCCAAAATTCACATAATATCCAAGTCTACAACAATCATTCTAGTAATGTCCAAATCTGGTTCGTAAGACAAACTAAACATAATCAGTTCTATTTCACATGCTTAATTGCCAAGTATGGAAACGAATGGCTCAGAACACAACCCAAGATTCATTCAAGCATACATTAGTGTGAATCATCTATGTTCTGTACATATGGTGTAGTATATGTTCTTATCGTATCTAGTATCTGAAGAATGTAACAGAATCAAGATGAACTCACATAATGTAATACTAAGACATCATCTACTACTATATAAGATATAGTGATAGGTTGTCGTATCATCATTGCCGAAGGATGAGGGTCGAAGGACAGTTAACTTTATCTACGGTTATATAGTTTTCTGCCTCGCCAGTCGAATGGCTTAATTGCCAAGTATGGGAAGGAATGGCTCAGAACACAACCCAAAATTCATTCTAGCATACATTAGTGTGAATCATCTATGTTCTGTACATATAGTGTAGTATATGTTCTTATCGTATCTAGTATCTGAAGAATGTAACAGAATCAAGATGAACTCACATAATGTAATACTAAGACATCATCTACTACTATATAAGATATAGTGATAGGGGCTCACCGGAGGGAGGAGAAGGGGCTCGCGGTGGAGGAGGAGGATGAGCGGCGCCGGAGGGAAGGGGGTCGGGCTGTCGTCGAGGTCGGGGAAGAGGGGCGGGAACAAAAATTTGGGGAGAGGGAGAAATGAAAAGTCGAACCGAGGAAACCCTTTTATCAGAAATTAGCGACGACGGCAAATACGTCGCAAAGCGTCGGTATTCGTTTAATATTCGGCGACGTAATAATCTTTGCGACGCTAAACGTCACTGAACTAATAAAACTAGCGACGTTTTCCGACAAATCAACGACGTTGGTTTTTATTACACTAAAGGTAGTCGCAATATGTCGCTAATCAGCGACGTATTGTGACGCATACTTTCGGAGTCGCTATCACGAATGGCTCAGAACACAACCCAAGATTCATTCAAGCATACATTAGTGTGAATCATCTATGTTCTGTACATATGGTGTAGTATATGTTCTTATCGTATCTAGTATCTGAAGAATGTAACAGAATCAAGATGAACTCACATAATGTAATACTAAGACATCATCTACTACTATATAAGATATAGTGATAGGTTGTCGTATCATCATTGCCGAGGGATAAGGGTCGGAGGACGTCGGTAAACGTCGCTAAATCTGCAAAAAAAATAAAAAAATAAAATACAGAATATCCATTTCTCCCTGCAGTTTAAAAAGTAACCATTTCTCACTGTAGAATAGGATCCAAAACAATCACAGAATGTCCATTTCTCGTTGTACACAGGTTTCAGTCCCTATAACCAAGTCTACAACAATCACACAAAATATGGGAAGGAATGGCTCAGAACACAACCCAAAATTTATTCTAGCATACATTAGTGTGAATCATCTATGTTCTGTACATATGGTGTAGTATATGTTCTTATCGTATCTAGTATCTGAAGAATGTAACAGAATCAAGATGAACTCACATAATGTAATACTAAGACATCATCTACTACTATATAAGATATAGTGATAGGTTATCGTATCATCATTGCCGAAGGATGAGGGTCGAAGGACAGTCAACTTTATCTACGGCTACATAGCTTCTGCCTCGCCAGTCGAATGGCTGCAGGGACTATGTCCTGATCACCATGTCGTACCGTAGATTAATGCAAATGGAGCTGGAGCCAAAATATAGAAACCAAAATATGATATCCACCTCAAGTGTAGAGTCGGAGGAGAAGATCTTTTCTATCCTCTCCCTCCCTCACGCTATCAACGTCACAACTTTTCCACCTCAAGTTCTGATCAAGCATTTTCCTTCTCCTCTCCTCCACCATGGCTCTGAACCTATCTGCTCCTCCTTACTTCCCTTCTTCTTATTTGACTCTCTCAGCCACATATGATATCCAGCTCAAGTGTAGAGTCGGGGGAGAAGAAGTGGACATGAAGAGGAGGAGGAAGCAGCACAGCCGGCGGCATGACCCGGAGGAAGTACAGAGGTTTTCTTCAACATATGTAGGAGAACTATAAGGATATATCTTTTCACAAACATATCACCTTGTCAAAGACCCTTAATGTGACAACCATATTACCACGGTGTCGGAAAACTAATATGTCATAATTTTATAAGCATGTGTTTTGACATAATCCTCCAACCGGATTTCAGTTCTATGTAATAATGCAAGATTACGACATAGGAGGAAAGAGTTGGAAGGATTATGTAAAAATACACGGCTTAGAAAATTATGACATGTTAGTCTTCCGATACCGCCGGTAACATGGTTGTCACATTAAGGGTCTTTGACAAGATGACATATTGTGAAAAGATATATCCTTATAGTTCTCCTACGTATGTTGAAGAAAACCTCTGTACTTCCTCCGGGTCATACCGCCGGCTGTGCTGCTACCCCCTCCTCTTCATGTTCACTTCTTCTCCCCCGACTCTACACTTGAGCTGGATATCATATGTGGCTGAGAGAGTCAAATAAGAAGAAGAAAAGTAGGGAGGAGCAGATGGGTCTATAGCCATGGTGGAGGAGAGGAGAAGGCAAAACTGAATCAGCATTGTCTTCCGGATCGTCCTCATCAAGGTATAACGGGCTGCTCAGCGTGCCCAGCTTCTTCAACTTCTCGCTGGCTGCAGAGTCGAAATGGGAACGGGTCCTCTTTGCCGGCCCGGAGCTCTGACTCGCACTCGTCGCCGCGCTACTGGTTTTTTCCTCCTCCTCTGACACGGGTCATAAGAAAAGAAATTTCGTACTTCTTCTTCACATAAACATCATTGCCGCCTTGTACTCGAGCCTCCTCATCTGTGACGCTATCCGACTTCTCGGTGCCTTGGATAGCGTCACAGATGAGGAGGCTCGAGTACAAGGCGGCAATGATGTTTATGTGAAGAAGAGGTACGAAATTTCTTTTCTTATGACCCGCGTCAGAGGAGGAGAGGAAACCAGTAGCACGGCGACGAGTGCGAGTTAGAGCTCCGGGCCGGCAAAGAGGACCCGTTTCCATTTCGACTCTGCAGCCAGCGAGAAGTTAAAGAAGCTGGGCACGCTGAGCAGCCCGTTATGCCTTGATGAGGACGATCCGGAAGACAATGCTGATTCAGTTTTGCCTTCCTTGGATGGTATTGATTCTGTAGATCCGTGTATAAAAGAGGAAGAGATTGGAAGTAGAGTGGACCCGAGGGAAATGAGAGATTGGAAGCTGGGTTAATATCCAAGAAGTGAAAGAGAGTCGAGGATTCTGATAGGTTGTCGTATCATCATTGCCGAGGGATGAGGGTCGGAGGACAGTCAACTTTATCTACGGCTATATAGTTTCTGCCTCGCCAGTCGAATGGCTGCAGGGACTATGTCCTGATCACCAGGTCGTACCGTAGATTAGTGCAAATGGAGCTGGAGCCAAAATACAGAAACCAAAATATAAAATACAGAAACCAAAATACAAAATACAGAAACCAAAATACAAAATACAGAAACCAAAATACAAATATAGAATCCAAAATAGGACCCTCTGTAAGAACGGATGGCTCAGAACACAACACAACCGGAGAGGATATTCTGAGAGATCCATCTGAGAGGGACGTATACTCTGAGAGATCACCTTTACAAAAATTATATCAGTAGTGGGATCGAGTATTGGAGGAGATATTATCAAAGTAGTACTCAGATGGGTCTCTCACCGTTACTATTTTTTTCTGACAGCATGGTGGATGTGCTCCGTCCACAGATTCTTGCTCCGAGCCAAAACTTTGTCCCGGAGCTCAAGTGGACATCCTTGGTGTAGAGCTCGAGTGAGAGGTTCCTGACAGCATGGTGGTCTCCTTTGTTAAAGTATCTGTCCTCGTCCCACAACCAATGTGGGATGAGAACGGATACTTTAACAAAGGAGGCCACCATGCTGTCAGGAACCTCTCACTCGAACTCTACACCAAAGATGTCCACTTGATCTCCGGGACAAAGTTTTGGCTCGGAGCAAGAATCTGTGGACGGAGCACATCCACCATGCTGTCAGGAAAAAATAGTAACGGTGAGAGACCAATCTGCGTAGGACGTATACTTTGATAATATCTCCTCCAACACTCGATCCCACTACTGATATAATTCTTGTAAAGGTGATCTCTCAGAGTATACATCCCTCTCAGATGGATCTCTCAGAGTATCCTCTCCGGTTGGGTTGTCGTATCATCATTGCCGAGGATGAGGGTCGGAGGACAGTCTACTTTATCTACGGATACATAGTTTCTGCCTCTCCAGTCGAATGGCTGCAGGGACTATGTCCTGATCACCATGTCGTAGTCCAATATAATCCAGAGATTGACACAGTTCTAATTCATATATGTAGTCCAATACAAATAGTCTAATACAAAAACAACCCAATACAAATAGTCCAATACAAATAAGTACTAATAGCTAATGAGAACCACGCTGCTCACGCAAACGCTCAGTGATACGTTCACGCAACCACCTCGAAAAAGCGAATTTTTGGCGCGAGGAGAGATGTCGTCCCTTGCAAGGACTGCATAAAGAGAACTCTCGGTCTCACTAGCTACCGGTGCTGGATGGATAGAACTCCCGGTCTCACTAGCAACCGGTGCCACTTCCTCCTCAACTGTAGGAGGAGCCACCTCAGCATTCACTGTTTTCTTCAAACGACGTGCCGCTCCTCGGGTCATGGGTGCCATCTGGTAAGATCGCTAGTCACAAATAATATAATTGTAACATAAGCAAGCTAACTAAAGGAACCATCATGTAATTTGAGTACATTTTCGAAAGCCGATAAGGTATGAGAAATTCGAATTTTTTGCCAAGTGTGAGAACGGATAGCTCAGAACACAATCCAAGATTCATTCAAGTATACATTAGTGTGAATAATCTATGTTCTGTACATATGGTGTAGTATATGTTCTTATCGTATCTAGTATCTGAAGAATGTAACAGAATCAAGATGAACTCACATAATGTAATACTAAGACATCATCTACTACTATATAAGATATAGTGATAGGTTGTCGTATCATCATTGCCGAGGGATGAGGGTCGGAGGACAGTCAACTTTATCTACGGTTACATAGTTTCTGCCTCGCCAGTCGAATTGCTGCAGGGACTATGTCCTTGAGACAGTGAACATATACACCATGAATCCAAACCCCATATTCACATTTACTAATCCAAATGGATGCAGGGACTATGTCCTTGCCTCTCCGGTTGGTTGTCGTATCATCATTGCCGAGGGATGAGGGTCGGATGACAGTCAACTTTATCTACGACTACATAGTTTCTGTCCTCGCCAGTCGAATGGCTGCAGGGACTATAATAAGACACAATTCACCAAACAGAACCATACTGTAGAACTCACACTTTAAGACAATAGATGAAGGAAGACTTGTATGGAGGATCGATAGGGTTGAGCGATGTCATTTTATTCTACAAAGAGAACCATACTGTAGAACTCATACTGTAGAACTCACACTTTAACACAATTCTACAAAGAGTTGTCATAGGGTGTTGAGCGATGTCATTTTATTCTTTTCTTCTTCTTCTTCTTGGGATTTTTGAGTATTGGATCTTGAGAGACATATATAGCTAGAACTTACGAAGAATGGAATACCATACTTCAACAAATAGATGTTGACTAATTGGTTCATATACTTGTTGTCTAAAATAAGTGTAGGAATGTTGCAAGGTGAAACAATGTATCAAACACTATATCGAAACCCAAACCCAATTTGCAAATCCAAATTAATACGAAAATACACAAGTGTATGTAGGGGATTAAATGTACAGAGGTGAAATACATATATATGCAAGCTTGGGGGTGTCCACGTGTCCAACAAATGGACACAAAGTGTCCAAAACCTCATGAACACACTGTATCAGTAAACACATGGCCGTAAAGTGTCTCCGTATCCATTTTGGACACGAAAAACACCTCAATTAGGTTAGGGTTTACCTTCAGTCTCCTCGCGGTAGTGGAGGAGGAGGAGGAGGACAAGTTCGGTTGTGGAGGAGGAGGGGATTAAGTGTACAGAGGTGAAATACATATATATGCAAGCTTGGGGGTGTCCACGTGTCCAATAAATGGACACAAAGTGTCCGAAACCTCACGAACACACTGTATCAGTGAACACATGGTCGTAATGTGTCTCCGTGTCCATTTTGGACACGAAAAACATACTCAATTAGGGTTAGGGTTTACCTTCAGTCTCCTCGCGGTGGTGGGAGGAGGAGGATCTCGCGGTGGAGAAGGAGAAGGGGCTCGCGGTGGAGGAGGAGGATGAGCGGCGCCGGAGGGAAGGGGGTGGCTGTCGTCGAGGTCGGGGAAGAGGGGGCGGGAAAATAAAATTTGGAGAGAGGGAGAAATGAAAAGTCCAACCGAGGAAACCCTTTTTATCAGAAATTAGCGACGTCCAAAAATACGTCGCAAAGCGTCGGTAACCGTTTAATATTCAGGCGACTTATTAATCATTGCGACGCTAAACGTCGCTGAACTAATAAAACTAGCGACGTTTTCCGACAAATCAACGACGTTGATTTTTATTACACTAATGGTAGTCGCAATATGTCGCTGTTTGTCGCTATCAGCGACGTATTATGACGCAAAATTTAGGAGTCGCTAAATCCAAAAATATTAGCGACGTTTTAAGTTGGCGTCGCTAATTTCGTCGCTAATATGACTTATTTTGGTAGTGCCTACTCGCTCAAGGATATCGAACGGTCCTATGTACCTAGGACTAAGCTTTCCCCGTACGCCGAATCGAATGACTGTCACGGGTAGGCGAGATCCTAAGGAACACGTGGTCGCCGACTGAAAACTCAAGGGGACGCCGATGAGAATCGGTCCAATGGCGCTGGCGATCTTGGGCAACTCGAAGATGATCTCTGACTTGTCTGACCACCTCGATTGTCTGCGTAATCATCTCTGGACCAAGCATCTGCCTCTCACCTACATCATCCCATGCTAATGGGATCTACACTTCCTGCCATACAGTGCTTCAAAGGGTGCCATCTGGATACTAGCCTGGAAACTGTTGTTATAGGAGAATTCCACGAGATGCAGGTGATCTTCCCACGAACCACCGAAGTCGAGTGTACATAACCGTAACATATCTTCAAAAGTCTGGATCGTGACGTTCTGACTGACCATCTGTCTGCGGATGATAAGCTGAACTGAACTTGAGACGAGTCTCCAAGCTCTCTTGAAGACTCTGCCAAAAGTGCGATGTGAATCTTGAATCTCTGTCTGATATGATACTAACTGTCACTCCATGCAATCTGACAATCTGCCTGAGGTACATCTTTGCTAGCTGATCCGTCGACTGACCAATTCTGAAGGAAAGAAAATGAGCTACCTTGGTGAGTCTGTCAACTATAACCCAGATAGCATCTCTTCCAGCTGGGGATTTAGGTAACCCAGTTACAAAATTCATGGTAATGTGCTCCCATTTCCATTCTAGGATCGGTAAAGGTTGAAGAAGTCCAGCTGGTCTCTGATGTTCAGCCTTAACTTGTTGACAAACTAAACAACGAGAGACAAACCGAGCTATCTCCCTCTTCATGCCATTTCACCAGAAATGCTGACGGATATCTCGGTACATCTTCGTGCCACCGGAATGAATTGAATACTGAGAACTGTGAGCCTCTGCCATGATCTCTTGTCTGATATTACCATTGGGTACACAAAGACGTCTCCCATGTCGGAGAGTACCATCTTCGTGAACACATAACTCTGGTCTCCGTCCTGCTATACACTCTGCTCTGAGCCGCTGAAGCTTGGAATCTGCTGATTGCGCCATCTTGATCCTTTCAACTATGCTGGACTGAACTTGCATACTGGCTATCAACGCCACATTGGTAGGAAGAACAACTTCAATACCCATCTTCTGAAGATCCGCTAATAACTCTGGTTGTGCTGTTAGAAAATAAACGCCAGCTCTCCTGCTCAATGCATCTGCAACAACATTAGCCTTTCCAGGATGATACTGCAAGTTGATGTCATAATCGACAAGTAGCTCTAGCCATCTCCTCTGACGCATGTTAAGATCCTTCTGGGTAAACATATACTTCAGACTCTTGTGGTCGGTGAAAATCTTCACCCGATCTCCATATAAATAATGCCTCCAAAGCTTTAATGCAAAAACTACTGCTGCTAATTCCAAGTCATGGGTAGGATAATTCCTCTCATGGTCACGAAGCTGACGTGATGTATAAGCGACTACCTTACCATGCCGCATCAAGACGCATCCTAATCCTCTGCCGGAAGCGTCACAATAGACTGAAAATCCTCCAGTCCCGTCTGGAAGCGTGAGAATGGGAGCCATCATCAATCTCTGCTTCAACTTCTCAAATGAACTCTGACACTCTGCTGTCCAAGTAAACTGCACATCCTTGCGGGTCAACTGCGTCAGTGGTGCTGAAATTTGAGCGACGTCTGAGATAAACCGCCGGTAATAGCCAGCCAATCCTAGGATACTCCGAACTTCTGCGACGGTACTGGGAACTGGCCATGATTCTATAGCCACTATCTTCTGGGGGTCCACTTCCACTCCACCTCTGGTGATGATGTGACCTAAGTATGAGATACGATCGAGCCAAAACTCATACTTACTAAACTTCGCGTACAACTGGTGCTCTATGAGAATATAAAGAACTACACGAAGATGCTACTCATGATCTGCCACATTCTTGCTATAGACTAAGATGTCGTCTATAAACACTATCATGAACTGGTCCAAATAGGGCATGAAGATACGATTCATGAGGTCCATGAATACGGCTGGCGCATTGGTCGCTCCAAATGGTATAACAAGGAACTCCCAATGCCCATATCTGGATCTGAATGTTGTCTTCGGGATGTCTTGCTATCTAACTCTGATCTGATGGTATCCTGACCGCAAGTCAATCTTCGAGAATACTGCCGCTCCTCTGAGTTGATCAAATAAATCATCTATCCTTGGTAGAAGATATCTGTTCTTGATTGTTACAGAATTCAAGGTACGATAATCAATACATAATCTTGACGTACCATCCTTCTTTTTCACAAGAAGTATCGGGGCTCCCCAAGGTAATCCACTAGTACGAATGAATTTCTTGGTTCTGAGTTCTTCAATCATCTTGTATAAGATCTCTAACTCTGAAGGTGCCATCCTGTAGACTCTCCCTGACACTGGTGCCGTCCCTGGAAGCAAATCAATGGTGAACTCTATCTCTCTCTCTGGGGGCATGCCTGGAAGCTCTTCAGAAAATATATCAGGAAACTCTTCAACAACTCTGGAAAACTGAACTGTCACTGCTACTGCGATCCGCAATACTGGTAGAGAAGGTTCTACTTTGCCTCTGGAAAATGAAAACTCTGCCTCACCGGAAATACCAAAAATAATCCTGCCAATATGGCAGTCGATTCTTGCGTATTGATCCTTCAACCAATCCATTCCTAGGACCACATCATAGTCGATCATCGGGAATTCTATCAACCTAGCGGGAAACTCTCTACTGTCACGCCCCGACCCAGGAAATCGCTCGTCCTCGCTAGATTTAACCCGAATCATCGTCCTCGCTGGGGCGTGATGCCGCACGAGCCTGGATTTGCGCTCGTGCAAGGCAAGATAACAGGTTCACGTAGAACTATCTCAAATCGATAACATAAGCAGCGGAAGAAAACAAAGAATAACATAAGAATCTCTTTTATTCATATTGAACTGAAGGTTACAAAGGCTCTGAATAGCCCAACATAAAATGCCAATTGGCTACAACACTCATGATCTCTCTAGCTCACAAAGGATTACATTGTTCCATACATTATGCCCCTTTATAGCCACCAAGTAGTCTTCGGCCGAACATCTCCATGTCGCAAGTCCGAACGCATATGCGGAAGCTCCTCTTGAACGCCAAGGACTCCATGCCTCGGCACGTCCAAGCCAAGCTCCGCCCCGAACTGATCATAACCTGAGCCTGCACAGAAACTAGTGGGGGCTTAGTGCTTTCGTCCTCGCTTCGCACTGATCAAGACCCGCTCGCACCCAGACCAAACACTTATCATTTAGTGAGCAAGCATCTTAATTTGTGATCTTTCTATTTAGCCTTAGGATCAGTTTCATAGCAATACTCATGCATAGCAACTTATCTTAAATGTGTCCCGTACCGTGTTCCTGCAACAGACACAGTTAGCCATAACATAAACATAAACATAGTGTTCGTGCTCCTCTCCGTCCCGTTACCTTAGCCTGCAGTGGTTAGAACTTAACATAAAATCATCTCATTTACGTAAGCGACCAATCATAAACTTAGACCAATCATAAACGTAAACATATGCATAATGGGTAGCAGGCCCTGCGCCTGCACCCAGCTCTCATCTCAGCCTACCGGCCCTATCTATATGAAGGTCACGGTATTTCGCACCGTAATGGACTTGGCATCTCATATGTGTAAGCCTACAATCGCTTCGATACGGGTTGCTAGCCCAGTATCCGAAGGATCCCAAACTTACGGATATCATAGCTTATCACAGCACTGGACGGTCGCAATCTGTCCGAGTATTGTGCACCATAAATACCACACATAATTCCCTCCTAGGCCGAACGGTCCCGGCTCCCCGGCGTAACCGTTCGAGGGAAGCCGTACCCGTGCACGGGCAATCCGAGTCCATTGACCATGCAATACGTTCTATATCATACAATCCATAGCATACCAACCGATCTCGTATTCCATAAACATAGTGTCGCACATAAACGGTTTCCCGTGCCATAAACGGTTTCCCGTACCATAAACATAATCCACCATTCATATGGGGAGCTCCGTCGACGTTATGCCCCAACACATCCATATTGATGCACGATGCCCAACGGCTTAGTCGTCTCGTACTCATAATCACGCGTCCCGTTCATAATGTTATTCGCATAGCCTAC
>JANAVB010022593.1:7269047-7426677 GCA_029216955.1 Iris pallida
TCCTTTGTTAAAGTATCTGTCCTCGTCCACAACCAATGTGGGATGAGAACGGATACTTTAACAAAGGAGGCCACCATGCTGTCAGGAACCTCTCACTCGAACTCTACACCAAAGATGTCCACTTGATCTCCGGGACAAAGTTTTGGCTCGGAGCAAGAATCTGTGGACGGAGCACATCCACCATGCTGTCAGGAAAAAATAGTAACGGTGAGAGACCAATCTGCGTAGGACGTATACTTTGATAATATCTCCTCCAACACTCGATCCCACTACTGATATAATTCTTGTAAAGGTGATCTCTCAGAGTATACATCCCTCTCAGATGGATCTCTCAGAGTATCCTCTCCGGTTGGGTTGTCGTATCATCATTGCCGAGGGATGAGGGTCGGAGGACAGTCTACTTTATCTACGGATACATAGTTTCTGCCTCTCCAGTCGAATGGCTGCAGGGACTATGTCCTGATCACCATGTCGTAGTCCAATATAATCCAGAGATTGACACAGTTCTAATTCATATATGTAGTCCAATACAAATAGTCTAATACAAAAACAACCCAATACAAATAGTCCAATACAAATAAGTACTAATAGCTAATGAGAACCACGCTGCTCACGCAAACGCTCAGTGATACGTTCACGCAACCACCTCGAAAAAGCGAAATTTTTGGCGCGAGGAGAGATGTCGTCCCTTGCAAGGACTGCATAAAGAGAACTCTCGGTCTCACTAGCTACCGGTGCTGGATGGATAGAACTCCCGGTCTCACTAGCAACCGGTGCCACTTCCTCCTCAACTGTAGGAGGAGCCACCTCAGCATTCACTGTTTTCTTCAAACGACGTGCCGCTCCTCGGGTCATGGGTGCCATCTGGTAAGATCGCTAGTCACAAATAATATAATTGTAACATAAGCAAGCTAACTAAAGGAACCATCATGTAATTTGAGTACATTTTCGAAAGCCAATAAGGTATGAGAAATTCGATTTTTTGCCAAGTGTGAGAACGGATAGCTCAGAACACAATCCAAGATTCATTCAAGTATACATTAGTGTGAATAATCTATGTTCTGTACATATGGTGTAGTATATGTTCTTATCGTATCTAGTATCTGAAGAATGTAACAGAATCAAGATGAACTCACATAATGTAATACTAAGACATCATCTACTACTATATAAGATATAGTAATAGGTTGTCGTATCATCATTGCCGAGGGATGAGGGTCGGAGGACAGTCAACTTTATCTACGGTTACATAGTTTCTGCCTCGCCAGTCGAATTGCTGCAGGGACTATGTCCTTGAGACAGTGAACATATACACCATGAATCCAAACCCCATATTCACATTTACTAATCCAAATGGATGCAGGGACTATGTCCTTGCCTCTCCGGTTGGTTGTCGTATCATCATTGCCGAGGGATGAGGGTCGGATGACAGTCAACTTTATCTACGACTACATAGTTTCTGTCTCGCCAGTCGAATGGCTGCAGGGACTATAATAAGACACAATTCACCAAACAGAACCATACTGTAGAACTCACACTTTAAGACAATAGATGAAGGAAGACTTGTATGGAGGATCGATAGGGTTGAGCGATGTCATTTTATTCTACAAAGAGAACCATACTGTAGAACTCATACTGTAGAACTCACACTTTAACACAATTCTACAAAGAGTTGTCATAGGGTGTTGAGCGATGTCATTTTATTCTTTTCTTCTTCTTCTTCTTGGGATTTTTGAGTATTGGATCTTGAGAGACATATATAGCTAGAACTTACGAAGAATGGAATACCATACTTCAACAAATAGATGTTGACTAATTGGTTCATATACTTGTTGTCTAAAATAAGTGTAGGAATGTTGCAAGGTGAAACAATGTATCAAACACTATATCGAAACCCAAACCCAATTTGCAAATCCAAATTAATACGAAAATACACAAGTGTATGTAGGGGATTAAATGTACAGAGGTGAAATACATATATATGCAAGCTTGGGGGTGTCCACGTGTCCAACAAATGGACACAAAGTGTCCAAAACCTCATGAACACACTGTATCAGTAAACACATGGCCGTAAAGTGTCTCCGTATCCATTTTGGACACGAAAAACACCTCAATTAGGTTAGGGTTTACCTTCAGTCTCCTCGCGGTAGTGGAGGAGGAGGAGGAGGACAAGTTCGGTTGTGGAGGAGGAGGGGATTAAGTGTACAGAGGTGAAATACATATATATGCAAGCTTGGGGGTGTCCACGTGTCCAATAAATGGACACAAAGTGTCCGAAACCTCACGAACACACTGTATCAGTGAACACATGGTCGTAATGTGTCTCCGTGTCTATTTTGGACACGAAAAACATACTCAATTAGGGTTAGGGTTTACCTTCAGTCTCCTCGCGGTGGTGGAGGAGGAGGATCTCGCGGTGGAGAAGGAGAAGGGGCTCGCGGTGGAGGAGGAGGATGAGCGGCGCCGGAGGGAAGGGGGTGGCTGTCGTCGAGGTCGGGGAAGAGGGGGCGGGAAAATAAAATTTGGGGAGAGGGAGAAATGAAAAGTCCAACCGAGGAAACCCTTTTTATCAGAAATTAGCGACGTCCAAAATATGTCGCAAAGCGTCGGTAACCGTTTAATATTCGGCGACTTATTAATCATTGCGACGCTAAACGTCGCTGAACTAATAAAACTAGCGACGTTTTCCGACAAATCAACGACGTTGATTTTTATTACACTAATGGTAGTCACAATATGTCGCTGTTTGTCGCTATCAGCGACGTATTGTGACGCAAAATTTAGGAGTCGCTAAATCCAAAAATATTAGCGACGTTTTAAGTTGGCGTCGCTAATTTCGTCGCTAATATGACTTATTTTGGTAGTGCCTACTCGCTCAAGGATATCGAACGGTCCTATGTACCTAGGACTAAGCTTTCCCCGTACGCCGAATCGAATGACGTCACGGGTAGGCGAGATCCTAAGGAACACATGGTCGCCGACTGAAAACTCAAGGGGACGCCGATGAGAATCGGTCCAATGGCGCTAGCGATCTTGGGCAACTCGAAGATGATCTCTGACTTGTCTGACCACCTCGATTGTCTGCGTAATCATCTCTGGACCAAGCATCTGCCTCTCACCTACATCATCCCATGCTAATGGAGATCTATACTTCCTGCCATACAGTGCTTCAAAGGGTGCCATCTGGATACTAGCCTGGAAACTGTTGTTATAGGAGAATTCCACGAGATACAGGTGATCTTCCCACGAACCACCGAAGTCGAGTGTACATGACCGTAACATATCTTCAAAAGTCTGGATCGTGCGTTCTGACTGACCATCTGTCTGCGGATGATAAGCTGAACTGAACTTGAGACGAGTCTCCAAGCTCTCTTGAAGACTCTGCCAAAAGTGCGATGTGAATCTTGAATCTCTGTCTGATATGATACTAACTGTCACTCCATGCAATCTGACAATCTGCCTGAGGTACATCTTTGCTAGCTGATCCGTCGACTGACCAATTCTGAAGGAAAGAAAATGAGCTACCTTGGTGAGTCTGTCAACTATAACCCAGATAGCATCTCTTCCAGCTGGAGATTTAGGTAACCCAGTTACAAAATTTATGGTAATGTGCTCCCATTTCTATTCTAGGATCGGTAAAGGTTGAAGAAGTCCAGCTGGTCTCTGATGTTCAGCCTTAACTTGTTGACAAACTAAACAACGAGAGACAAACCGAGCTATCTTCCTCTTCATGCCATTTCACCAGAAATGCTGATGGATATCTCGGTACATCTTCGTGCCACCGGAATGAATTGAATACTGAGAACTGTGAGCCTCTGCCATGATCTCTTGTCTGATATTACCACTGGGAACACAAAGACGTCTCCCATGTCGGAGAGTACCATCTTCGTGAACACATAACTCTGTTCTCCGTCCTGCTATACACTCTGCTCTGAGCCGCTGAAGCTTGGAATCTGCTGATTGTGCCATCTTGATCCTTTCAACTATGCTGGACTGAACTTGCATACTGGCCATCAACGCCACATTGGTAGGAAGAACAACTTCAATACCCATCTTCTGAAGATCCGCTAATAACTCTGGTTGTGCTGTTAGAAAATAAACTCCAGCTCTCCTACTCAATACATCTGCAACAACATTGGCCTTTCCAGGATGATACTGCAAGTTGATGTCATAATCGACAAGTAGCTCTAGCCATCTCCTCTGACGCATGTTAAGATCCTTCTGGGTAAACATATACTTCAGACTCTTGTGGTCGGTGAAAATCTTCACCCGATCTCCATATAAATAATGCCTCCAAAGCTTTAATGCAAAAACTACTGCTGCTAATTCCAAGTCATGGGTAGGATAATTCCTCTCATGGTCACGAAGCTGACGTGATGTATAAGCGACTACCTTACCATGCTGCATCAAGACGCATCCTAATCCTCTGCCGGAAGCGTCACAATAGACTGAAAATCCTCCAGTCCCGTCTGGAAGCGTGAGAATGGGAGCCATCATCAATCTCTGCTTCAACTTCTCAAATGAACTCTGACACTCTGCTGTCCAAGTAAACTGCACATCCTTGCGGGTCAACTGCGTCAGTGGTGCTGAAATTCGAGCGACGTCTGAGATAAACCGCCGGTAATAGCCAGCCAATCCTAGGATACTCCGAACTTCTGCGACGGTACTAGGAACTGGCCATGATTCTATAGCCACTATCTTCTGGGGGTCCACTTCCACTCCACCTCTGGTGATGATGTGACCTAAGTATGAGATACGATCGAGCCAAAACTCATACTTACTAAACTTCGCGTACAACTGGTGCTCTATGAGAATATAAAGAACTACACGAAGATGCTACTCATGATCTGCCACATTCTTGCTATAGACTAAGATGTCGTCTATAAACACTATCATGAACTGGTCCAAATAGGGCATGAAGATACGATTCATGAGGTCCATGAATACGGCTGGCACATTGGTCGCTCCAAATGGTATAACAAGGAACTCCCAATGCCCATATCTGGATCTGAATGTTGTCTTCGGGATGTCTTGCTCTCTAACTCTGATCTGATGGTATCCTGACCGCAAGTCAATCTTCGAGAATACTGCCGCTCCTCTGAGTTGATCAAATAAATCATCTATCCTTGGTAGAGGATATCTGTTCTTGATTATTACAGAATTCAAGGTACGATAATTAATATATAATCTTGACGTACCATCCTTCTTTTTTACAAGAAGTATCGGGGCTCCCCAAGGTAATCCACTAGCACGAATGAATTTCTTGGTTCTGAGTTCTTCAATCATCTTGTATAAGATCTCTAACTTTGAAGGTGCCATCCTGTAGACTCTCCCTGACACTGGTACCGTCCCTAGAAGTAAATCAATGGTGAACTCTATCTCTCTCTGTGGGGGCATGCCTGGAAGCTCTTCAGAAAATATATCAGGAAACTCTTCAACAACTCTGGAAAACTGAACTGTCACTGCTACTGCGATCCGCAATACTGGTAGAGAAGGTTCTACTTCGCCTTTGGAAAATAAAAACTCTGCCTCACCGGGAATACCAAAAATAATCCTGCCAATATGGCAATCGATTCTTGCGTATTGATCCTTCAACCAATCCATTCCTAGGACCACATCATAGTCGATCATCGAGAATTCTATCAACCTAGCGGGAAACTCTCTACCGCCTACTACGATTCGACATGAGGAAAATACTCTATCTACTCCCACAAGACCGTTACCAGTAAGTATATTGAGCCTTACTGATAATGACTCGGGCTCCAGTCCTATCCGTGTAGCGAATCGTACAGACATAAATGAATGCGATGCACCCGAATCAAATAATACTGATACTAGAAAAGAGTTGACGAGAATGGTACCTGCCACCACCTCACCTGAAGCTAACTCTTCCTCCACGGTCAAAGCCATAGCCTGACCTTGCCTTCTTGGTGCTGGTCCCCTCTGCTGGTGACCTCTCTCCCTGTTCTGAATCTGAACTTGGACATACTGTTGAGCCTGAGGCGGCAATGGCCTCGAAGGTTGGTACTGCTGCTGCACTGGTGCTGGACCCCTAACAGATGGACTGGTTAGGTTTGATGATGATGAACTGGCTCTATTCGGATAGGACCCTATCTTGTGATCCGGTGCCCCATAAGCCAAGCACAATCCCTGTGCTCTGCGACACTCTGATACTACGTGTCCTGGCTTTCCGCAATGAGTACAGCCTATTGCGGAAGATTGCTTCTGCTTCTGTTGCTGAGGATACGCCGGTGTCGAGTGCTGAACCGACGAAACTGTGGTCGCCCGCCTAGGAGCTCCAATAGTCAAAGCCCTAGCTGCCGGGGCTGGTGCTGAAGACTCGGAAATCTGCCCATGAGACCTCTTCCGTCCTCCGCTTCTATCTACAATCCTCTGCGAAGTATACTCATGCCTCTTCGCTGCTCGCAAGACGGCATCAAACGTCTGGTGCTCAAACTGCTCCACGGCTATAATGATCTCTAGGTGGAGCCCTACTGGAATCGCCGGGCTCAATCTAATTCGGTTACCACCAAGGTAGGAGCAAACCGACTGAGTCTAGAAAACTCGGCCGCATATCCATCGACCGTCCTGTCCATCTGTTTAAGATTGGTGAATCTCGTCTGCAGATCATACCGAGCTACTGCATTAAAGTACTTGGTCTGGAACTTGTTGCTGAACACCGCCCATGAGACAGGCATCGGTAATCCAACTGCTAGCATCGCCGACCAGCTGCGGGCTAAGTCCAATAACTGCAGGCGCACAACGGCCACCTTCTCATCCTCAGAAATTATAGCAGCTTCCAGGATAACCTCTGTGTCTTGAAGCCATGCATCAGCAGCAATAGCATCTTCAGTGCCGTCAAAGAAAGGAGGGTTCAAATGTTTGAAGCTGTTGGCCGCGTTGTTCCCTTGGTAACCAACTCTACCCATGGCATCTTATACTGTCTGGTACAGGGCATCGCCACGACGATCTTGAGATGCAAGCAATTCCCTGATGAGACCCACCAGGGTTCCATTGTCGGGCTCTGCAGGCTGGACGGGCTGAACTGGTGGCTCTTGACCCCCGGTAGGCATGACTCTGGAGGCTACTCGTGAATGTTGGACTTGGTCTCCAGGTTGCTGCTGGTTCACTGGAGGTGCTCCGCCTTGCTGATCGGTAGGATCAAGAACAATGTCGCTGAAGAAACGACATGAAAAACAATAAGGAAGGACCATGATAGATCGAGGATATAAATATGTGATCAGGTCAAGGTTTCAGAAAGATTAGAAGAAACGAGTAGAGATCAAGGGCGAGTGCTGATTGAGACATCTATTCAGTGAAACCCTCATACATCTTGATTTACAAGACCTGTATGGGCCACCACTTAAATTGTGTTACGCCCCAGAACCAGAATACTGGAGAACGGAGGACAGACACAGCCAGCTACGTACATTAAAGTGAATCCCACCTCGTAATACGGTCATGACTGTCTAGATGCATGAGGGTTTAATACAAGCCAATAGTCTCTTAGGTTCAAGAACAAGCCTAGTGTCTCAATCTCAAGTAAGCAAGTAAATGTAACAAGATGGTAGATCATCAGACATACAAAGTAAGGCGTTCCAAATATTTCATATTCAGATGATCATGAAGCTAGTCATACAAAATGCGAAGACTAGCAAAAGTTTAAGTCATAAATGATCAACCCTAGGATATGTCAATCATGTTACAACCATTAGGCAGACAGTAAGTAAAGTTACGAACGAGCTAACACTTGTTCGGTGGCTAAACGCCTCAAAAGAATAATTTTACAATATAGTGGGAGAGCAAAATAAAATCCACTCGTTGCCAGGGTTTCTTCTAGTGGTCACCATCTAGCTGGAAGGCTGAAAGATCCTCGGGTGCTACTCTGAAATCTGGTCATACAAAACCAGCTGGGTCAGACCCCAGAAAGAGCAAGTGCCATAAGGGAGGCTTCACTTAAGAACTAAAACCAGCATATTAGCACATGAGACATAAAGGATAATAAAAGACATGAGTTAGAGAAGACAAGTTAATAAACGATAAGACAACTAAGGGACTATTCCGGTAGCCAAGTTACAACCCGTAAACTAAATAAGAACCGGGGTTGTAACCCTTCACCTGAACAGAGCTTAGTCTCTAACCAATTATTGACAAGAGTAAAGCATAACAGTAATGTGCTGAAATAACCATGTACTGATCTTGGAAAGACTAGACAAGACTCCATCCATCAATCACGGCCAAGCAATGAGTATGGCTTGATACTTTAGCTAACTAGGGTTATCACAAGCCTAGTTACTAACAAGATGCATCAAGATGTTCCAACAGCCACAAGCCCTGCAGTCTTAATCCAGGTTATCCGGTCACAATTTGAGAGAGTTGGATTAGGTGACTTGGGGGTGCAACACATGACAGTGTGCTGGAAATGTGCCCTACTCGACGGCCGGCTACAAGTCCAATTAGAGTGTCCAGATAACGAAACTGCCTGTAACTGGAAAATCTCTTCGTGAACTACTTGATCAAACTAGTCTTTATCCTAGTCAGATTCAGTATGAATCCCTGACCGTGGTAACCAGGAATTCATATCCTAGACATGATGCAAGACAAGACATGTAGCTTACACAAACACAAACACCCACGGTGTCAAGACAAGAGTTACTTAGCAAGTCAAGATAGCCGTCACAACCGCATATCGAGATTATCATGTTGGGTTTACTTATCAAGAGTGCACCACGACGGGCCACTATCATGTATTATCATGTCAAGGGTGCTTGTCAAAAGTGCGCCACGACGGGCCACTATCATGTCATGTTACTTGTTACTGGTTAAGAGTGCGCCGTAACAGGCCACTATCGTGTTCTATCCTTACATTATCATGAATGAAAGAAACTTGCATAAAATAGCTAGTAACATATTCTTGAAGCCAAAAAAAAGATCTACAACTTTCATGTTGGGAGTTAAGAGAAATTCTGGCCACAATTCAGCCAAATAGGACTTAAAACAGCCAAAATATGCCCTATGCGGCCTTCTGCGGCACTATGCAGCACTATGCTAGCCATACGGCACTATTCATTCCATGCGGCTGCGGCACTATTTATTCCTGCGGCTATATTCATTCCATGCGGCTGCAGCACTATTTATTCCTCCGGCTGCGGCACTATTCATTTCATGCGGCTGCGGCACTATTTATTCCGGCAGCTATAGCACTATTTATGCGGCACTATTCATTCCTGCGGCTGCGGTACTATTCATTCCATGCGGCTATGGCACTATTCATGCGGTACTATTCATACGATACTATTCATTCCTGCGGCTGCGATACTATTCATGCATCACTATTCATCGTTCCTGCCAAAATCAGGACAGATGAACTAGAAAATATCCAAATCTTATTTTGACCATAACTTCCTCAAAATAAGTCAAAATCTAACTTTTCAAAGGTCTATTTTGGGTAAATTGAATTCTCTACAACATAGAACAATCAAAACTTGAAAAAAAAAATAAAGTTTGGTAGATCAAAACCCAAGAAAATCGAAAATACAACCAACTTAGATCTACAAGAAATAAACCATAGAAATTAAAAATGTCGAGTACTAAAGTGTCTTAGAATCTCGTAAGGAAGACAATGGAACAACAAAAATGGAGTTCCTCCATGAAGCAAGTTGTACTTGCCTAGGACTTGGTAGGTGGGAGGAGTAAATGAAGAAGATGAAGAAGTAAATGAAGAAGTGAATGAGGAGAGAGAGAGAAGTAGTTGAGTTATATATTAACCCTCTCCATCTCAAACCAAGCCAAGCCAAGCCAAACCAAGTCAAATAAACCAAGTCAAGGTTAAACCAAGACTAGGGTAAGCAAAACAAGTCTAACTACGGTCCACCTGATAAATGCCAGAAATCTCGTATACGCATACGAAAATACGTATAACGGGAAACGGGAGTGACAACTAATGCAACCAATACACCAATGATGTTTCATACGTTATGTACTCTATAAACAAAAGGCAACATATCCAGCCGAAGAGCTTCCAATCGCCTACCGAGTTGTAACGTCTCAGCACGTCCAAGCAGTTCCATACCTGGGGTTGGGGGTCAGTACATTGATATGTACTGGTATGTGGTCCTAAACCAACTTACCAAAAATTAACACGATGATTATGCAGACAGATATTAATATATGGTCTTTCTAATCGTGTCTTATGATCAGTTACATGTTATAGAAAGCAAGTATAAGCATAAAAGAATCACTCATTATATTTTATCAATACTTACCATCATTTTTTGTCATTATAATGATAACTATATATAGGATAAAATTTTAGTGGGTCAAAAGAATTACCATTAACCGTAGCCAGAGCCGGCCCTAGGGTAAGCCAGACAAGACTTTCGGTTTGCACAAACCCCTCTACTTAGGGCAATCCCCACACACAGCATGAACCCAATAGAGGTCGGGGTTGATCGGTCTACAATAAGAGTCAAGGGACAACCAAAACTAGCTCTGGATAGGACAATCCAATCCCGTAGGCCGGCCATGACTGTAGCAAAAGACTTGAAATGAAGGAAACAAAATTTGATAAAGAGGTTGAGCAATTACAAGATCAGTTATGATGTGAGATGGCGACAAGGAAAATAAAGATTCGTGGGGTCTAAACATATATTGGGGGGGTAGGGAGGATGGTCATGGTGACATGACATGCCGAGTGTGTTGAGTTTGTTAAGGGACCGCTGACACGGTTGGGTTTCTAAATTTGGGCATATCAAGGGTCATGGACGAAAAATGCTACTTAAGGTCTCGTTTAGTTCGCGGAATCATCAGGTTGAAAAAGTAAAGTGATTAATTTCCTATATTTGGGTATCAAAGGAATTGAGCAGGAAAAAAGTGATTCCAATCATCTAATTAAGGAATCACTTTTCCACGTTGAAGTATTTGCTTTCCTTTCCAAAATTTTTGGCGTTTCCAAATATCGGAAAGAAAAATTCAATAGGAATTGTAATTTCTCAAAGGAAAGGAAGTGTCAAGGAATTGATTTCCTTTCCCTTCCATTCCTAGAACCAAACAAGGCCGAAGATGATGACAAAGAGATGCTTCGAAGTAAAGAAATTCTAAAAATGACCGGTTTAATATTTCCGCCAGGCTAAGCTGCCTCGCCAGTATTTTTAGATCAGTTGATCCGGAAAAAAAAACTTATGAAGACGTAAAGAATTTATTGCTGCCTTTGCTTTGAATCACACGATTTTTAATTCTTGGGAAAGAAACTTAGAAACTGTTCCTCCAAGCTACAAGAGAACTGAGAAGTAAGCCCAAAAAACAAATCGTCAAAATTATATAGAGCAAAATAAATGCAGACATTTGCGATTTTTTTACTTGAAAATTCTAATGAAAAAAAAACCACAGGACCGTCGGATCCCAACCCTAAAGAGTGTTCACTGTTTGACTAACAAAGTACACCAACTCCTTATATGCTTCTTAACAATTCAATTTGAATCACCACTTCAAAGAAGAAAATCTGATTACATACTCCGAAGAATAAGAGATGACGAGAAGATTATCCAGAACGATCTCTCTCCCTTTCTTTCTCTCAAAAGTTGCAAAAGCATCAACTTACATAGACTTTCATAAACTTGCATATATTAGGGTCAGAAAATACTTAAATATAATGCCATCAATCCTACAACAAATCTGGACCACTAGATTTGACCCGACAGTGTATAAAACATCCAAGAACTCGCATAGTTCCGAAACACCGAGGTCGACTAAACTCTGATTTTTCAAGCCAGCAAAGTTCTGACCCCAGGGGAACGAACTCGGGCTGAGTCCCCCTCCTGGGACCAAATTAGGTTCGAGTTCTCCTAAATCTGGGAAGAATCTCCTACTTCGATACTCTGAATTTCCCCGATACGCGAATGGCACTCATCACACTCCCCGAACTTTTTCGACACATGGATGACGCTTATCGTACTCTGAAATTTTTTCCACATAGGTTAGAAATTCCACCCAACACCAACAATGATGACAAGTGACTATACAACCAAGGTTGTGCGCGCAGTGGTGAAGAGCTACAAACAAAGAGCGGATGGCGCACAAGCTAAAGATTTTTTTACTAGAAATTAGACCAAGATGATTTTGAACACAATTCAAAACAATACTCCAGAGAAGAAGGGGTTTCCAATTCCATAAAATATGTTTGTTTCAGTAAGTGGGCCTTACAAATCCCCTTGGGAGTTATGGGATGGAGAAATTTAGACAATAGCTAACCTGTAAAAGAATAAGCTACTAAAATAAAACTTGCGATATTGTTGTTTGCTTCTATCATGATCTCAACAACTATACAATCCTCATGGCACCAGCAAGAAACAGCTTCATAGTCATTGAATACAGATATTTTTTGTATACAAAATGTGGATGATAATTGTGTCTTTCATTCATATATTTCATACCATGTATACAAAGCTTTAAATAACCTCTGTACAACGTAAGAAGATAAACATATCTAACTAATATGATATATTACACGATCAAAACTAATTACAGATCTAACAATACGTCTAACAAATGACAACTAATTATAGATCCTCTTGGAGATATTATGCTAATCTTCAACACTCCCCCTCAAGTTGGTGAATAGATGTCTTGCATTCCCAACTTGTCTAAGACTCCATGAAGGGCTTTACTTGTTACTGCCTTAGTGAGAATATCGGCTAGTTGATCTTGTGATCGGACATAAGGAACTTCGATAACTTTTGCTTCTAGTTGCTCTTTAATGAAATGTCTGTTAATCTCCACATGTTTGGTTCGATCGTGTTGAACGGGGTTATGAGCTATGTCACACGCTGCCTTGTTATCACAGAATAACTTCATAGGAGTAACAAAGGAAATCTTGAGTTCCTGCAGCAGATTTCGAATCCATAAAAGCTCACTCACTCCATTAGCCATACCTCTATACTCTGCTTCTGCACTAGAGCGAGCCACCACTCCTTGTTTTTTGCTTCGCCATGTAACAAGATTTCCCCCAACAAAAGTTAAGTATCCTGCGGTGGAACGTCTATCATCACTTGAGCCAGCCCAATCCGCATCGGTATAGCCTTCAACGGATAGAGTATCACCCTTTGTGAACATAATTCCTTTTCCTGGAGAAGACTTCAAATATTGTAAGATACGTGTTAATGCATTCATATGTTCTTCCCTAGGAGAGTGCATGAATTGACTAACAACGCCAAGAGAGTATGCTAAATCAGGTCTTGTATGGGCAAGATACATCAATCGTCCCACCAATCTTTGATATCTTTCTTTATTTGCAGGAACCTGATCTAGAAAAGAGCTCAATTTTATATTTTCTGCCGCAGGTGTATCACTTGGTTTGCAAGCTAACATGCCTACTTCCTTTAGCAAATCTAGAGTATATTTTCGTTGTGATAAGAATATACCTCTTTTAGACCTTAGCACCTCAATTCCGAGAAAGTACCTCAAAGAACCAAGATCTTTCATTTCAAATTCCTGAGAAAGATAACTTTGCAAGGCCTTTCTTTCAGCAGCATCATTTCCTGTCACAATCATATCGTCGACATATATACACTACAACAAAAAACCCATTTTACAACGTTGGATTAACGTTGTTAATATACTTTTACAATGTTTTCAAAAACGTTGTAGTTCAAGGAGTTGTAAAAAGTTTGAGATGTTTTTACAACGTTAGCCTACCGTTGCACAACACGTTGTAAATATATATTTTTGACGGTGTTTTATCATTTTAACAATGATCTAAATAGGTTGTAAATATAACCTTTAACAACGATTTTAATGTGTTGTCATTGCAACTTTAACTATGTTTTATAGATATTGCAAAGACCCATTTACATTGTTGTAAAATGTATTTCATATGTTGTCATTATGTTCAGCGATAACTATAAATTATATGTTGTAATTGATGATATTAGCAATAATGCACAAACGTTGTGAAACAACCATTTACAACTAGGATTCAATGTTGTTGAAAGTATATTTTTATTTAAAAAAAGAATATATATATATATATATATATATATATATATATATATATATATATATATATATATATATATATATATATAAAAATATATATATATATATATATATATATATATATATATATAGTCATGCAGTAATACCAAAATGTCAAGACATTACATAGTATAAATTGACTAGCTACAAGTTACAATACCTTCAAAAAAAGGAAGAAGAAACAAAAAGGCTACATTAATTCACCAAAAGTCATACAGCAAGCAAGCACTAACAATCGCACACATCAAACATCTCCTCCAGACCATCAGAGACATCCCTGGAAGTGAGGCGGTCGACCTCATTGAACCATAAACAATGAAAGATTGGTAATGGAAATATGTTCTCTCATGATCAACACCCTTCAGAACATAATAGAAGTTTTTCTCATGAGAAAAAAATTGTACCAATAAAACAACTCTTACAAGTGGGCTGTAGAAAAATGGAGACATTTACATTTTAAACATGTCAACTTGAATATGTTAACTACTTTAGAACTTTTAGAATCTATACAATTAGGAACTTGATTCCCCCTCCCCCTTCTTTACACTTGAAAAGAAGAAGACATCGAAAATACAATGCTGAGTATAAAGAAGAAGGAATTTCCATCTCACCTCCTTTAGCTTCCCATCTCACCTCCTTTAGCTTCCCATCAACCTTCCTGTGACTGTGCCAGTAGCCAAATCGCATCCTTCATGTTGAGTATTCCTTCTTCTTTAAAATTGGTGGGATTCTTGGGCAACCTCCTCTTCCTCAGTGTCTTCGTGCGCAATACATACATCGTCCTAGCACCTTCTTCTGCCATCTTGGCCTCCTTACTGAAGATTGGTGTTGCACTCACTTCATAAACCTTCCAAGACAACAAGTTCTGACAGTTTGGTTTGCTTCTGTTGCAAGATGAGGTTGGAGATCAAATTGATCATTGTTGTTTAAGACAATATGAAACAGTTCCAATTTCAAAGAATGTTCACTGTTTTATACTAATGCAAACAAAGTAACTCATACATATGTATTTGAAATAAGCTGCACATTATATTCAACAAGAGTTGCAAAGGGAAAATAAACCTATTTCGTCCTAGTTTGGCTTGGCTACTACAAGATGCATTCTACACGAAAATAAGAGTTATGGAGAGAAATAAGCCTATTTAATCCCTAGTTTTGGCTTGTACAAGAGGCAACTTGTATCTTCTGTGAAAGTAATGCAAAGAAATCATAGTTCTCGTATCTCCAACCTTACTCCTCATCTTAACATTCCTCTCACTATTTCTTGTTTTTAACAAACAAGTACTATGTTGGAGGCGGGCCGCGGCACACCTTATTCATTTTCCAGTCATGATTAAGAAGATCATAAAGTAAATGCATTTAGAACCAAAACTGAATCTATATATATAGTTACTGATAATTTTCCACATCATGACCACTTCCTGTGTCCTGTGCAGGTAAGTGATTCCCCAACACTAACTTTCATTTTTTTTGTTCTAGAATATAGCATACAACTTCTAAGATCTATATGAAACGCTTGGATAAAGATTCATATAGCCAGACTCTAATATTTTAACTTTGAAGAAGACGATACTGAGAGGTGATTGTGGCAAGGTGGTGGAGTTGTTTAGAATTAAGAACATGATATACACAGCATACTAAAGTAAAAATATTGCTTTGTGCATGTACTCAGCTGGCATCAGATTGATCGAACATCATCTTGTAGACATTAGTTGGACACTTATCATAGTAGTACTACTAAACTAAATCAGTTACCAATCTTAGCATGCTACACAAAATTAAGAAAAACATCAACCTTAAAAAAATCCATTACATCGTTACCAGAAAGGTTTCATACTGAATAGCCATTTAATGCATAGATTTGAAACTTCAAATTGTTTTAGTAGTTCTGTAAGAAACAAAGATCCTATTAGTGGTGATAAACTGTGTACTTTTCTATGAACATCAACTTCCTCTACAGATACTTGACAGAAGTACGCTATTTAGATTCATAGCCTCGAGACACATTTGACATTTTCCTACTTTCACTTTCTCCATAACTACTTGACAAAAGCATGCTATTTAGATTTGTACCCTCAAGACATACATTATTACGTTGAGCCAAAGGATCTCTGTATCACTTTCCTACTGGGCACTTTCCCCTCATGAACCACTAATCTTGTTTAAGGAGTAAATCATGTAACAATCCACATAAATATGTAAATGATTAAAAAAAATTATTGCAATGAAGACAAGCTACCTGTTAATGTCATTGCGACATTATTGTCCCACATATGCTACTAAAGCCCTATCAACCACTAGAATAACCACTTGCTCTGATTATGTAAACCTATAGTAACAAATGTAAAAAGTGTATGTAAGTGCATACTTCCAATGAATACCTAAAGCCTGCTTAGGACAGATTAATGTAAATAATGTATTTGAGTTACATCACAAAGAAAATGCAAAAACCAAGAATTATGCGTTGAACGTAGATTTTCAGTACGTAGATAACGGTTTCATTTTGCCAAATGCTTCCAAGTAGTTCGAATTCGAGTTTTTCTCTAAACTTAATATAATGGGTAAGTAACAGTAAATGTATCACATTTGCAACTTGAATACAGTAGGCTGGACCAACTCGAAAACCAAAGCATCTCCATCAACCAATTCATGAGCAATAGAAAAGCCTCTCCACCCAGCACTTAACCCTCTCTTCTGGGCAAGGTAATTTGTTTCAGATTCATTGTCATCTTCATCTATTTAAGTGATTATTGAATTGCGCTTTATGTGCAGTATATATAACATACCAACAGATCCATATTGAATTTACAGGTTCAAGTGTATCGCCAACTATTCCTACATCTATAGAAGTACCTCGAAACCGATGTTGCTAAACTGTTAAGTAGGTTCTCGTTGCAATCTCTTGCTCTTTTATTTGATGGAGCAGAGAAGGGAATTGAGTTGGCGTCATCCCAAGAGCTGATCTGGAAATTAGTGGAGATGTAGGATTGTCCAACATTTCCACCTGTCTCATCGGACCTGTTGCTTCTAATCACACTTCCTCCTATGTCAGTGACACCGATTTCTGAAATTTGTGGAAGTGCCTCTTGTCCTGAGAAGCTAAGTTGAGATTTTAATCTTGTTGTTCTCGGAATTGCATGAACACCATTACTTAATGGCTGAGAGTAGCATCCATTGCCACTATTAACCGATAAACCTGTCACAAAGAAGACCTGTCAAATAACATAGATCAATGGACAAGGCAAGGATGACACAATAAACCAAGACCTCATAAACTGATAGAGCAGGGTTTGACAGTTAAAAGTGTTGACATCGGTCCTGGAGATGTCAGAGGCAGACACTGCTTAATCCATAACCTCCACAGGCATCACACAATCCAGAAGAGACAAAAAAAACTTATAATGCTTTGCAACAGTAAAAGTAACCCACTAAAAGAGGTTTTCATGAGTTCAATTATACAGAAAGAAGAAATGGGATTACCATTATGATTTGCAGTCTAGCTGATAGGTGCCTGTTGTGTGTGTGTGTGTTGGGGGTGCCTAGGATGGATTTCAATAATGTCGTGGTTCAGGAAAAAAAAATAAAAACTGAAGGAGATCTTTCAGCAATAATAAGCTCGGAAACATATTTACCTTATAGCCATCATGCTTTGGGTAGTGTCAACAATCATGCTTACATGGAAGCCCATATCTTGCATGTATTCAGATACCTACATACCTGAAATATAAATAATGTAACATAGAGAACAGATGCCACCCTAGCAAGAACAGACATGTTTGAAGTATTCACAAGAAGTTTGCTCTGCTTTATGACATAGTACTCCCGACCATCAGGCAGCTGTGTCATTGTCAATTGTGGGAAATCCATAAGAACCTGGTCAAAATATGTAAACCACAACCAAAATATAAATGACTAATAGTAGAGATGAACAATGTATACACGAATTAACCTGATAAAACTTCAGGTCTGTTAAGGTTTTCTTGCATGGACTGGCAAACGGAACCAAAATCTTCCTTAAATTTGAAGAAACCTGAGACATAATAACAATCATTAATAGTTACTTTGTTATAGCTTTTTTGTATATATAGGAAAATCTAAATAAAAAACCAGAGAGCTATTAGAAAAATAAACAAGGAAAGAGACATACATTTTTACCTTAAGACAATCTTGATTGTAGATAAAACTTCAGGTCTGTTAAGGTTTTCTTGCATGGACTGGCAAACGAAACCAAAATCTTCCTTAAATTTGAAGAAACCTGAGACATAATAACAATCATTAATAGTTACTTTGTTATAGCTTTTTTTGTATATATAGGAAAATCTAAATAAAAAACCAGAGAGCTATTAGAAAAATAAACAAGGAAAGAGACATACATTTTTACCTTAAGACAATCTTGATTGTAGATAGTGCGCACCTCTTCCCTCCTCTTTTATCCGGGCTTGGGACCGGCAATGTAATGCACTTACATTGGCAGAGTTAAAAAAGGGTTTCATCATGTCCTGCAATCAATTGGTTCTTACAAATGCATTTAAGTGCAAAAATTCTGCAAAATGCTAGCTCCAGTGTCAGTCAAATACACATATTCATTCATATTGAAATGTCACATACTTGATAACAAGTCTATGATTAAGGTATCCCAAATATAGCATTAAAAACAAATGTGTACTTGATACGAAGTCTCAAAAAGAAAGAAGTCTAAAATATCAAAATTCTTAATAAGAAATCTAAACTGCCAAAGTACTTGATAAAGAGCCTAAACCATGAAAAGATCCAATCAAAAGCTTAAGGATCAAGTATAATGTATTGCTTATTCCACGCAATTGGAACCCCTATAGCATGCTCAACCAATGTCATGTCTGATGTAGTCCTCCACAAATGAGCTTCAGGAACCAATCCAACTTCAATCCAAACCTTCCAAGCATCTAGCCCAAGTGGTTTGCAGTGCACTAGGGAGACAGGATCTATTGATGCTATTGATCCTTCTGCAACAATCTCTCCTCTTGTGTACCAGCTCATAATCTTGCTTTTTTGTCCAATGATTGGCTCATGGAGGTCATTATTGGTGTTGCTTGCATGATGTGACTGTTGTCAATGTAATGAATATATAGTTAATACATAATAAATAAGTTCTCTAAAATTACACACATTTATAATTATTTTATCAACAAATTTACCTCTGGTGTACTAACAACTTGTGGTGATTGCACCCTCTCTTGTCCAGTTCTTTTCTCTCCTTGCTGTGACGACCACAAATTAGAATGCAAGGCATAAGTTATGAGATTTGTTAATTCCAATAATAACTACTTACCTCGATCAATTTGTCCAACTTGTCCTCCTATCTATTGACTTTATCTTCGAGCGCATGTATAATCTTAGAAGAATGTGCTTGGGCATTCAACTTAGTAATTGTAACTCCAAACCCAAGACCAATTACTGTTCTACCAGGTCGGTCTTCACCCAATACTTTTGAGAGAGCATCATCTCTTAAGCTTGATGATATTTGTGTACTAGATTGTGATTCTTTGATCTCTTGAATTTTTTTTCTAGAATGTTAAAAATGAAATACTAATATAAATTGAACAAACAATATAAAAATATATGTAAAATATTCAAAACTTTATTTCTACTTACCAGAGATTCGGCAACAGATGCATTGCTTGTTTGGGATTCTTTGATTTATGCCCTTCTGACCACAAATCAACTCTTGATATTTCTATATTCGATGGATCCTCTTTCTTCTACAAAAATACATAAAACAATACAATTTCTCATCTTAGTAAACTTTGAGAAATCAACACATGCAATTACAGTACAAACATCATAAACTAGATACAAATAAGTTTACCATCTTTTGCTCCAATCGGGCATAACCCCGTCGACTCATCGTGTGGGGTAGTTTATGATGACTCCTTATAAACTTCATTAGGTCACTCTTACTCTACATCAAAAATTAATTATTATTAATAAAGGGGAATAATAAAAATGTACTATTATTGATTAACATTAGATATTACAACTTACTTTAGCTGTCGCTGAGCACGCACGTTTAATGAACTCTTTCCATTCTTGATCTGTCAAGTTTTGAGGTTTCAACTTGGCAAGCTGTAGATGTGCTTCTTCTACTTCCAATGCACAAGCTGCTCTCACCTTAGTGGAAATCCTGGACCTATATTCTCTCAAATAGTTTCCCATCTTTTGTAAGGTATTTTTCTTGTTCACCTCATCTAGTTTGTACCTTTGCTATAATGTAAATTGTGGTATATAAATATACATTAAGAAATGATAAGTGAGCTTGAAATATTTAGCTCTAATTATCTTACCAATATAACTGTCCACATGTCCTCCTTTGTTGTTTAGAAAACAAAGTCCAATTCTTTATATTTATCTGAACTGTAGATCGAACTAAGGTCCCTAAAAAAGAGGCAAAGGTAATTGAAGTATCACCTATAGGCTGTCCTCTTTCATTATATTCTACTTCTTTAATCATATTTTGTTCCATCCCAAGACCCTTGAGCTTGGTTGGACCTCGTTTGTTCTTAACCGACATTGTCTCCTCGTTAAGGTGGGAATTATGTGCATCTAGCAAGTCAGTAGGTGAAGAATGAGATGCATCTAAACCTCCCTCTAGGCTTTCATCCACATCTTGTTGAACATCTGAGAGAACATATTGTTGTGGCTTTCTTTTTCGTTTCCCTGACTTACTTTTTAAGACCTATAAAAGAAATAACATGTCATGAATAAATTAAATTACGTAAATTATATATAGTGATAATCTCAATTACCTCCGTTGTGCGAGCCATAGCTTTTACAATCTACAACCCCGTTGATTAGTGTTTAACTGTTGTTAGTGACAAATAGAACTAAAAAGAATTAGATCATATTCTAGAAGGCAAGATAAATAAAAAGAAAATATAAAGTGAAGTGAGACTTTGGCAGTTTTGGGGGTTTTATTGCTTGGTCTAGGGAGTTTTAGTATCTAAGACCTGTTTTGGTTGTGATACTTAAAACCTTGTTCATCATAGAGTTGTTTCACACTTCTTTTATTACTTTGACAATTATAACATCACCAACCACCCCTGCAACTGCCATTGTCTAGTATATAGGCTAAAAATAGACCACTAGTGTGCAAGAACAAAATGCCGAGTCTGTACTATGTCAAGAGCAAAAACATTATGATGCATAGGTTAGTATATATGAACAAAAATAAGAGACAAACCAACTTCAAAAGAGACATTAGAGTTCAATGTCATGATAAATATAACTCTAAACAAACTGGGACTATTCTTCTAAAAAGTATTGGGATAATTAGATTAATACATTACAGCAACTTTCATGCCACATGAACAATACACAAACAAAAATTTGTCTTAATACAAACTTTGTATAGAATATAGAGGTAATTAAAGATTACAGCTTTGTGCCAACGATGAATAAATGAAGAAGATATTTGTTACTATTGGTCCCTTTTAATGAGAAGTAATCGAGCAGATATTGTACTACTACTATCTTTAGGAAGAACTATAGTATTGTCAGATTTGAACGACTTGGGAATCAAAATTCACCACTTGGATCATGTTTGAACACAATCATCGACACATATATGTTAATTAAGCTAGGAATGAACACACATGGTAATTTCGTAGCATGCTTGTTTGTATATAATCAGAAACATTGATGATGTAGGTAAACCGAAAAAAAAAACAAAAACAGAATGATATTTCTAGAACGTACTATATCAGTTCAATGAACATATGGTAACGCTTGGAACATGGTCTTGGAAGAAACCCTAAGGGAGGACACGTAGGTCTTGGATAGTCAAGGATAATATCTCACCATAGCGAGTGACATACCAGTATTATATACACATCTTGATGGATGAAGAAGATTAGCATGCACAAGAGATAACATAACACGGATTTTTATTTCCCAACGATATCCCATGATCTGGACAATTGACTGAATCCCACGAAACCTTCTCATAGAAGCTCATCGATATCTTCTTAGGTACATGGAAAGCAATTACCCCAGAAACTGTGGCAGTTGATGCCAATTTTGGTGAGCCAAAGAACTCCGAGCGAGTTGGGGTTGGGTTTATACTAGAATGGTTGTGCTGAGGATGTGTCGATGTCTACTAAAGCATCTTCAAGATCTGTTAAAGTCTAATGTAGATGTAACCAGAAAAATAAAAATAAAATCTAATGTAGCTATAAAGTATGTAAAACCTTAGTAGTGTGACTGAACTAAATTCATTATTGTCAAGGAATCTCCATGGAAGAATTGACAAAATGTTTATTGTCAACTAGATACCAACACGAGTGACATCATGTCAATGTCCAGTTAATGCAGCTATGAGCAAGAGGACCTTGTCAAATAAGCCCCAAATGCTAATGTCAGGAGGTTAGACCAATTTTGCAGTCATGCAGTTTAATCTAGTGCAACTTTGGATGAAGAGTTAGAAGACGGATTGGGATAGAATGTTAGTTAAAGGAGATGCTGGAACCAGGTTAGGCCTAAACAAAATTGGATTCAGACATACAAAGAAAGATATAGTTTTTGCTAATGTTAGAGATATGACACTTCACAGAGCTGAATAGAAAATAGTTAACCCCAAAAGCTTGGGATAAAGGCTTGGGGGGTGGTGGTGTTGTTGTAAGTGATATAAGGAATCACAATCCTGGGTGTGATTCATTCAATAAGCCAATACAGCTATATAATAGACAATGACATTCTTAGATTTGATAGAATAAGCCAAAGAGCCAAATGGAACCATGTTCCATCTCTATTTAGATTATGTTTCATCATAAACAGATTTCCCCCTTACAAACAGAACCACTTGAAAAGTTGTACTAAACTGTCAGACAGAATTTCTTTGTTCCTTTCCAAACAAATGTGTTCCAGATTGCAACAATTAAACTAATATGCCTTCACAATCTTTATCCCTTCTTTCATACAAATTATCCTCGTCATCAATAGCTTCGCCAAGTTTTGAGACATCCAACAGTTGAGAGCTTGATTCTGCATTCTCATTATATAGTTCCAATTCGTGGAAACCTCTTGGTGGTGGTTTCAACACCACATACCAACTAGAAGAATCTGACTCTCTAGAATAGAATACTTGCTTCGCTTGTGATGCTAGAATGAAAGGGTCACTTTCGAACTGATTTTTAAATTGATGGAGATTTACTAATGTAAAACCATCTTCAACCTTAACACCGTGATAAATGTGAGCCCAGACACACCTAAAAATAGGGATTTGAAAAGTATTATAGTCTAAAACAAGAATATCGCGCAAGACCCCATAAAAAGCTCTTGAGCTTGAAGTTCCAGCATTGTCATTTGAATCTGATTGACATACGGTTTTTGCTTCCAAAGAAACACCACTATTTTGAGTGGACCTTTGAACGTCTTTGGTTTGAAATCGACGCCCATTGATAAGGAACCCAGAATATGACATTACTTCCTTTACAGGCCCATATGCCAACCACTTTATTGTATCACAAACATGAACGCCTGTACTGATTTCCTCCTTAACCTATAAAAAATCGTAGTAAGATATAATGATGTCATATATATTACAATTTCAAAGAACACACACACTTGAACTAGTACCTTTTTCTGAAACCAATCACAGAATGTATCCGAGTGTTTCTTCCAAAGTTTGCTTTCGTTTGTGGAAAGATGCTTATCTGAATTCTTTAACTCACTCAAATGTATTCTAGATGAAATAATATGGTAAGAAAACACATATCATGCCTAATCTAAACATTAAATTATTAATTTTTTAATAATGAATCTCCTTATACTTACTCTTCATAAGGTTCCACCTTTGCCGTATTAAAAAGCACATATCGATGTGCACTTTTTAACATTTCATGAGATATTGGTAGATGCACTCCTTTGGATAATGGGCGTCCCTCATGTAATGATTTATCAAGAGAATCTTCATTACGTCTATAACGAACACCAATTTCTTTTGCTTGTTCTGTGTAGCTACTACAATACCTCATGCACTCCTCAGAAAGATAGCACTCTGCTATGCATCCTTCAGGACGTGCTGGATTTTTGACATATCCTTTTAGTATCTTCATATACCTAATAAATAAATGACAAGGTATTTTAGCTATTCACGAAAGGTATTAACTAATATGCTTTAAAAAAAACTAAGATGAGATAGTAGAGTACCTTTCAAATGGGTACATATCCAACGATATTGTACTGGTCCACATAAACGTACTTCTCGTACCAAGTGAATGGTCAAATGTACCATAATATCAAAGAATGAAGGAGGAAAAAATCTTTCTAACATGCACAACGTTTCAACAATTTCAGCCTCAAGATATTCCAATCTATCTCGATCAATAACCCTTTGGCATATTTCATTAAAAAATGCACATAATCGAAGTATTGCATTTCTCGGTGCCTTGTGTAAGAGACCTCTCAAAGCTACAGATAGCAATTGTTGCATCAAAACATGACAATCATGAGATTTAAGACTTATGCTGTTATCCTTTGAGAAACAATTTCTAATGTCAGAACTATACCCATTAGGTACCTTCAAATTTCTTAATCGATTATAAAATAATTGCTTTTCGGTCTTTGATAATGTGTATGGTGCTGCTGGAAGGAATACTTTACCGTCTCTATCTTGTGGATGCAACTCTTTCCTAATTTCCATTTCTTGCAAATCTCTTCGAGAATTAAGTCCATCCTTTGACTTCCCTTTAATATCCAAAAGTGTGCCAAGTATACTCTCACAAACGTTCTTTTCAATGTGCATTACGTCCAAATTGTGACGTAGAAGCAAATCCTAATAACAAAAAAAGTTACATGTTATTATGAACTATATATTGAACTCATAAATATTAAAACTAAAATAAATATAAGAAACTAGATTGATTTAAAATGACTTACCTTCCAATAAGGCAGTTCAAAAAAAATTGATCTCTTCTTCCATATTTGTATCTCACCATCAACTGCAGTCTTTGTCTTCTTTCTTTTCTTTGGTTTTTGTTTTTTCTTTCCCCAGTCATTTTCAATTCGACTTGTAGCTTCTAATACATCACGACCAGTCATTATTACAGGTTTTTTCCTATCTTCATGATTTCCATCGAACCAACTTTTTTTTGTTCGAAATGGGTGTTTTAGAGGAAGGAATCTTCTGTGGGCTATATATACAGTCTTGCAACTATGTGGTAGCCACATTGATAAAGTATTATCACTGTAAATAGGGCAAGCCGTCTTTCCTTTTGTTGTACATCCAACTAGATTTCCATAAGCGGGAAAATCATTTATTGTCCACATCAAAATCACCTTCAAATTAAACGTTGTCTTCGTGTAAGCATCATATACTTCTACTCCACTGTTCCATAACTCTATTAAATCCTCTATAAGTGGCTGCAAGTAAACATTAATATCGTTACCAGGTTGCTTTGGCCCTGGAATTAATAATGTCAACATTAGATACTCTTTCAACATGCATAACCATGGCGGAAGGTTGTACGCGACAAGCATCACAGGCCAACAACTATAGGTAGAGCTAAGATTACTAAAGGGGTTGAACCCATCGGCAGCAAGACCAAGTCTTATATTTCGTGAATCTGATGCAAAAGCGGGCCACTTTCTGTCGACTGCTTTCCAGGCTAACGAGTCAACTGGATGGCGTAACTTGCCATCTTTACTTGCATTGGTGCTATGCCACCTCAATTGTTCAGATGTTTCTATTGATAGAAACATTCTTTTTAGCCTTGGTATGATGGAAAAATATCTAAGCACCTTCACTGGAATCCTTTTTTTAGACTTGTTCTCGTTTTCATTCTCTATATTGCACTCGTTCACTTTCCAACGAGAGCAACCACATTTGGGACAATTATCCCTATCTGCAAGTTCTTTTCTAAATAAACAACAATCATTCTCGCAAGCATGTATTTTTTTATAATTGAGATCAAAAGACTTCAATAACTTCTTCGCTTCATATGAGGTTTTAGGAAGCATGTTATCTTCTGGTAGCATATTACCAACGGTTTTAAGAAGTTCGTCAAAACAAACCTTGGATAAACCATTCGTAGTTTTGATTTTATACAAAGCTACCGTTGCAGACAATCTTGTCTGTTTTGTGCACCCTGTATACAATAGGGTTTCAACATCTTTCGGCACATTAGCAGACCATTCTCTTCGATCACTACTATGATCTGTAATCCCTTCATCTTGAGCAAATGCATTTGCGTACATCTGATATATATCAGATGCTATTGTACCTTGATGCGCATGTGCATAAGCAGTAGATTGTTCCCCATGTAATACCCAAGTGGTGTACAATGGATCCATTCCATTACAAACTAAGTGCTCGTACACGATTGAACCAGGAAGAGGATCCAAGTTCTTACATTTAATACAAGGACATGGAATTGTTTCTGCACCTAGATTCTTCAAGGCAATAGTTACAAAATTCATTGCTCCTTGTTGGTATTCAGAGGTGTGTCTACATGTTTATAAGGAAAAAATCAATGAATATCAAAATGGTGTAAACCTAATAACAAAAAAGTAAATATTTTATTATAGGTAACTTCGAAACCTTCGAAAATGCAACCAAGCTTTATCCATCACTGGAAACGTGCGACAGTACTCTAATTCACACCAAACAAAAAGAGCATTAGGGATAGCTACTACGAAAATCAAATCAACTATTTTATAATTGAATCAAGTAAAATACTGCAATAAGAAATAAAATGAGACAGGAGTTTATTCAGGGGATGTTTATATATCATAAAAGACTGACACAGATTTAAATTGAAGGGCCTAAAAAGATAAATATCAAGTCCGGCATGCAAATAATAGGAAGTGTGACTCGAACAAACTCGTCTACTATTTAACATAATTATGACATTATAATGATTCAAAACAAAACAGAAACAATCGACATAAATAACTACATTTGCGTCTAAAGTTCAATCATATAACCTAGAAGGCTAGAAATGTGATAAAGATGTGGCCCTTGAATGAGAAAATAGATTCAAGCCATCACCTTTATTCTAAACATTTGCAAATATTAGTTTATTCTAAACTTTATTGTGTTTATCCCCTTTATCATCTGAATAAAGTAGACATGATAATGGAAACATGAAAAAAGTTATGTGTTGATCTAGGGTGGACGGGAAGTAACATCCTGGGATGTCTGACCAAGAACCAGATCCGGCAACATTATTTTGATTGTATGTAGATATGGTCGACATGCCAAAGTAGCAAATTATGTGCTCAAAGTATCTAGAATCCTTTGCATCTTTGGTAAACTTATCTACTGAAACCATTACTCAATTCCATTTGTGAGATTACTTAGACTACTACTAAGTACACGCATTCTAGCTGCATCAAAATTGCATTGACCCCTCAAGAATATAAAAAAATTAAAACCCTAACCTGTTGGAAGCAATCGAGTGGTAGGGATGGCACTGATGAATACCAATTCCTGCAATAATATAGATGAATCAAGATGGAACAAAAAAAAATTCAACCAAAATATAATAATTAAAAAAATCTTTAAAAATTCTCCATTGCCGTTGCCCTACCACGAAATAAACAAAACCTAAAAGTTATGATGACTGGAAAATCAGAGCAACTGTTGATTTAAATATTCAAAATAAACAAGTGGTATTTTTAAATTAATCAAAATTCTACCACAGCGTTTAATTAGAATAATATTCAAAATTATTTGGATTTAAATACCACAGCGTTTAATTAGCGTTTAAATACCACAAAACCTAAAAGTTGTTTATTTTGAACTGCAATGGAGAATTTTTAAACGCAAAACCTAAAAGTTGTTTATTTTGAACACAAAACCTAAAAGTTGTCATTATTTGCTCAAAGTTCCTGTATTGATATGGATTAAATCCAAATAATATCCCTCTTGTTACTCAATAATTTACTCTGTGCTCCACACTACAACAAAAAAAACCCTTTTTATGAAGGCCGCATGTTACCAAAAATTTAGGGTTTTAATTAGGGAAAACCCAAATCTAAAAACTTTTGTAAAAAAAGTAGGGATTTAAACACTGTCGCTCGATTCTACAGGACTAAAGTTTAGCCAAAGCGAGCAAAGAAAAGCACATGAAGAAAGCCAAAGAGAAATTGAAACAAACTTACAAAAATTGGATACTACCGCCCAAAAGTGAAAAGATCCTCGTCTTTGCCTCTGTCTACACCTATGGATCTCTATGTCTGCGCCTATGATGCGGAGAAAGGGACTTAAAATACGAAGAGAATCCGCAGGAAGCCAAAAAAGAGAGAAGGAGACTTAAACGAACGACAATGGAGAAGTTTTACCTCTGGTTCCCTTCGACTTCACCGCTTGATTGCTTCGTCTTCGCTGGTGGAATTTTTTTTTTTTAAAGAAAGGGGTTTTGCCAAAGGAGAGAGAGAGAGTTCCTTTTTATTTTGCACGGCTAGGTTGTGTCCGCGGGAAGCCAAAAGATAGGAGGGAAAATCTCGGGGGGAAATTCTGCTAAAACATTTCGTGTGGACCCCTCCAAAAATTTGGAACTAATTGTTCTTTTCTAAACTCTTGCATATTCTACAAATAAATACAGTTGTTAAAAGTTAGATCTACAACATTTATATTAAATCGTTGTAAAAAAAATAAGGTTCACAACATATAATTATAAAACGTTGTTATGATCAATATTTTACAACGTTCTCATTAGAAACATTGTTAAAAATCTAACTTTTTACAATATTTTTAGAAAATGTTGTAAATGGAACGTTGTTAAATAGGTTTTTTGTTGTAGTGTATAATAAGTATAGTGAGCCTGCTTCCATTGTGCTTTATGAAAAGAGTATGATCTGAACTGCTTTGTCGATAACCGAATGTCTTCATAGAGCTTGTAAATCTCCCGAACCAGGCTCTTGGGGACTGCTTTAAACCATACAATGATTTACGTAATCGACAGACTTGTTTACTGCCTTCAACTTGTAAACGACATCCTGGAGGCAGCTCCATGTATACTTCTTCTTGAAGATTCCCGTGCAGAAAGGCATTCTTTACATCAAATTGATGTAATGGCCAATTCAGATTCACTGCCAATGATAGAAGGATACGTACCGTATTGATTTTGGCTACTGGTGCGAAAGTTTCTGCATAATCGATCCCATATGTCTGACTGTATCCCTTAGCCACAAGTCGAGCTTTAAATCTTTCAATCTCACCATCCGCTTTGTATTTAATTGTGTAAACCCAACGACAGCCAACAGGTTTTTTTCCAGAAGGCAAATCAACCACTTCCCATGTTCCATTTCTTTTAAGGGAGTTCATCTCCTCGTTCATTGCTTCTTTCCACCTGGGTTCTTTCAGGGCTTCCTGCACACTATTAGGTACATGTACAGCAGATAATTGATTCACAAATGATTTAGAGGTCTTTGATAACCTATTGTAAGATACATAATGATTCAAGGGATATTTAGGCATAGATGTAAGGACTGGTTTATAATCAACTCTAGGAACACCTCTAGTGGTACGATTAGGAAGGACTCGAATGGAGGGTTCATGGTTTACCTGAGACTCAGTAGATGATGATGACTCATGATGGGAAAGAACATCAAGCGGAGACGATTGGTGTTGTGGTACAGTTTGGTCAGCCATATTATCAGGTGGAAGCTCAAGTGCTGCTGCTGGTTCGACTTCTTCATGTGATGCTGCTGTTTCATGTGCAAGTGGCATGGCTTCTTCTTCTTCATGTGAATTAAATCTGTCTTCTTCTTCTTCTTCATGTGACCTGAACCTAGCGTGAGGTACTGCTGGTTCTGCTGAATCAAGTGGTGTCACTGCTTCAAGTGCTTCAAGAGGAGCAGATTCAGGTTCACAGTTGAAAACTGAGCTACTCTCGGTATTATGGTGTCTAGAACACTGCAAGTCTAAATCAGGTTCACCTTTCTCCCCCTGACCTGGAGTGAAATACATCTGATGTTCATGAAATTGGACATCCATGGTGACATACAGTTTGCGTGTTGGTGGGTGGTAACATCTGTACCCTTTTTGATGAAGGCCATAACCAACAAAGACGCAGCGTAGAGCACGAGGTTGGAGTTTATGGCGGGCATGAGGAGGAATGTGTACAAAGGTTGTGCAGCCAAATATTTTAGGAGGTAGGTTTGGGAGTAATGGTGCGGTCAAGTGGTGGTATAGAGTTTCAAGTGATGTATGAAAATCTAAGCTACGGGAAGGGATACGGTTTATCAAGTAGCATGCTGCAGTAAGAGATTCACCCCAATATTTAAAGGGCATATGAGCTTCCAATAAGGTAGCACGAACCATCTCGAGGAGTTGTCGGTTTTTTCTTTCCGCAACCCTATTTTGTTGGGGAGAATATGGGCATGTTGTTTGATGAACTATACCATGACTTTGTAGAAAATTTTGTAGTTCACGATTGACAAATTCTCCACCATTGTCGGTACGCAGCACTTGGATGGAAGTCTTATATTATGTAGCAATCATCATGTAGAACTGTTTAAATTGGGCACAAACCTCCTGCTTTGTTTTCATCAAGCATACCCAAGTCATACGACTATGATCATCAATAAAGGATACAAACCAACGCGCACCATTTAATGTTGGAACTTTCGCTGGTCCCCAGACATCAGAATGGACAAGCATAAATGGCAAAGGACTTTTATTCAAACTTAGTGGAAAAGGGACACGATGGCTCTTTGCCATAGCACAAACATCACATTTAAACAATGAAGGAGATACGTCAGAAAATAACTTGGGAAATAAAAGCTTTAAGTAGCCAAAAGAAGCATGGCCAAAACGCTTGTGCCACAACCAAATCATAGAAGTTGATGTTGAACTTTTAACCGAGAACGACTGAGCCAATGCACTTGAACTTGAGGGTGTGACATCGAGATAATATAGCTTCCCTCGTCTAGTACCACAACCAATCGTCTTTCGAGTCTTGATATCCTTAAAACAACAAGAATCAGGGCCAAAAATCACAACACAGTTTAAAGAAGATGTAATTTGAGATACCGAGAGTAGATTAAAATTAAGAGAGGGAACTACAAGTACGGAATCTAAGTGGAGATTATTCGAAAAATGGAGAGAACCTTCCCCGAGAACGGTAGCAGACGTACCATTAGCGGTAGACACGATAGGTGTTTCAGAGGATTTCACATTAGAAATGGAAGTAGCATCAAAGGACATGTGATCAGTCGACCCAGAATCAATAATCCATGTACATGAGTTAATAGGAGCAAGAGCACTAAAATACTTACCTGGTGAATTAGAAGATGATACATGCATAGCCATGGCATCAGGTGTTGATACTTTGGCGATAACAACAGAAGAAGTAGCAGTGGAAGGTCTCGAGTTGCATTTTGTTGGAGCTTTGGCAGGATCCCACCATTCAGGATATCCGATCAGTTCATAGCACCTGGATTTTGTATGTCCGGTACCCCCACAATGGGTACATGTTCTAGGATGTCCAGACGAGCCTCCAACATCAAAGCTACGAGATGTTGGCGTGGAAGGAAGCGATCCAGTAACAGTGGTGGTTCGGCGGGTAGAGGATGTGTTTCGACGAGCTAGCATGGCTGCAGACTCAGGAGCAGTCTGTTCTCCAGAAAGGAGATTCCGACGATTTGCTTCACGACGAACATACGCATACATCTGTTCAAGATCCAAGCTTGGATTCATGCGAAGAGCTTCCCCTCGCACTTGGTCAAACTCAGTATCAAGACCATTCAAGAAAATATGAGTTCGCAATCGTTCAATGGATGCTTTATACAATTTTATATCATCTGGGTCTTTCATGTGGACCTTGTCACGGTGGTCCAGCTCTTGAAAAATTTTGACGAGTTCACCATAATATGTGGAAAGCGACCGACCTGTTTGGCGGAGAGAAAACGTACGTTGATTAAGAGCAAATTTTGCGTTTCGTCGGAACCATCATAAAAGGCTTTGGCGAGTGCAGTCCAGATCTCGCGAGCAGTACGTAGACGGAGGTAGCGCTTCATAATCTCGGGTGCCATTGCGGTAAGTAACCAGCCCTTGACCTTTTGATTGTCAGCGTACCACTTGGTATACGAAGGGTCCGTCTTTGTAGGTTGAGCAGAGTCACCCACAATGAAGTCAAGCTTCTCACGACCAGCAATATGTATTTCAATGATTTGGGACCAAACATCATAATTGGATTCGGTGAGGAGGATACCGGCATTAAAGCCAGAGGTTTCAGATTGGACATGGATGACATGAGGATAGTTTGAGGCAGAGGTGGGTGTTGAGGTGGAAGATTCGGTGGCCATGATACGTGAGAATGTAATGGAGATGATGGAGGATTTAGAGGATCGGTTTTAGCTCTGATACCATGTATACAAAATGTGGATGATAATTGTGTCTTTCATTCATATATTTCATACCATGTATACAAAGCTTTAAATAGCCTCTGTACAACGTAAGAAGATAAACATATCTAACTAATATGATATATTAGACGATCACAACTAATTACAGATCTAACAATACGTCTAACAAATGACAACTAATTATAGATCCTCTTGGAGATATTATGCTAATCTTCAACATTTTTCGTCCCGGTCGCTTTGTTGAATGCTTGAAACTCAAGATCCTCGGAGGATTGTGTGTCTGCTGAGATCAGAATAGATGCAAACAACAATGTTACAAGTCTCGTTCTTGATTGGTAACAAGAAAACTAAATAACCCAAGTCATACAACTCTCAACAAAACAACTAAATAACTCAAGTCACATAACTCTCACCATACAAAACTAAATAACCCAAGTCATACAATTTTTAGGGTTAAGTGCAAGAAATCTCTCGTTAGATTCCCATTTTTTGTGCTAAAAGATTTCATGCTCTTAAAATTCCTAACAGTATGAAATCTGTTCATTTTGTCCCATTTCTGGCCGGCGGGGAGGAGGGGAGGCTGCCCTGCGGGGAGATGGAGAGGGCTGGCCGGGGAGGAGGAGGAGGAGGCCGTCGGGGAGGAGGGGGCTGGCCTGCGGGGAGGAGGAGGCCGACATGGAGGAGGAGGAGGAGACGCGGGGAGGAGGAGGTGGGGAATGCGGGGAAGAGGAGGAGGGGGGCGGGGAGGAGAGAGGCTGGCTGGCGGGGAGGATGAGGGGGGGCTGGCCTGCGGGGAGGTGGAGGGGACTGGCCGGCGAGGAGGAGGGGGGCTGGCCTGCGGGGAGGACGAGGGGGCTGGCCGGCGTGGAGGAGGGGGCTGGCGGGGAGAGGAGGAGGTGGGGGGCATTATCGGCAATTTCTAACGGTCAACAGACGGTATGGGACTTTTCGAGCAAGTCATAGATTGCGGGGGTCTTTATTTGCTAAATTTGACTAAAATGTCTTTCTACGCAAAAGGTGCAAATTTAACGATGGATTTTTTGCACGTTAACTTTGGTTTTAAGATTTCGTATAATATTCAAAATTTATTTTTAGGTCTCCATTTTGGATCAATTAGTCCAAATCAACCATTAGGAAGAGACACAAATCCACTTAAAATATGGAGACCTAAACGCATGAGACCCTAAAACTAAATAACCCTATAATAATTGCTGATAAACTTCCACCATTTAATTGGCGCCTACGTAAAAGGCTTCTTGCTTACCAAGACGTCCTGGCAAGCTTTTGTTATTGACTTGAGTTACTAAGAAGACAATGTAGACCCTCAATTAACAATGTTGTCAACAGTCTGACGCATTGCATGACAATAAAGTATGACCCTTATAAATGAAGGTGGCAACAACATAATGTGATTGTGGAACCAAAGACAAAAAAATAAAAGAATGGGCAAAGTATCAATTCCCATGGTGAACCTCAGCTCCGGCCGAGCCATGCCGGTGCTCGGCATGGGGACCGCAGGCACCAGCATCCCGACGGACCTCGCCTCGACTTTGATAGATGCAATTGAAGCCGGGTACAGGCACTTCGACACCGCCTCGGTCTACAGGACCGAGCAGGCTCTCGGCCGTGCCATAGCGGAGGCCATCGGACGAGGCCTCATCGCGTCTCGCGACGAGCTCTTCGTCACCTCGAAGCTCTGGTGCAGTGATGCCGATCCCCAACTTGTCCTCCCTGCTCTGCAGAAATCTCTCAAGTAAAATACAAACACACACACACACACCACTCTTGTCTCATATATTTTGTTTGTCATAACTATGTATGTGTGTACAGAAATCTTGGGCTAGACTACTTGGACTTGTATTTAGTTCACTGGCCAGTGAGGTTGAAGCCTGGAAAGATGCCGTACGGTTTCACCAAGGAAGACGTACTTCCCTTTGACATGAAGTCGACATGGGAAGCAATGGAACAGTGCTGCAGGTTGGGGCTTGCCAACTCCATTGGAGTCAGCAACTTCTCTTCCAAGAAGTTGTCCCAGTTGCTGGAGCATGCTACCATTCCTCCTGCAGTCAATCAGGTAAGCAATTACCTAAACTAATCAACGACGACCAAACCGGTCTCGTAACCTTGGGCTCTTATACCACTTGTTGGGAATGAGGTATGATGCCAACCGAGGTTGGCCCATGAGGTATGATCGATATTGGATTGGGACCATATACCTTAAAAGAAAATTCTCATGTAAGACTTGAACCAATCCCAATTATCTACAACTCACGATCTCACCTACTATCCGATGTGAGACTAAATTATCAACCCTATTGTCATCTCCTTTTGAGGACTCAATCGGAAACGAGATACAATCCAACACTCCAACACGTACAAGTTTAAACATGTCTTAATGTGTAATGTTGGTACGTTCCTATCAGCTCGGGCTTTTGAAAATATTGGCTGACCAACGGTTTTTGCTCTTGAATTTATAGGTAGAAATGAATACATGTTGGGACCAGAGGAAGCTGAGGGAGTTGTGCAGGGAGAAAGGGGTTCATGTCACCGCGTGGTCGTCTCTGGGAGCGAACGGAGCCCCGTGGGGATCCCCCTCGGTGATGCAGAGCCCCGTGCTGGAGGAGATTGCTACTACAAAGGGGAAGACGGTTGCACAGGTGCGGTGATTAATTAACATGCTTTATAACCAAATAATGCACAACCTCCCGATCACGATCACAAATCATATTAAAGCAATGCTTTAGCACAAGGCCCAAATTGTTTGTTGCAAACTTGCATGACATTGTTGTGGGCATGATGACAGGTTGCTCTCCGGTGGCTATATGAGCAAGGCGTGAGCATGGTGGCGAAGAGCTACAACAAAGAGAGGATGAAGGAGAACCTGAAGATTTTCGACTACGAATTAGATGAAGATGACCTGAAGATGATTCATAACATCCCACAGAAAAGGGGTTATTCAGGAGAAGAATTTGTTTCAGAAGATGGGCCTTACAAGAACGTCGAGGAATTATGGGATGGAGAAATTTAAACAATCGCACCAACCATGCACAAGTTCTATATTTGTTTGTATTGGTCACTTTCTTTCTTTTCCAATAAGGGCATTGTTCCAGCCCATCAATGGTAACCTAAGTTGTATTTTTATCGCTTTTTTCCTCTCTCTTATTTTGGTCACAGATCAAGACTTTCTCTCCATTGCTGTCAATTGCTAGTGAAAAAAAAAAAAAAAAATCTTGATAGTCGTTCTGACGCATCCTCTTGAAAATACTTTAGTCGGTTTGACGCATTTTCAGTAGGATGCACCAAATTGACTATCACATTCCTTGATTATTATTTATTTTTATTTTTTAAAATGTGTCATGTTGTTTCTAGATAAGTAATCTTCCTCAAATCTGCTTTCTACATCTAATTCTCTCCATAATAATCTCTCTCCAAGGGAAATTATGAATTCAAAACTATGTAAGAAGTTACATGTGAATAAAAGTCAGAAGATGGTTTTGCATCGGATGTCCTCTACAAACAATCAGTCGGTCCGTACATCTCTAACAGTTACAATGATATTATTGTTGAACTACTATGTAACCAGAGGCGGGTTTAGTAAGAGTCCAAGGGAGGCCACGGCCCCTCCAATTTTTTTGAAAAATGTCAATTACTACATAGTTTTTTTTTTTTGGATATTTTACAATATATACTAGTTTGGTCTTTCTAATTTATAATGATTGAGATAGCTCAAGCGGTTGTGGTCTAGGCATTCAAAGGAGAGGTATAGGTTCGATACTTGTCTTTGCTAAGTATTTTTAAGTACAATTTTTTTCTTTTTCTTTTCTAAAATTTTGGAAATATTGACTCTCTTTTTTTGGCTCATTCTTGTTTGAATTTTTAAATATATATTTTGTTATTGAAGTTCAATTAATATGACAATTTTAATAATTTTTATATGTAGTAATACGGTGTACTTGTCTTTGCTAAGTATTTTTAAGTACAATTTTTTTCTTTTTCTTTTCTAAAATTTTGGAAATATTGACTCTCTTTTTTTGGCTCATTCTTGTTTGAATTTTTAAATATATATTTTGTTATTGAAGTTCAATTAATATGACAATTTTAATAATTTTTATATGTAGTAATACGGTGTACTTGTCTTTGCTAAGTATTTTTAAGTACAATTTTTTTCTTTTTCTTTTCTAAAATTTTGGAAATATTGACTCTCTTTTTTTGGCTCATTCTTGTTTGAATTTTTAAATATATATTTTGTTATTGAAGTTCAATTAATATGACAATTTTAATAATTTTTATATGTAGTAATACGGTCCCCTCATGAATTAAATCCTGGCTCCGCCCCTGTATGTAACCATTCGGTCAACTAGCTCCTCCCCATCACCAATGATATTGTTGAACTACTGTGATATTGTTGAACTACTATGTCTCATTCTCCTCCCAGGAGCTTTAACTACTCACACGAGGATACATAATTGTAGCCAAGTTCTATACTAGATTTATAGAAATAAATGCACTGACTCTCCTATGTTTCATGAGTATTACAGGAACTATTTATATTCTAAAAATAATCACCGATCATTCCACCTCACCTTTATAAATTTTAGACTTAATTACAATGACCTCTCCTATGTTTCATGAGTATTACTGGGACTACCCATATTCTGAAAATAATTACACTGACCATCCCTCTAATTTATAAATTTTATTAAACATAGGAGTGGTCAGTGTTATTATTTTCTATAGAAAATAGACACTATATGGGGAGTTAGTGTAATTAGTTTCAAATTGCAGGGGTGATTCATGTAACAAGTATAAAATATATGGGTAGTTAATGCAATGAACCCTAAATTTTATAAAATATAGGAGTGGTCAGTGTTGTTAGTTTCTATAGAAAATAGAAACTATAGAGGATGTTCGTGTAATTAGTTTCAAAGTATGGATGATCCATATAATAAGTGTAAAATATAGGAATAGTTAACACAATTTATCCATCTTTATAACTATAATATAAAACTTTGTAGGTCTTTTTTGGTCGAACCAACGTGATTCCACTCCTCTCTCGCATACTACTTACGAGCAGGGTCTCGCGAGATCATGTGAAATGAAAACAATTAAGACACAATTGTTGTAGGAAAAATGGGTGCAACAGCTCAACTACTGGCCCATAAGTCAGTAAATAAACCTCATCTAAAGGGGAGCACGAGAGTGGACTTCCTGCAAAGTAGAGGGGAATATTAATACGGATCTCATATGTTGCCCGCGGTTTGTAACCACGGACGTGACCACCGGCCGATGTGGCGGCCGGCCATTGGCTCCCTGGTCCGGATGGAACCCGAAAATAGCAGGAGGGCAAATGACCGGCCGCCACGTCGGTCGGCGGTCACGCCCATAATTACAAACCGCGGGCAAAATATCATTTTCGATATTAATATGAGTGAGTTGGTCAACCTAGAATGTGGTTTATATATATGACCATCACATGTAAGCTCATTTAGCAGAAGGGGATAAATGAGTTGAACCCAACTCAAGTTCACCGAACATATGTAATGTTCCATTCCGTTCCGTTTGGTGTTGAGATGGTTTGTTGACTCGAAAGACTGTCTCGACTTAAGTACATGCAGAGGTTGTTTCAAAGATTTGCTCGGTCGAGACAGATCGACGATTTTTAAGGTAGGTATTTTTGATGATCCTTAACTTCTTTATCTTCACACTAAATAAAATAATGATACATGTTTAGTTCTTTCTGCTATGAGTCGATGATTGCTAATAATAAAGAAGAACCAAAATAAATAAAGAGAGTAGTCTCATTTCTTTTAACTTGTTGTATAAAACATGGAATATTAATCTGCTGCTATAGACACATATTATTAACTTGTTATCATAGATATAGAGTTTAGCATTGTTGTAGCATGTGATAGTATTATGTTATAGTTGTGGAAATATACTGTTGATTTATGTATATTGTGATATAGTGAGTTGTTTCATTGAGGCAAAAATATTGAAAGATTTGGCACCGTTGGGTCGCCAAGGTAGTATACCTAAACTGAAAAGAATGATGTGAGCGATGGCTCGATAATTATGGTAATGCGTAATAGATGTATTATATAGTTAATTCAGATTGTAGATTTGTACCATCATATGTTTTAGAGTTTAATTTTTCACGTATTTGTATGGTCATAGACAACTTATTCACAAGATTTTGTTCCACAAACGGTTGCCGGGACACCCAAATCGGATCGACCTAGGGGTAACGGTGCTGACGTACTAGCACGAGTTAATTCGGAACCTTCAGCGGGACTAACTGCCTGGATTGGAAGGATCATCATCTCACTAGAAGTCCAGGATGATTTGTGATGTCAGTGACCTTCATATAGTTAAGCTGCATGCTAATGTCATATGCTTGCAGGCCTACTACTGGATACGGCATGGGCACTTGACATGTTTATATATTTTCTAGAAGCTAATGAATGTCTTAGGCAGAGACACGCTTATGGCAGACTTGTACATAAACAATTGTTTATGATATTGTTGTATTGACAGGGAAGGATGGTAAGTGTTGGGTAAGATCAACTCTGTTGTGTGACACATTTATGATTTTTGGACACATGTATGTTATGTCATGTAACTGATCCTAAGACAAAATTAGAAATGTTGTTTGTACTCACTAATTCATAGTGTTGGTTTGGTTGAGTTGACGAGAGGCCAACCACAAGTGCATAGCAATATACTGACCTCCCACCAGATCTTCTTACATGCTGAATTTGTTTGAACGTGTTAAGACGTTGGGACTCGGTTGGCAAGTTGCAGCATATCGGCTATTAGATTATTTCTTTGTATATAGAGGATCTAAACTATGGAACATCATTGTGTTGTATAGCTCTTGAGTTGTAAATCTTGTGACATGTTTCATTGTATTGAGAGAGAGTGTTTGCGTGTTTGTAATCAAGTTGTTCTTTGACTTCGAGCCATTGTAATTTTGATACAATATTATAAATAAAGAGATTTGATTTTGTATATCTTGTGTATATCGACTTTTTATTTATTCTGCAGCAATGATTTTGATTTTTGAGATCGCTTTCGTTGTTCGTGTTTCGGTGCCTGCCTTGTATTGTAGCAAAAGACTCGAAAAGGAAAACAAAAACAAAAACAAAAACAATCGCCAAAGAGGTTGAACAATTACTAGATCTCTTATGATGTGAGATGGTGACAAGGAAAATAAAGATTCATGGGGTCTAAACATATATTGGGGAGGTAGGAAAGCTGGTCATGGTAACATGCTAAGGGTGTAAGTTTGTTAAGGGACCACTGACACGGTAGGGCTTTAAGATTTGGACATAGACGGCAAATCATAGTTTTTATCCTGTATTTTTTTTACGATTTTGTGGGACTTGAATGAGACCTTTGTAACTCATTTATGGAAACCCTCAAGATTTTATTCACACCTTTCAGTAAAAAAAAAAAGAAAAAATCTTCCGCCGCACATGTTAATACGAACTTGTACTGACATCCTACTTTTTGTGTTTATTAGATTTATATTTCTGTTTTTGTCGTTGAAATACTTTTGAATGTAAATCTAATAAACAAAAAAAAAGTGATGTAAGTAAAATTTATATTAATAAGTGGGAAGACAGTCAAGGACTAAAAAAATAAAAAAATTCCAGTTGATAACACTAAACAATGCTCCACAAAAGAAGGAATTTCCAGTTTCAGCAGATATGTGTCAGCAGATCTCACAAATCCCTTCGGGATGGAGAAATTTAGACAATAGCTTACATGTAAAATATATGAGAGTTGTGTGACTTGAGATATTTAGTTTGCATGATAGTAGTTATATAACTTGGGTTATTTACTTTTGTTATGACCATTTCAAAAATAAAACTTGAGACATTGTTGTTTGTTTCTATCCTAATTTCAGCAACCATATAAACCCATGGTGCTAGCAATTTCGATGTGAAACGACTTCACATGCAATGCTTCTATCCTGATTCTCAAGTAGGAAAAAAAAAATTCTTACTATTGACTCGACTTATTAAGAGCATCTCCAACCCTATTGTCTTGTTAAGTGTTGTAAGTCTTAGGTGGCTCCTATGTGGCATGAGCCACAAGACAATGTCTTGTTTATGTGGCAAAATTATATCTCAAAAGACAATGAGATAGAAAAACTCTCTCCAATGCAAAAGTATTGAGGAGACAATAAAATGTTTTTTTTTCAACTTCCAATGCAACTTTAAAGACAACTACCCATCTTCTTTCTTTTTTCTAATATTTTTTTATTCATAATTGATGACATGGAAGAGAAGACATTGTCAAGTGCATTGTCTAGAACAAGACAATCAACTTCACAATGTCTTCTTTAATTTTTGCCACATAAGCTTCACAATTGACTTGACAATTGCATTGGAGAAGAACTTTTGAATAAAATTTTGTCATTCCTATGTGGCAACAACTTTTTTCCAAAGTCACAATAGGGTTGGAGATGCTCTAAGAAGACAATGTAGATCCTCAAGTAGAAAGTTGTCACTAAAGCTTGTATGTGGTCTGGCATTACATGACAAGACGATATGATTCTTATAATAAACGGAAATCTTTTGTGGACCCATCCTGTCCCACCTTTAATGAGCGTGCAACACGTGGTCCGCGGACCATGACTACGGTCCAAATCTGCGGAAAATGTAGCACTGCTCTGTAATAAATGAAGGTAGCAAGTGGCAACAAGCTAATTAGTGTGCTTGTCAAAAAAAAATGGGCAAAGGATCAATTCCCTTGGTGAACCTCAGCTCCGGCCGAGCCATGCCGGTGCTCGGCTTGGGGACCGCAGGCACCAGCATCCCGACCGACCTCGCCTCGACTCTGACAGAAGCAATTGAAGCCGGGTACAGGCACTTCGACACCGCCTCGGTCTACGGGACCGAGCAGGCTGTGGGCCGTGCCATAGCGGAAGCCATCGGACGAGGCCTCGTCTCGTCTCGCGACGAGCTCTTCGTCACCTCGAAGCTCTGGAGCAGTGACGCCGATCCCCAACTTGTCCGCCCTGCTCTGCAGAAATCTCTCAAGTAACAATAAACACACACACACACGATTCTTGTCTCATATATTTTGTTTGTCATAACTATGTATGTGAGGTTGAAGCCTGGTAAGATGACGTACGCTTTCACCAAGGAAGACATACTTCCCTTTGACATGAAGTCGACATGGGAAGCAATGGAACAGTGCTGCAGGTTGGGGCTTGCCAACTCCATTGGAGTCAGCAACTTCTCTTCCAAGAAGTTGTCTCAGTTACTGGAGCATGCTGCCATTCCCCCTGCATTCAATCAGGTGAGCAATTAACTAAACTAAATTAATGTGTAATGTTGGTATGTTTCTATATATCAGCTCGAGCTTTTGGAAATATTGGCTGATCAAAGGTTCATGTTCTACAACAAATTAATTACAGGTAGAAATGAATACATCATGGGACCAGAGGAAGCTGAGGGAGTTGTGCAGGGAGAAAGGGGTTTATGTCACCGCGTGGTCGCCTCTGGGAGCGAACGGAGCCCCATGGGAATCTCTCTCGGTGATGCAGAGCCCCGTGCTGAAGGAGATTGCTACTGCAAAGGAAAAAAACGGTCGCACAGGTACTGTGACTTGTTCTACAACAAATTATATAGTAGAATATATATATATATATATATATATATATATATATATATTTGGTATTTTTATGTGAGTATGTCAATACATAGTCCATCCTAACCCACTTCAGTCAACCCCGGCTTGAGTTTCTGGTTCCACCCTTGGTCACGATCACTAATCTTACTAAAGCAATGCTTTAGCCGCTTGCATCACAAACTCTGATACATCCAAAGCAATTCGTTTCGATCTCTACCAAAATTTAGTTGGATCAATATCACAAGCCCAAATTGTTTGTTGCAAACTTCCATAACATTGTTGTGGGCATGGGGACTGCAGGTTGCTCTCAGGTGGCTATACGAGCAGGGTGTGAGCATGGTGGTGAAGAGCTACAACAAAGAGAGGATGAAGGAGAACCCGAAGATTTTTGACTGGAAATTAGATGAAGATGACCTGAAGATGATTCATAACATCCCACAGAAAAGGAGTTATTTAGGAGAAGAATTCGTTTCAGAAGATGGGCCTTTCAAGACCGTTGAGGAATTATGGGATGGGGAAATGTAAACAACCGTCACCAATCAAGCACAAGTTCTTTGTTTTTCTTTTCACTTTCTTTCTTTTCCAATAAGAACATTGTTCCAAACCATCAATGGTAACCTAGTTGCATTTCTATCGTTTTTTCCTTTAGGGTCTTCTTGGTAATGGTATTTTCACTGATTTTGGAGTGTTTTTAAACGGACCGTTTATGAAAACCCATAGCCGAAATCTGGCCGTGTTTGATCCTGTCATCCCAGACTGGACCCAACAATTAGCAAACAAAAGTTGTTTGATTTCTTTGATGTTTTCAACTACTAATGAATTTAATATGATTATGATGTTACTTGCGTAACTACGTTAAAAGGAAAGAATTCTTTTTAACTGCATAAGAGATGGACCCTTTTTCAGAGTCTAACTTATAGTTATTATGGGAGTAAATTCCTAGTTACTTCTTAACATTAGTAAGAGTTATGGCACAGTAAAGCTTCAAACAAAGTTGTTCAAATTCATTGATTGGTCATAAAAGCTGTTATCAACCGTTACAGAAAAATCGTACAAAAGTACGTAAAATATAGTACAACTTCTCGATCATAATACAAAATATAAAAGATTACAATTGACTTGCTGGAAAGAACACTTTAGAACTTGCAAACAACACAACCAAGTTGCTAACATAAGAAACAAAAATGAAAATGCTTGCTGAAGTGTTGGCAAGACTGGATAACACTTGGAACCAACAATTGACTTATTTCTTCGATCTATTTTCTGGAACCAACAAGTTTACGCGAACTTCTGAAATGCTTGCTTTTCGTTTTTTTTTTTTTTTGAAATCCCACGCACACACACAATTGGGGGACTCGAACCTATTGCTTTTCGTATTCGGAAGACTGGATAACACTTGGACTCTCGGACAATACTTAGGAGTTTCACGACTGCTGATGTCACCTCTCATAGCATATATTATCACGTAGTAATGCCTTAGATAAAAACAAGTGAATATATATAGGATAGGCAAGCCACCCCTATTAGCCATAACTACGCATGAAGGGCATCAAAATTAGAAAATAACTTCCTACTGAGAGGACGATTATAGCAATAATTGTAATATCCAAGTCCCAAAATACGTAGTACTATGATACGTAAACATGACAGCTACGTATCAAGTGAACTACAGTCCAGCTCGAATACGTATAAGCTGTATAGAGTATGGTAATAGGCCAAATAATGGCAAGTCAAAGCTACTATATCTCAATCCACATAAAATAATAAACATCAAGAAGGAACAATATTGTTTGTCTTATGCAGTCCACAAGCATATATGTCCCAAAAAACTCGAAAAAAAAATCTATAAAACTAGGCTAACAAGCAGAATAAAAAATGCGATATGAAAATATAGTACGACCGATACCTGAAGCGAGAAAATAACCAGCATCAGTCCATCGGAAGAACTCCGCAAAAACCACACAACGATTTCAGCTAACCTGGAAGAAAACCAAGTCCTCAGGGGACATAGCAAGATACATAATATATATGCAAACCACTTTGTAACAGTATATAAAACAGCATCATGAGACAACTATACAAGGCTGAACAACGACAATAACTGGTTAACCTAAACGTGGCACGTGTATGAGAACAACTATGTGTGCGTGAACTGCTGAAGTGAAACAGAGTCAAACCACCATAGCCCTTAATGAACTACGGCTAGAAAGTCAATCCATAAACCTTCGTGGCCACTAGGATAACAACATAACCCTATCCTTCGTGGACGCCAGGTTAAACAAAAAATAAAAATCAATCCATAGACCTTCGTGGCCACTAGGGTAGCAACATAACCCTATCCTTCGTGGACACCAAGTTAAACGAAAATGGAATAATAGAAATAGCAGTCTAAACACGTATAATCGTTCTTCCCATCCCGGACGTCTATATACTATGAACAAGTCATGACTCGAGATTCATGATAGTAAAGTAATCGGATGATACCTCTATGACCCCATGTTTGTGTAACTCGTCAACAGAAGAAAAAAAATATGACTAACAACCTATACATGTGAAGGCAACAAAATAGCTAACCATAACATATAACCCTAGCATGCACGAACACTAAGCATGAATAATGCATCATCATATTATCTGTAATGGTAATAATAGAACAATTAATAAATAAACTGTTAAATAACTGTACAAAAAGTGGCAATGTATACTTGCCTGACAATATGTGCCCAAATATGTTACCCTGAAAGACAAGGTCCAAGTCTCAATCGCCTAAAAAATAATTTGTTCACAATTTTGTTATTCTATATGCATATATAAAAAAATTATTTTCCTATAAGGCATCTTATATATTATTGAAATGAATTATTATTATTCGTGGGAGTTTCATAACTCCCAGGAAGTTGGTAGTTATGAAACTGAAATGTCACATTGAAATACACCGAAGCAACCGCACAAAAAATTAGCTTTTGCGTGAGCCCAGTCACATGGAACTATAATTTTTGTGTGGGAACCACTTATGCATAACTGGAATTTTCGCATGAACACTAGTCATGCGGTACTTTAAGCTTTTCGTGAGCCCTAGTCAGGCAAAACTGCAATTTTTGCATGCACATGGGCCACGTAGAACTGCAGTTTTTGTCATGCTCCAATCTCGCATGATCAAAAATTGCCACTAGGTGTGATGTCATACAAGCCTGAATTGCACTTGTGCAAGACAAGAACAAAAGACAGTAGATATAAGATCTCAGAATAGAAGTCATTTTAGCGAAAATAAGCAGAAAAGTTGATAAAATACAATATTATGAAATAATATTCTCCTTATTTATAATTTGCAGCGGAATTACAACAATGCTAGGCCAAAGAACAACTCGATTATAAATACTGAATCTCAATAAAATAACGATGTCACAATGCTCACAACTAATGTCACGCCCCAGAACCAGAATACTGGAGAGCGGGGGACAGACACAGCCAGCTACGTACATTGAAGAATCCCACCTCGCAATACGGTCACGGCTGTCTAGATGTATGAGGGTTTAATACAAGTCAATAGTCTCTTAGGGTCAAGAACAAGCCTAGTGTCTCAATCTCAAGCAAGCAAGTAAATATAACAAGATGGTAGATCATCAGACATACAAAGTAAGACGTCCCAAACATTTCATATTCAGATAATCATGAAGCTAGTCATACAAAATATGAAGACTAGCAAGAGTTTTAAGTCATACATGATCAACCCTAGTATATGTCAATCATGTTACAGCCATTAGGCAGACAGTAAGTAAAGTTGCGAACGAGCTAACACTTGCTCAGCGGCTAAACGTCTCAAAAGAATAATTTTACAATAGAGTGGGAGAGCAAAATAAAATCCACTTGTTGCCAGGGTTTCTTCTAGTGGTCACCATTTGGCTGGAAGACTGGAAGATCCTCGGGTGCTACTCCGAAATCTGGTCATACAAAACCAGCTGGGTCAGACCCCAAAAAGAGCAAGTGCCACAAGGGAGGCTTCACTTAAGAACTAAAACCAGCATATTAGCACATGAGACAAAGGATAATAAAAGACATGAGTTAGAGAAGACAAGTTGATAAACGATAAGACAACTAAGGGACTATTTCGGTAGCCAAGTTACAATCCGTAAACCAAACAAAGATCGGGATTGTAACCCTTCACCTGAACAGAGCTTAGTCTCTAACCAATTATTGACAAGAGTAAAGCATAACAGTAATGTGCTGAAATAACCATGTACTGATCTTGGCAAGACTAGACAAGATTCCATCCATCAATCACGGCCAAGCAATGAGTACGGCTTGATACTTTAGCTAACTAGGGTTATCACAAGCCTAGTTACTAACAAGATGCATCGAGATGTTCCAACAGCCACAAGCCCTACAGTCTTAATCCAGGTTATCCGGTCACAAGTTGAGAGAGTTGGATTAGGTGACTTGGGGGTGCAACACATGATAGTGTGCTGGAAATGTGCCCTACTCGACGGCAGGCTACAAGTCCAATTAGAGTGCCCAGATAACGGGATTGCCTGTAGCTGGAAAATCTCTTCATGAACTACTTGATCAAACTAGTCTTTATCCTAGTCAGATTCAGTATGAATCCCTGACCGTGGTAACCAAGAATTTATGTCCTAGACATGATGCAAGATGAGACATGTATCTTACACAAGCACAAATATCCATGGTGTCAAGACAAGAGTTACTTAGCAAGTCAAGATAGCCGTCACAACAGCATATCGAGATTATCATATTGGGTTTACTTATCAAGAGTGCACCACGACGGGCCACTATCATGTAATATCATGTCAAGGGTGCTTGTCAAGAGTGTGCCACGACGGACCACTATCATGTCATGTTACTTATTACTGGTTAAGAGTGCGCCGTAAGAGGCCACTATCGTGTTCTATCCTTACATTATCATGAATGAAAGAAACTTGCATAAAATAGCTAGTAACATATTCTTGAAGTTAAAGAAAAGATCTACGACTTTCATGTTGGAAGTTGGGAGAAATTCGGACCACAATTCAGCCAAATAGGAATTAAAACAGCCAAAAACAGCTAAAATAGGCCATATGCGGCCTTCTGCGGCACTATGCAGCCTTCTGCGGCACTATGTGGTACTATGCAAGCTATGCGTCACTATTCATTCCATGCGGCTGCGACACTATTCATGCGGCTGCGATACTATTCATACGACACTATTCATTCCTGCGGCTGCGGCACTATTCATGCGACTGCGGCACTATTCATTCCATGCGGCTGCGACACTATTCATACGGCTGCGGTACTATTCATACGATACTATTCATTCTTGCGGCTGCGGCACTATTCATGCGACTGCGGCACTATTCATTCCATGCGGCTGCGGCACTATTCATACGGCACTATTCATTCCTGCGGCTGTGGCACTATTCATCGTCCCTGCCAAAATTAGGACAGATGAACTAGAAAATATCCAAATCTTATTTTGGCCGTAACTTCCTCAAAACAAGTCGAAATCTAACTTTTTAAAGGTCCATTTTGGGTAAAATTGAATTCTCTACAACATAGAACAATCAAAACTTGAAAATAATAAAGTTTGGTAGATCAAAACCCAAGAAAACCTAAAATACAACCAACTTAGATCTACAAGAAATAAACCATAGAAATTAAAAATGTCGAGTACTAAAGTGTCTTAGAATCTCGTGAGGAAGACAATGGAACAACAAAAATGGAGTTCCTCTATGAAGTAAGTTGCACTTGCCTAGGACTTGGTAGGTGGGAGGAGTAAATAAAGAAGATGAAGAAGTAAATGAAGAAGTGAATGAGAAGAGAGAGAGAAGTAGTTGAGTTATATATTAACCCTCTCCATCTCAAACCAAGCCAAGCCAAGCCAAACCAAGTCAAATAAACCAAGTCAAGATTAAACCAAGATTAGGATAAGCAAAACAAGTCTAACTACGGTCCACCTGATAAATGTCAAAAATCTTATATACGCATACAAAAATATGTATAACGGGAAACGGGAGTGACAACTCTACCCACCTTAGAAGAATTTCGTCCTCGAAATTTAATCAAGAGGCTAGAGATGTCGGGACAAGCTATATTATTCATAAGCAAGCTACGACTAGCAGTCAATCAAGCAATCATTCATGCAAGCAAGGAATTAAAAGCATAAGGCATAAGGAAGACATTATACCTTATGAGTCAAATAGGTGTGGATATCGCGAACGAATATCATCCTCACGCTCCCACGTTGACTCACCCAAAGAGTGGTGACCCCAAGCAACACGAACTAAGCTAATAGTCTTGTTCTTGAGTACCTTCTCCCTTCGGTCCAATATGGATACGGGCCATTGCTCATATGAAAGGTTGGTACCAACAACCAATTCCGAATGATCAAGGACATGGCTCGGATTCGGGATGTACCGTCGCAATTGGGATACATGAAATATGTCATGTACCTCACTTAATGACGGCGGAAGAGCGAGACGATAGGACACATCACCTACTCGCTCAAGGATATCGAACGGTCCTATGTACCTAGGACTAAGCTTTTTCCGTACGCCGAATCGAATGACGCCACGGGTAGGCGAGATCCTAAGGAACACGTGGTTGCCGACTGAAAACTCAAAGGGACGCCGATGAGAATCGGTCCAATGGCGCTGGCGATCTTGGGCAACTCGAAGATGATCTCTGACTTGTCTGACCACCTCGATTGTCTGCGTAATCATCTCTGGACCAAGCATCTGCCTCTCACCTACATCATCCCATGCTAATGGGGATCTACACTTCCTGCCATACAGTGCTTCAAAGGGTGCCATCTGGATACTAGTCTGAAAACTGTTGTTATGAGAGAATTTTACGAGATGCAGGTGATCTTCCCACGAACCACCGAAGTCGAGTGTACATGACCGCAACATATCTTCAAAAGTCTGGATCGTGCGTTCTGACTGACCATCTGTTTGTGGATGATAAGCTGAACTGAACTTGAGACGAGTTCCCAAGCTCTCTTGAAGACTCCGCCAAAAGTGCGATGTGAATCTTGAATCTCTGTCTGATATGATACTAACTGGCACTCCATGCAATCTGACAATCTGCCTGAGGTACATCTCTGCTAGCTGATCCGTCGACTGACCAATTCTGAAGGAAAAAAATGAGCTACCTTGGTGAGTCTGTCAACTATAACCCAGATAGCATCTCTTCCAGCTGGGGATTTAGGTAACCCAGTTACAAAATCTATGGTAATATGCTCCCATTTCCATTCTAGGATCGGTAAAGGTTGAAGAAGTCCAGCTGGTCTCTGATGTTCAGCCTTAACTTGTTGACAAACTAAACAACGAGAGACAAACCGAGCTATCTCCCTCTTCATGCCATTTCACCAGAAATGCTGACGGATATCTCGGTACATCTTCGTGCCACCGGAATGAATTGAATACTGAGAACTGTGAGCCTCTGCCATGATCTCTTGTCTGATATTACCACTGGGTACATAAAGACGTCTCCCATGTCGGAGAGTATCATCTTCATGAACACATAACTCTGGTCTTCGTCCTGCTACACACTCTGCTCTGAGCCGCTGAAGCTTGGAATCTGCTGATTGCGCCATCTTGATCCTTTCAACTATGATGGACTGAACTTGCATACTGGCCATCAACGCCACATTGGTAGAAAGAACAACTTCAATACCCATCTTCTGAAGATCCGCTAATAACTCTGGTTGTGCTGTTAGAAAATAAACTCCAGCTCTCCTGCTCAATGCATCTGCAACAACATTGGCCTTTCCAGGATGATACTGCAAGTTGATGTCATAATCGACAAGTAGCTCTAGCCATCTCCTCTGACGCATGTTAAGATCCTTCTGGGTAAACACATACTTCAGACTCTTGTGGTCGGTTAAAATCTCCACCCGATCTCCATATAAATAATGCCTCCAAAGCTTTAATGCAAAAACTACTGCTGCTAATTCCAAGTCATGGGTAGGATAATTCCTCTCATGGTCACGAAACTGACGTGACGTATAAGCGACTACCTTACCATGCTGCATCAAGACGCATCCTAATCCTCTGCCGGAAGCGTCACAATAGACAAAAAATCCTCCAGTCCCGTCTGGAAGCATGAGAATGGGAGCCGTCATCAATCTCTGCTTCAACTTCTCAAATGAACTCTTACACTCTGCTGTCCAAGCAAACTGTACATCCTTGCGGGTCAACTGCGTCAGTGGTGCTGAAATCCGAGCGAAGTCTGAGACAAACCGTCGGTAATAGCCAGCCAATCCTAGGATACTTCGAACTTTTGCGACGGTACTGGAAACTGGCTATGATTCTATAGCCGCTATCTTCTGGGGGTCCACTTCCACTCCACCTCTGGTGATGATGTAACCTAAGTACGAGATACGATCGAGCCAAAACTCACACTTACTAAATTTTGCGTACAACTGGTGCTCTCTGAGAATATGAAGAACTACACGAAGATGCTGCTCATGATCTGCCTCATTCTTGCTATAGACTAAGATGTCGTCTATAAACACTATCACGAACTGGTCCAAATAGGGCATGAAGATACGATTCATGAGGTCCATGAATACGGCTGGCGCATTGGTCGCTCCAAATGGCATAACAAGGAACTCCCAATGCCCATATCTGGATCTGAATGCTGTCTTCGGGATGTCTTGCTCTCAAACTCTGATCTGATGGTATCCTGACCGTAACTCAATCTTCGAGAATACTGCCGCTCCTCTGAGTTGATCAAATAAATCATCTATCCCTGGTAGAGGATATATGTTCTTAATTGTTACAGAATTTAAGGTACGATAATCAACAGATAATCTTGATGTACCATCCTTCTTTTTCACAAGAAGTATCGGGGATCCCAAGGTGATCTACTAGCACGAATGAATCCCTTGGTTCTGAGTTCTTCAATCATCTTGTACAAAATCTCTAACTCTGAAGGTGCCATCCTGTAGACTTCCCCTGACACTGGTGCCATCCCTGGAAGCAAATCAATGGTGAACTCTATCGCTCTCTCTGGGGGCATGCCTGGAAGCTCTTCAGAAAATACATCAGGAAACTCTTCAACAACTCTGGAAAACTGAACTGCCACTGCTACTGCCATCCGTAATACTGGTGGAGAAGGTTCTACTTCGCTTCTGGAAAATAAAAACTCTGTCTCACCGGAAATACCAAAAATAGTCCTGCCAATATGGCAGTCGATTCTTGCATATTGATCCTTCAACCAATCCATTCCTAGGACCACATCATAGTCGGTCATCGAGAATTCTATCAACCTAGCGGGAAACTCTCTACCGCTAACTATGATTCGAAAGGAGAAAAATACTCTATCTACTCCCACAAGACTGTTACCAGTAAGTATATTGAGCCTTACTGATAATGACTCAGGCTCCAGTCCTATCCGTGTAGCGAATCGTGCAGACATAAATGAATATGATGCACCCGAATTAAATAATACTGATACTGGAAAAGAGTTGACGAGAATGGTACCTGCCACCACCTCACCTGAAGCTAACTCTTCCTCCACGGTCAAAGCCATAGCCTGACCTTGCCTTCTTGGTGTCGGTCCCCTCTGCTGGTGACCTCTCTGCCTGTTCTGAATCTGAGCTTGGATATACTGTTGAGCCTGAGGCGGTAATGGTCTCGGAGGCTAGTACTGCTGCTGTACTGGTGCTGGACTCCTAACAGATGGACTGGTTAGGTTTGATGATGATGAACTGGCTCTATTCGGACAGGACCCTATCTTGTGATCCGGTGTCCCACAAGCCAAGCACAATCCATGTGCTCTGCGACACTCTGATACTATGTGTCCTGGCTTCCCGCAATGAGTACAGCCCATTACGAAAGACTGCTTCTGCTTCTGTTGCTGAGGATACGCTGGCGTCGAGTGCTGAATCGACAAAACTGTGGTCATCCGTCTAGAAGCTCCAATAGTCAAAGCCCTAGCTGCCGGGGCTGGTGCTGAAGACTGGAAAATCTGCCCATGAGACCTCTTCCGTCCTCCGCTTCTATCTACAATCCTCTGCGAAGTATACTCATGCCTCTTCGCTGCTCGCAAGACGGCATCAAACGTCTGGTGCTCAAACTGCTCCACGGCTATAATGATCTCTAGGTGGAGCCCCTACTGGAATCGCTAGGCTCGATCCAATTCGGTTGCTACCAATGTAGGAGCAAACCGACAGAGTCTAGAAAACTCGGCCGCATATTCATCGACCGTCCTGCCCATCTGCTTAAGATTGGTAAATCTCGTCTGCAGATCATACCGAGCTACTGCGTCGAAGTACTTGGTCTGGAACTTGTTGCTGAACACCGTCCATGAGACAGGCGTCGGTAATCCAACTGCTAGCATCATCGACCAGGTGCGGGCTAAGTCCAATAACTGCAGGCGCACAACGGCCACCTTCTCATCCTCAGAAATTCTAGCAGCTTCCAGGATAACCTCTGTATCTTGAAGCTATGCATCAGCAGCAATAGCATCTTCAGTGCCGTCAAAGAAAGGAGGGTTCAAATGCTTGAAGCTGTTGGCCGTGTTGTTTCCTTGGTAACCAACTCTACCCATGGTATCTTGTACTGTCTGGTGCAGGGCATCGCCACGACGATCTTGAGATGCAAGCAATTCCCTGATGATACCCACCAGGGTTCCATTATCGGGCTCTGTAGGCTGGACGGGCTGAATTGGTGGCTCTTGACCCCCGGTAGGCATTACTCTGGAGGCTACTCGTGAATGCTGGACTTGGTCTCCAGGTTGCTGCTGGTTCACTGGAGGTGCTCCGCCTTGCTGATCGGTAGGATCAAGAACAATACCGCTGAAGAAACGACATGGAGAACAATTAGGAAGGACCATGATAGATCAAGGATATAAACATGTGATCAGGTCAAGATTTCAGAAAGATTAGAAGAAACGAGTAGAGATCAAGGGCGAGTGCTGATTGAGACATCTATTCAGTGAAACCCTCACACATCTTGATTTACAAGACCTGTATGGGCCACCACTTAAATCGTGTCATGCCCCAGAACCAGAATACTGGAGAATGGAGGAAAGACACAGCCAGCTACATACATTAAAGTGAATCCTACCTCGCAATACGATCACGACTGTCTAGATGCATGAGGGTTTAATACAAGCCAATAGTCTTTTAGGTTCGAGAACAAGCCTAGTGTCTCAATCTCAAGTAAGCAAGTAAATGTAACAAGATGGTAGATCATCAGACATACAAAGTAAGGCGTCCCAAACATTTCATATTCAGATGATCATGAAGCTAGTCTTACAAAATACGAAGACTAGCAAAAGTTTAAGTCATACATGATCAACCCTAGGATATGTCAATCATGTTACAACCATTAGGCAGACAGTAAGTAAAGTTACGAACGAGCTAACACTTGTTCGATGGCTAAACGCCTCAAAAGAATAATTTTACAATAGAGTGGGAGAGCAAACTAAAACCCACTCGTTGCCAGGATTTTTTCTCGTGGTCACCATCTGGCTGGAAGGCTGGAAGATCCTCGGGTGCTACTCTGAAATCTGGTCATACAAAACCAGCTGGGTCAGACCCCAGAAAGAGCAAGTGCCATAAGGGAGGCTTCACTTAAGAACTAAAACCAGCATATTAGCACATAAGACATAAAGGATAATAAAAGACATGAGTTAGAGAAGACAAGTTAATAAATGATAAGACAATTAAGGGACTATTCCGGTAGCCAAGTTACAATCCGTAAACCAAATAAGGACCGGGGTTGTAACCCTTCACCTGAACAGAGCTTAGTCTCTAACCAATTATTGACAAGAGTAAAGCATAACAGTAATGTGCTGAAATAACCATGTACTGATCTTGGCAAGACTAGACAAGACTCCATCCATCAATCATGGCCAAGCAATGAGTACGGCTTGATACTTTAGCTAACTAGGGTTATCACAAGCCTAGTTACTAACAAGATGCATCGAGATGTTCCAACAGCCACAAGCCCTGCAGTCTTAATCCAGGTTATCCGGTCACAAGTTGAGAGAGTTGGATTAGGTGACTTGGGGGTGAAACACATGACAGTGTGCTGGAAATGTGTCCTACTCGACGGCAGGCTACAAGTCCAATTAGAGTGCCCAGATAACGGAACTGCCTGTAGCTGGGAAATCTTTTCATGAACTACTTGATCAAACTAGTCTTTATCCTAGTCAGATTCAGTATGAATTCCTGACCGTGGTAACCAGGAATTCATGTCCTAGACATGATGCAAGACAAGACATATAGCTTACACAAGCACAAACACCCACGGTGTCAAGATAAGAGTTACTTAGCAAGTCAAGATAGCCGTCACAACAGCATATCGAGATTATCATGTTGGTTTACTTATCAAGAGTACACCACGACGGGCCACTATCATGAATTATCATGTCAAGGGTGCTTGTCAAGAGTGCGTCACGACGGGCCACTATCATGTCATGTTACTTGTTACTGGTTAAGAGTGCGCCGTAACAGGCCCCTATTGTGTTCTATCCTTACATTATCATGAATGAAAGAAACTTGCATAAAATAGCTAGTAACATATTCTTGAAGCCAAGAAAAAGATCTACAACCTTCTGCGGCACTATGCAAGCCATACGGCACTATTCATTCCATGCGGCTGCGGCACTATTCATTTCTGCGGCTGCGGCACTATTTATGCGGCACTATTCATTCCTGCGGCTGCGGCTATATTCATTCCATGCGGCTGCGGCACTATTCATTCCTCCGACTGCGGCACTATTCATTCCATGTGGCTGCGGCACTATTCATTCCTGCGGCTACGGCACTATTCATGCGGCACTATTCATGCAATACTATTCATTCCTGCGGTTGCGGCACTATTTATTCATGCGGTTACGGCACTATTCATGCGGCACTATTTATCGTCCCTGCCAAAACCAGGACAGATGAACTAGAAAATATCCAAATCTTATTTTGGCCATAACTTTCTCAAAATAAGTCGAAATTTAACTTTTTAAAGGTCTATTTTGGGTAAAATTGAATTCTCTACAACATAGAACAATCAAAACTTGAAAAAAAAATAAAGTTTGGTAGATCAAAACTCAAGAAAACCAAAAATGTAACCAACTTAGATCTACAAGAAATAAACCATAGAAATTAAAAATGCCGAGTACTAAAGTGTCTTAGAATCTCGTGAGGAAGACAATGGAACAACAAAAATGGAGTTCCTCCATGAAGCAAGTTGCACTTGTCTAGGACTTGGTAGATGAGAGGAGTAAATGAAGAAGATGAAGAAGTAAATGAAGAAGTGAATGAGGAGTGAGAGAGAAGTAGTTGAGTTATATATTAACCCTCTCCATCTCAAACTAAGCCAATCCAAGCCAAACCAAGTCAAATAAACCAAGTCAAGATTAAACCAAGACTAGGGTAAGCAAAACAAGTCTGACTACGGTCCACCTGATAAATGCCAGAAATCTCGCATACGCATACGAAAATACGTATAACGGGAAACGGGAGTGACAACTAATGCAACCAATACACCAACGATGTTTCATACATTATGTACTCTATAAACAAAAGGCAACATATCCAGCCGAAGAGCTTCCAATCGCCTACCGAGTTGCAACGTCTCAGCACGTCCAAGCAGTTCCGTACCTGGAGGTTGGGGGTCAGTACATTGATATGTACTGGTATGTGGTCCTAAACCAACTTACCAAAAATTAACGCGATGATTATGCAGACATATATTAATATATGGTCTTTCTAATCGTGTCTTATGATCAGTTACATGTTATAGAAAGCAAGTATAAGCATAAAAGTATCACTCATTATATTTTATCAATACTTACCATCATTTTTTGTCATTATAATGATAACTATATATAGGATAAAATTTTAGTGGGTCAAAAGAATTACCATTAACCGTAGCCAGAGCCGGCCCTAGGGTAAGCCAGACAAGACTTCCGGTTTGCACAAACCCCTCTACTTAGGGCAATCCTCACACACAGCGTGAACCCAATAGAGGTCAGGGTTGATCGGTCTACAATAAGAGTCAAGGGACAACCAAAACTAGCACTGGATAGGACAATCCAATCCCGTAGGCAGGCCATGACTGTAGCAAAAGACTTGAAATGAAGGAAACAAAATTTGACAAAGAGGTTGAGCAATTACGAGATCTGTTATGATGTGAGATGGCGACAAGGAAAATAAAGATTCGTGGGGTCTAAACATATATTGGGGGGGTAGGGAGGATGGTCATGGTGACATGACATGCCGAGTGTGTTGAGTTTGTTAAGGGACCACTGACACGGTTGGGTTTCTAAATTTGGGCATATCAAGGGTCATGGACGAAAAAATGCTACTTAAGGTCTCGTTTAGTTCGCGGAATCATCAGGTTGAAAAAGTAAAGTGATTAATTTCCTATATTTGGGTATCAAAGGAATTGAGCAGGAAAAAAAAGTGATTCCAATCATCTAATTAAGGAATCACTTTCCCACGTTGAAGTATTTGCTTTCCTTTCCAAATTTTTTGGCGTTTCCAAATATCGGAAAGAAAAATTCAATAGAAATTGTAATTTCTCAAAGGAAAGGAAGTGTCAAGGAATTGATTTCCTTTCCCTTCCATTCCTAGCACCAAACAAGGCCGAAGATGATGACAAAGAGATGCTTCGAAGAAAAGAAATTCTAAAAACGACCGGTTTAATATTTCCGTCAGGCTAAGCTGTCTCGCCAGTATTTTTAGATCAGTTGATCCGGAAAAAAAAACATATAAAGACGTAAAGAATTTATTGCTGCCTTTGCTTTGAATCACACGATTTTTAATTCTTGGGAAAGAAACATAGAAACTGTTCCTCCAAGCTACAAGAGACGAGGCTAAGCTGCCTCGACGTTTCGATTCCTCCGATTGACTGAGCGGGACGGAAAACTACAGGCGGAAAGGAGGGAGGCTGGCCGGCGGAAAGGAGGAGGGGACTGGCCTGCGGGGAGATGGAGAGGGCTGGCCGTCGAGGAGGAGGAGGCGGACAGGGAGGAGGAGGAGGAGGAGACGCAGGGAGGAGGAGGAGGAGGGGGCGGGGAGGAGGGAGGCTGGCTGGCGGGGAGGATGGGGGGGGCTGGCCTGCGAGGAGGTGTAGGGGACTAGCCGACGAGGAGGAGGAGGCCGGCGAGAATGAGGGGGTCTGGCCTGCGGGGAGGAGGAGGGGCCTGGCCGGCGAGAAGGAGGTGGCCGGCGGGGAGGAGGAGGGGGGGGGGGGGGGGGGGCTAGCCGGAGGGAGGAGGAGGGGCTGGCCGGAGGGAGGAGGGAGGAGAGGAGAAGTTAGGGAAGGGGAGGGAGCTGGTAGGGAAGGGTAGATGGTAGTTTAGGGTTTTTTTTTTTAAATGGCATTAATGACCAATTCTAATGGTCAACAGATGGTAGGGAGCTTTTCGAGCAAGTCATAGATTGCGGGGGTCTTTATTTGCTAAGTTTGACTAAAAGGTCTTTCTACGCAAAATGTGCAAATTTAACGAGAAATTTTTTGCACTTTACCTTTAGTTTTAAGATTTTGTATAATATTCAAAATTTATGTTTATGTCTCCATTTTGGATCAATTAATCCAAATCAACCATTAGGAAGAGGCACAAATCCACTTAAAATTTGGAAACCTAAATCCAAATTTACAATGTTACACCACGAGACCCTAAAACTAAATAACCCTATAATAATTGCTGATAAACTTCCACCATTTAATTGGCGCCTACGTAAAAGGCTTCTTGCTTACCAAGGCGTCCTGGCAAGCTTTTGTTATTGACTTGAGTTACTAAGAAGACAATGTAGACCCTCTATTAACAATGTTGTCAACGTACAGTCTGACGCATTGCATGACAATAAAGTATGACCCTTATAAATGAAGGTGGCAACAACATAATGTGATTGTGGAACCAAAAACAAAAAAAAATAAAAGAATGGGCAAAGCATCAATTCCCATGGTGAACCTCAGCTCCGGCCGAGCCATGCCGGTGCTCGGCATGGGGACCGCAGGCACCAGCATCCCGACGGACCTCGCCTCGACTTTGATAGATGCAATTGAAGCCGGGTACAGGCACTTCGACACCGCCTCGGTCTACAGGACCGAGCAGGCTCTCGGCCGTGCCATAGCGGAGGCCATCGGACGAGGCCTCATCGCGTCTCGCGACGAGCTCTTCGTCACCTCGAAGCTCGGGTGCAGTGATGCCGATCCCCAACTTGTCCTCCCTGCTCTGCAGAAATCTCTCAAGTAACAATACAAACACACACACACACACCATTCTTGTCTCATATATTTTGTTTGTCATAACTATGTATGTGTGTACAGAAATCTTGGGCTAGACTACTTGGACTTGTATTTAGTTCACTGGCCAGTGAGGTTGAAGCCTGGAAAGATGCCGTACGGTTTCACCAAGGAAGACGTACTTCCCTTTGACATGAAGTCGACATGGGAAGCAATGGAACAGTGCTGCAGGTTGGGGCTTGCCAACTCCATTGGAGTCAGCAACTTCTCTTCCAAGAAGTTGTCCCAGTTGCTGGAGCATGCCACCATTCCTCCTGCAGTCAATCAGGTAAGCAATTACCTAAACTAATCAACGACGACCAAACCGGTCTCGTAACCTTGGGCTCTTATACCACTTGTTGGGAATGAGGTATGATGCCGACCGAGGTTGGCCCATGAGGTATGATCGATATTGGATTGGGACCATATACCTTAAAAGAAAATTCTCATGTAAGACTTGAACCAATCCCAATTATCTACACCTCACGATCCCACCTTCTATCCGATGTGAGACTAAATTACCAACTCTATTGTCATCTCCTTTTGAGGACTCAATCGGAAACGAGATACAATCCAACACGTACAAGTTTAAACATGTCTTAATGTGTAATGTTGGTACGTTCCTATCAGCTCGGGCTTTTGAAAATATTGACTGGCCAACGGTTCTTGCTCTTGAATTTATAGGTAGAAATGAATGCATCTTGGGACCAGAGTAAGCTGAGGGAGTTCTGCAGGGAGAAAGGGGTTCATGTCACCGCGTGGTCGCCTCTGGGAGCGAACGGAGCTCCGTGGGGATCCCCCTCGGTGATGCAGAGCCCCGTGCTGGAGGAGATTGCTACTGCAAAGGGGAAGACGGTTGCACAGGTGATGTGATTAATTAATATGCTTTATAACCAAATAATGCATAACCTACCGATCACGATCACAAATCATATTAAAGCAATGGTTTAGCACAAGGCCCAAATTGTTTGTTGCCAACTTGCATGACATTGTTGTGGGCATGATGACAGGTTGCTCTCCGGTGGCTATATGAGCAAGGCGTGAGCGCGGTGGCGAAGAGCTACAACAAAGAGAGGATGAAGGAGAACCTGAAGATTTTCGACTACGAATTAGATGAAGATGACCTGAAGATGATTCATAACATCCCACAGAAAAGGGGTTATTCAGGAGAAGAATTTGTTTCAGAAGATGGGCCTTACAAGAACGTCGAGGAATTATGGGATGGAGAAATTTAAACAATCGCACCAACCATGCACAAGTTCTATATTTGTTTGTATTGGACACTTTCTTTCTTTTCCAATAAGGGCATTGTTCCAGCCCATCAATGGTAACCTAAGTTGTATTTTTATCGTTTTTTTCCTCTCTCTTATTTTGGTCACAGATTAAGACTTTCTCTCCATTGCTGTCAATTGCTAATGAAAAAGTTTTTTTTTTTTACTCGATAGTCGTTATGACGCATCCTCTTGAAACTATTTTAGGCGGTTTGACGCATTTTCAGTAGGATGCACCAAACTGACTCTCACATTCCTTGATTTTTTTTTTTGATTTTTTTTTGAAAATGTGTCATGTTGTTTCTAGATAAGTAATCTTCCTCAAATCTGCTTTCTACCAGTGTTTTAAAAACCGGACCGGACCGGCCGGTTCAATCGGTTCATCCGTGAATCGGTCATTTTTCCGGTCCGGTTCAGTATTGATCCGGTTTTGTTTAAAAGTTAGTATTTTTGTAAAAAATTAATGGCCATAAGGGATTAATTTGGACCACTTAAGTTAACCCAGGAGTTAAACAACTGGTTGAACCAATTTAACCCGACCCAGTGCCTTGGCCGAGTCGACCACCGGTCCTATTTTTAAAACATTCCTTTCTACATCTAATTCTCTCTATAATAATCTCTCTCCAAAGGAAATTATGAATTCAAAACTATGTAAGAAGTTACATGTGAATAAAAGTCAGAAGATGGTTTTGGATCGGGTGTCCTCTACAAACAATCAGTCGGTCCGTACATCTCTAACAGTTACAATGATATTATTGTTGAACTACTATGTAACCATTCGGTCAACTAGCTCCTCCCCATCACCAATTCATGGTGATAGATGGGCCGGTTTAGCCCGAGCCCGACCCAGGCCCGGACCGGCCCGCCCCCCTTTAAGCCCGGCCCGGACCGCCAGTGGCCCGAACCGGCCCGGCCCCCCACTCCCGAACGGGTCGGGTCGGGCCTCCCCCTCCCCAGCCCGAGCCCGACCCGGCCCGGCCCGCGCCAATTTTTTTTTTTTTTTTAAACTCTGGAGGCCCGGCCCGAAACCCGGTCCGGTTGGACCGGCCCGCTGGGACCGGTCCAGCCGACCGCTGGGGCTTTTTTTTAATTTTTTTTTTGATTTTCTTGACCGTTGGAGGGGGGGTTCTTTTACAAAATTGTCCCTCCCATATAGCCGTTATTAAAACGTTGGGAGGGACATTTTGGTCATTTTTGGCGTAAAATTACCAAAATAACCCCGAAAAATTCCTATAAATAGGCCAAAAATTCTATTTTTCAAACACAACTCATTTCTCACAAATTCTCTACATTTCTCTACGGTGCTCTGGTGTTCTACTGCTTTTCCTCCCCGGTGCTCTGGTGTTCTACGGCTTTCCCTCCCCGGTGCTCTGGTGCTCTACGGCTTCCCGATCTCCCTCCCAACTCCATTCCGGCTCTACGGCTTTCCGATCTTCCTCTCAATCCCTTACTTTCTTCTAACGTAGTTTACTTTATTTTATTTTATATATGGCTAGTGAAGGTTCAAACCCACCTGATCTTGCTGGACAGACTTACCAATATTTTAGTACTTTTTTTGACGGTAATGAAATTCCACCTGAGCAAGTAGCCACCAATCCGATTCCGGAGGGGTTCCAACCATCTCCTCCGGAAGTCGCTAGTTCCACCCAACGTCCTGAAAAGAAAAAAAAAAGGTCTAAGTATTGGGAATATTTTACTTTGATTTATGAAACTAATCCTGATGGTTCGCTTGTTGTAGATGCCAAGGGCGAACCGATACCGTACAAGGCGCAATGCAAAAAATGTTGCAACCAGTACGCATGGAAGAAGGGCGGTGGCACCGGGACCATATCCAGACACTACGACACTTGCTACGGGAAGGACACACTTCAAGCGTCCCAAACCCAAATAAGCTTCGGCGCCACCGGTTCTTCAATGGGTAACTTTACTTACTCAGCTGCTCGGCATAAAACTGAATTAACTAAACATATTATTCGTGACGAACTTCCTTTCACGACGGGTGAAAGCGAATCTTTACGAGATTATGCATTAATTTCTCTAAACCCCTCCTTTACTAGAGTGAGTAGACAACAAGCTCGAAATGAGGCTATTCGTCTCTTTAACGAACGGAAAGCCGCTTTGAAAGCGGATTTTCAAAATGTTAGTAAGTTGGCTATTACTTCTGATATTTGGACTACTAAGTGGAGTTATGCTTATATTTGTATTACTGCACACTATATAGATGCACAATGGATGTTGCAAAAATGCATCATCTCTCTTAAACTTATAGAATGTCCACACACGGGCGCTATAATTTCAAGTGAGATTTCAAGACACGTGCGTGAATATGATATTCACCCTAAAAATTTTTCTATCTCTTTAGACAATGCATCAAACAATACTGCTGCTATGTCTTCTTTGTCAGTGATTTTTCAGCCTATTTTAGAATGTAGGCTTATGCATGTTAGGTGTGCTTGCCATATAATTAACTTAGTTGTTAAAGAATGTTTAAAATTTTTTGATCCCCATTTAGACACTCTGCGACAATGCTTGCTCCACCTAAACTCGTCTCCAAGTAGACAACAAAGTTTTGCATGCACGTGCGCACATTTTGGTATTACTTTTAGAAGATTTGTGAAGGATATATATACCAAATAGGTGGAACTCCACCTACTTGATGTTGAAATCTGCAATTCCTTTTAAAAGTGCTATTACCTATTTTTGTAGTTCGGATGTCAGCTTTGACTATCAAGTTACTACTGATAATTGGGTAGCAGTTGAAAGTGTTTGTGAATTTTTAGAAATTTTTTACAATGCTACATGTACTCTTTCTGGTGTTTATTATCCCACATCATGCTTAGCTTTACGTGAACTTTGTAACATGTCTTATTTATTTTCTAAATATAGAGATCATCCAAATTTTGAATATGCGGTGAGAAATATGGAAGCCAAATTCATATTGGAGTGAAGTACCTCTTTTATATTGTTTGGCTTCCATATTTGATCCTACAATCAAATTGGATGGCGTAGAGGTTTTATTAGATGGATATGGAGAATATATGGGTATAGACGTTACTGACATGAAGGTAGAAGTTAAAGTTGCGTCGGACAAGTTAGTTATACTGTACGAAGAAGGAGCAACGTCGACCCGACCAACTCAGGGGGGGCTAGTAGTAGCTCCGGCTTGGCGTCTAAGCTATCAGCAGCCGGTCGCATACTACAAAGGAAGAAATAAAAGCAATCTTTCCAACCTACTCAAGAGTTGTCTCTTTACCTTAATTCTTATCAAGACGAAGATGAGACTCCAGATCACTTCGCCGTTTTAGAATGGTGGAAGAGACACGACAAGAGATTTCATGTTCTTTCTAACATAGCACGTGATCTACTGATGGTTCCGGTGTCTACGGTAGCATCGGAGTCCTGTTTTAGTGCAAGTTCGAGGATGTTGAGCGATAGGAGGAGCCGCTTGAAGCCCGATATCTTGGAAGCAATCGTGTGCGTACAAGATTGGATGAAAGCCGATAGAAGAACACAAAACCAGAAAGATGAAGAAGATCATGATGTCCACGAGCTGGATTTGGAATCGCTTTCATTGCATAAAGGCGAACAACAATGAGGCTACGGTGCAAGGTATTTGGTATGTACATTTAAACTTATACCTTTCAATTTTAAATTTTAACTTATACTTTCAAAAACTATTTTTATTTTAACTTATACTATTCAAATTTTAAATTTTAACTTATACTATTCAAATTTTAACTTATACTTTCAAAAACTATTTTTTATTTAAAAAAAAACATTTTTTAACTCTGCCTATGCCAAACAAGCATTTGCCTATGCCAAACAAACATTTGTATATATTTGTATAAACATTTTTGTATAAACATTTGTATATCATTTTTTATATATTTTTATAAACATTTTTTGTAAATTTTTATAAACATTTGTATATCATTTTTTTTTTTTCAAATTTTTATAAATTTTTTATAAACATTTGTATTACAAACTTATAAACATTTGTATTACAAATTTTTTTAACTTATACTATTCAAATTACAAACTTTTGTATTACAAATTTTTATTAAAAATTTTCAAAAATAAAACATTTTTCTAAATTAAAATTAAGTTACACATTTTCAAAATTAAAATACAAAAGAAAAATGTTTAAAAAAAAGGAAAAAAAAATACAAAAAAAATTGTAAAAAAAAAAAAAGAAAAAATCGGGCCGATCCGGTTCAACCGGCCCGAACCGGCCCAAACCGACCTAGGCCCGGCCCGACCCGTGGACCGGTTCAGCCCGGACCGGCCCTCCCTGGGTCCGGTCCAGTGGGTCGGGCTGGGCCGACTGCTAAAAAACCGGGCCGGGCTTGGCCCGGACCGTAAATCTCCCTGGGACGGTCCTGGACCGGCCCGAGCCCGGTCTGGCCCGCAGACAATAGACCGTGGGCCGGACCGGACCGGCCCGAATACACCATGATCACCAATGATATTGTTGAACTACTGTGATATTGTTGAACTACCATGTCTCATTCTCCTCCCAGGAGCTTTAACTACTCACACGAGGATTCATAATTGTAGCCAAGTTCTATGCTAGATTTATAGAAATAAATGCACTGACTCTCCTATGTTTCATGAGTATTACAGAGACTATTTATATTCTAAAAATAATCACCGATCACTCCTCCTCACCTTTATAAATTTTAGGCTTAATTACAATGACCTCTCCTATGTTTCATGAGTATTACAGGGACTACCCATATTCTGAAAATAATTACACTGACTATTCCTCTAATTTATAAATTTTATCAAACATAGGAGTGGTCAGTGTTATTATTTTCTATAGAAAATAGACACTATATGGGGAGTTAGTGTAATTAGTTTCAAATTGCAGGGGTGATTCACATAACAAGTATAAAATATAGGGGTAGTTAATGCAATGAATCCTAAATTTTATAAAATATAGGAGTGGTCAGTATTATTAGTTTCGGTAGAAAATAGAAACTATAGAGGGTGTCCTGTAATTAGTTTCAAAGTATGGATGATCCGTATAATAAGTGTAAAATATAGGAATAGTTAACACAATTTATCCCTATTTATAACTATAATATAAAACTTTTTATGTCTTTTTTGGTCTAACCAACGTGATTCCACTCCTCTCTCGCATACTTCTTACAAGCAGAGTCTCGCGAGATCATGTGGAATGAGAACAACTAAGACACAAGCCATTGTTGTAGGAAAAAATGGGTGCAACAGTTCAACTACTGGCCATAAGTCAGTAAACAAACCTCATCTAAAGGGGAGCACGAGAGTGGACTTCCTACAAAGTAGAGGGGAATATTAATACGGAGCTGCTATGTTGCCCGCGGTTTATAACCGCGGACGTGACTGTCGGCTGACGTGGCGGGCGGCCATTGGCCCCCTGGTCCGAGTGGGTCCCGGAGATAGCAGGGGGGGCCAATGGTCGGCCGGCGGTCATGCCTGCGGTTACAAATCGCGCACGGACAAAATATCATTTTCGATATTAATATCTGAGTGAGTTGGTGAACCTAGAATGTGGTTTATATATATGACCATCACATGTAAGCTCATTTAGCAGAAGAGGATAAATGAGTTGAACCCAACTCAAGTTCACCAAACTTATGTAATGTTCCATTCCGTTCCGTTTGGTGTTGAGATGGTTTGTTGACTCGAAAGGCTGTCTTGACTTAAGTACATACAGAGGTTGTTTCAGAGATTTGCTCGGTCGAGACAGATCAACGATTTTTAAGGTAGGTATTTTTGATGATCCTTAACTTCTTTATCTTCACACTAAATAAAATAATTATGATACATGTTTAGTTCTTTCCGCTATGAGTCGATGATTGCTAATAAAAAAGAAGAACCAAAATAAATAAAGAGAGTAGTCTCGTTTCTTTTAACTTATTGTATAAAATATGGAATATTATTCTGCTGCTATAGACACATATTATTAACTTGTTATCATAGATATAGAGTTTAGCATTGTTGTAGCATGTGATAGTATTATGTTATAGTTGTGGAAATATACCGTTGATTTATGTATATTGTGATATAGTGAGTTGTTTCATTGAGGCAAAAATATAGAAAGATTTGGCACCGTTGGGTCGCCAAGGTAGTATACCTAAACTGAAAAGAATGATGCGAGCGATGGCTCGATAATTATGGTAATGCGTAATAGATGTATTATATAGTTAATTCAGATTGTAGATTTGTACCATCATATGTTTTAGAGTTTAATTTTTCACGTATTTGTATGGTCATAGACAACTTATTCACAAGATTTTGTTCCACAAACGGTTGCCGGGACACCCAAATCGGATCGACCTAGGGGTAACGGTGCTGACGTACTAGCACGAGTTAATTCGGAACCTTCAGCGGGACTAACTGGCTGGATTGGAAGGATCATCATCTCACTAGAAGTCCAGGATGATTTGTGATGTCAGTGACCTTCATATAGTTAGGCTGCATGCTAATGCCATATGCTTGCAGGCCTACTACTGGATACGGCATGGGCACTTGACATGTTTATATATTTTCTAGAAGCTAATGAATGTCTTAGGCAGAGACAGGTTTGTGGCACACTTGTACATAAACAATTGTTTATGACATTGTTGTATTGACAGGGAAGGATGGTAAGTATTGGGTAAGATCAACTCTGTTGTGTGACACATTTATGATTTTTGGACACATGTATGTTATGTCATGTAACTGATCCTAAGACAAAATTAGAAATGTTGTTTGTACTCACTAATTCATAGTGTTGGTTTGGTTGAGTTGACGAGAGGCCAACCACAAGTGCATAGCAATATACTGACCTCCCACCATATCTTCTTACATGCTGAATTTGTTTGAACGTGTTAAGACGTTGGGACTCGGTGGGCAAGTTGCAGCATATCGGCTATTAGATTATTTCTTTGTATATAGAGGATCTAAACTATGGAACATCATTGTGTTGTATAGCTCTTGAGTTGTAAATCTTGTGACATGTTTCATTGTATTGAGAGAGAGTGTTTGCGTGTTTGTAATCAAGTTGTTCTTTGACTTCGAGCCATTGTAATTTTGATACAATATTATAAATAAAGAGATTTGATTTTGTATATCTTGTGTATATCGACTTTTTATTTATTCTGCAGCGATGATTTTGATTTTTGAGATTGCTTTCGTTGTTCGTGTTTCGGTGCCTGCCTTGTATTGTAGCAAAAGACTCGAAAAGGGAAAAAAAAAACAATCGCCAAAGAGGTTGAACAATTACAAGATCTGTTATGATGTGAGATGGTGACAAGGAAAATAAAGATTCGTGGGGTCTAAACATATATTGGGGAGGTAGGAAAGCTGGTCATGGTAACATGCTAAGGGTGTAAGTTTGTTAAGGGACCACTGACACGGTAGGGCTTTAAGATTTAGACATAGACGGCAAATCATAGTTTTTATCCTGTATTTTTTTTTTTACGATTTTGTGGGACTTGAAATGAGACCTTTGTAACTCATTTATGGAAACCCTCAAGATTTTATTCACACCTTTCAGTATAAAAAAAGAAAAAATCTTCCGCCGCACATGTTAATACGAACTTGTAAATCTAATAAACAAAAAAAAGTGAAGTAAAATTTATATTAATAAGTGGGAAGACAGTCGAGGACTAAAAAATTAAAAAAATTCCAGTTGATAACACTAAACAATGCTCCACAAAAGAAGGAATTTCCAGTTTCAGTGGATATGTTTGTTTCAGCAGATCTCACAAATCCCTTCGGGATGGAGAAATTTAGACAATAGCTAACATGTAAAATAATAAATTCCTTCGTCATGTCAAGTAGTTAATCTGATCTATCATAGATGTATTCCAAAAGTTCTTTCAGCATCAGTGAATTGAGTTAAACCACCATATATAATTGCAGGTTATTCTGATTTAGGGTCTCGTATAATATTAAAAAATTACGGTTTTTTAATCAGGCTATTTTTTGCCTGCGAGCTATTGTAATTTCGATCAATATTATAAACTAAGAGATTTTTTTTTTGTATATCGACTTTCTATTATTCGGTCACAATGAATTTGATATTTGAGATCGCTTTTATTGTTCGTGTTTCGGTACTTGCCTTGTATCGAACGCCAAAGAGATTGAACAATTACTAGATCTGTTATGTTGTGAAATGGTGAGAAGGAAAATAAAGATTCGTGGGGTCCAAACATATATTGTGGAGGTACGAAGGCTGTTCATGGTGACATGCTAAGAGTGTTAAGTTTGTTAAGGGACCACTGACACGGTAGGGCTTTTAGATTTGGGCATAAGAGATGCTTCGAAGACAAAATAAAGCTCAAGATGATGAAGGGACTCGTATCAATGAAAGTGGTTGATTCCAACTATGTGCTCACAACATGCCGATCGGCAAATTATTGAAATGAGATCTTTGTAACTCATTTATGGAAATTCTCAAGATTTCATTCACACATTTCAGTAGAAAAAAAAAACTTTCGCCTTACTTTTTAATATGAATTCTTACATCCTACTTTTTATGTTTATTAGACTTAATTTTTATTTTTTGTTACTGAAAATATTTTGAACGTAAATCTAATAAACACAAAAAATAAAATATAAGTAAAAAAATCTATATTAATAAGTGGGAAGAAAGTCAAAAAAAATTAAAAAAAAAGAGATACGTACCAGCCCGCCATACATTAATTGCAATTAGAAGAAGGGGTTTCCAATTCCAACAGATATGTTTGTTTCAGCAGATCTCACAAATCCCCTCAGGAATTATGGGATCGAGAAATTTAGACAATAGCAAACATGTAAAAGAATAAATTCCTTCATCATGTCAAGGAGTTAATTTGATCTATCATAGATGTATTCCAAAAGTTCTCTCAGCATCAGTGAATTGAGTTAAACCACCATATATAATTGCAGGTTATTCTGATTTAGGGTCTTGTATAATATTAAAAAATTACGGTTTGGTTTTTATATTGTTTAAAATATAATTTAGGTCTCGTCCTAACGGTTGACTTCACTGATCGTCCAGAATGGAGATTTAAACGCAAATTTTGAATGTTATACGAGACCCTAAATCTACCCGAAGATATATGAGGGTTATGTGACTTGCATTATATAGTTTTGCATGATGGGAGTTGTATGACTTGAATTATTTAGTTTTGTCATGCTCATTCGAAAATGAACTTGAGACATTGTTGTTTACTTTTATCCTGATCTTAGCTATTAAAAATTGTTAGTAGCAAGATCGCAGAAATATATCACGGATATGAGAAAGTAAAAGTAAAGTGCAAAGAGCAAACACAAACACGACGATGTATACTGGTCTCACTCTTGTGAGAACTAACACAGTCGAGATAACTCTAGCTCCCGGTCGAAATCAACTATGAAAAATCGCAAGTTTTCATACGAAGTTCCTGCAACTTATACAAACGCGAGCTTTGATCCGAAACACTCGACCAACTTCAATGGTGAAGTGTCTTATTTCTATCAAGCCTCTTAATTACAATCACTCTGAACTTTTAGATAATACCGCACTGGCAAATCGACTAGAGGATTGTAACTGACTTGGGATTTGAAAATGAAAGCTTAGTAGGGCTTTGGAGGATCGCATTAAGCTTAGAGAGAAGAGATAAAAAAGTGAATTGGGGTGTTGAAATGGTATAAATTCTTCACTATTTATAGGATTTTCAAAGGTAGAATTCGGTCAAATTCGGACAGAATTTTATGAGAGAATCTCGGCATATAGCCGTTGCATCCGTAACTGCGGAAAGACTGAGCTTAAAATCAAACGTTCAAGACAGCCAAACTCGGACCGAATTTGGGGCGAATTTGCTCCGAATTCTGATGGTCCAGAATGGATTGGATTTTGGTTTGCAACCCAGATTTTTGGACTTTTGAAACTTTTGAAGCAGTTAGGAATTAGGTTTTTGGTTTTGGGCTTGTTTTCAAAACAAATGGATATTTTTTTTTGAAAACGTTTCTTGGGTAGCCTATTTGCTAGTACGATGTCGTTTACATTGTATTCCTAGACTCAATAAAATATGAAAATATATTGATAATTGAAAATACAGACGCAAATGACAAACATGGCTCCAAGTCTTGAACGGTAGCAGTTCATAATATGTAGCAGTTCGTCCAAATAGTCCTTATATCGAGACAGGATTAGATCAATTACAAAAATTCGGTTCGACCATGACCAATGGGCCAACAATCTCAGCAACCATACAAACTTATGTTGCTGATGGAAACGACTTTATGCAATCCTTCTATCCTGATTCTCAAGTATTGGAGCTGAAAGTTGTCACAAAAGGGGACCCTCAAGTAGAAAGTTGTCACTAAAGCTTGTATGTGGTCTGGCATTACATGACAAGACGATATGATTCTTATAATAAACGGAAATCTTTTGTGGACCCATCCTGTCCCACCTTTAATGAGCGTGCAACACGTGGTCCGCGGACCAGGACTACGGTCCAAACCCGCGAAAAATGTAGCACTGCTCTGTAATAAATGAAGGTAGCAAGTGGCAACAAGCTAATTAGTGTGCTTGTCAAAAAAAAATGGGCAAAGGATCAATTCCCTTGGTGAACCTCAGCTCCGGCCGAGCCATGCCGGTGCTCGGCTTGGGGACCGCAGGCACCAGCATCCCGACCGACCTCGCCTCGACTCTGACAGAAGCAATTGAAGCCGGGTACAGGCACTTCGACACCGCCTCGGTCTACGGGACCGAGCAGGCTGTGGGCCGTGCCATAGCGGAAGCCATCGGACGAGGCCTCGTCTCGTCTCGCGACGAGCTCTTCGTCACCTCGAAGCTCTGGAGCAGTGATGCCGATCCCCAGCTTGTCCTCCCTGCTCTGCAGAAATCTCTCAAGTAACAATACAAACACACACACACTGTGTACATACAAACCACTCTTGTCTCATATATTTTGTTTGGCATAACTATGTGTGTGTGTGTACAGAAATCTTGGGGTAGACTACTTGGACTTGTATTTAGTTCACTGTCCAGTGAGGTTGAAGCCTGGTAAGATGACGTACGCTTTCACCAAGGAAGACATACTTCCCTTTGACATGAAGTCGACATGGGAAGCAATGGAACACTGCTGCAGGTTGGGGCTTGCCAACTCCATTGGAGTCAGCAACTTCTCTTCCAAGAAGTTGTCTCAGTTACTGGAGCATGCTGCCATTCCCCCTGTAGTCAATCAGGTGAGCAATTACCTAAACTAAATTAACGTGCAATGTTATGGTATGTTTCTATATATCAGCTCGAGCTTTTGAAAATATTGGCTGATCAACGGTTATGTTCTTGAATTTATTACAGGTAGAAATGAATACATCATGGGACCAGAGGAAGCTGAGGGAGTTGTGCAAGGAGAGAGGGGTTTATGTCACCGCGTGGTCGCCTCTGGGAGCGAACGGAGCCCCGTGGGGATCTCCCTTGGTGACGCAGAGCCCCGTGCTGAAGGAGATTGCTACTGCAAAGAAAAAACGGTAGCACAGGTACTGTGACTTGTTCTACAACCAATTAATGCATAACCTACCGGTAACGACCAAGGGCGGACCTAAATAGAGGGTTGGGGTGCCCCAAAAAGAATATATATATATATATATATATATATATATATATATATATATATATATATATATATATATATATATATATTTGGTATTTTTTTGTCTGTCAATACCTAGTCCATCCTAACCCACTCCAGTCAACCCCGGCTTGAGTTTCTGGTTCCACCCTTGGTCACGATCACTAATCTTACTAAAGCAATGCTTTAGCCGATTGCATCACAAACTCTGATACATCCAAAGCAATTTGTTTCGATCTCTACCAAAATTTAGTTGGATCAATATCACAAGCCCAAATTGTTTGTTGCAAACTTCCATAACATTGTTGTGGGCATGGGGACTGCAGGTTGCTCTCAGGTGGCTATACGAGCAAGGTGTGAGCATGGTGGTGAAGAGCTACAACAAAGAGAGGATGAAGGAGAACCTGAAGATTTTCGACTGGGAATTAGATGAAGATGACCTGAAGATGATTCATAACATCCCACAGAAAAGGAATTATTTAGGAGAAGAATTCGTTTCAGAAGATGGGCCTTTCAAGACCGTTGAGGATTTATGGGATGGGGAAATGTAAACAACCGTCACCAATCAAGCACAAGTTCTTTGTTTTTCTTTTCACTTTCTTTCCTTTCCAATAAGAACATTGTTCCAACCCATCAATGGTAACCTAGTTGCATTTCTATCGTTTTTTCCTTTAGGGTCTTCTTGGTAATGGTATTTTCACTGATTTTGGGGTGTTTTTAAACGGACCGTTTATGAAAACCCATAGCCGAAATCTGGCCGTGTTTGATCCTGTCATCCCAGACTGGACCCAACAATTAGCAAACAAAAGTTGTTTGATTTCTTTGATGTTTTCAACTACTAATGAATTTAATATGATTATGATGTTACTTGCGTAACTAGGTTAAAAGGAAAGAATTCTTTTTAACTGCATAAGAGAGGGACCCTTTTTCAGAGTCTAACTTATAGTTATTATGGGAGTAAATTCCTAGTTACTTCTTAACATTAGTAAGAGTTATGGCACAGTAAAGCTTCAAACAAAGTTGTTCAAATTCATTGATTGGTCATAAAAGCTGTTATCAACCGTTACAGAAAAATCGTACAAAAGTATGTAAAATATAGTACAACTTCTCGATCATAATACAAAATATAAAAGATTACAATCGACTTGCTGGAAAGAACACTATAGAACTTGCAAACAACACAACCAAGTTGCTAACATAAGAAACAGAAATGAAAATGCTTGCTGAAGTGTTGGCAAGATGGATAACACTTGGAACCAACAATTGACTTATTTCTTCGATCTATTTTCTGGAACCAACAAGTTTACGCGAACTTCTGAAATGCTTGCTTTTCGTATTCGGAAGACTGGACAACACTTGGACTCTCGGACAATACTTAGGTGTTTCACGACTGCTGATGTCACCTCTCATAGCATATATTATCACGTAGTAATGCCTTAGATAAAAACAAGTGAATATATATAGGATAGGCAAGCCACCCCTATTAGCCATAACTACGCATGAAGGGCATCAAAATTAGAAAATAACTTCCTACTGAGAGGACGATTATAGCAATAATTGTAATGTCCCAGTCCCAAAATACGTAGTACTATGATACGTAAACATGACAGCTACGTATCAAGTGAACTACAGTCCAGCTCGAATACGTATAAGCTGTATAGAGTATGGTAATAGGCCTAATAATGGCAAGTCAAAGCTACTATATCTCAATCCACATAAAATAATAAACATCAAGAAGGAACAATATTGTTTGTCTTATGCAGTCCACAAGCATATATGTCCGAAAAAACTCGAAAAAAAAAGTCTATAAAACTAGGCAAACAAGCAGAATAAAAAATGCGATATGAAAATATAGTACGACCGATACCTGAAGTGAGAAAATAACCAGCATCAGTCCATCGGAAGAACTCCGCAAAAACCACACAACGATTTCAGCTAACCTGGAAGAAAAGCAAGTCCTCAGGGGACATAGCAAGATACATAATATGCAAACCACTTTGTAATAGTATATAAAACAGCATCATGAGACAACTATACAAGGATGAACAACGACAATAACTGGTTAACCTAATCGTGGCACGTGTACGAGAACAACTATGTGTGCGTGAACTGCTGAAGTGAAACAGAGTCAAACCACCATAGGCCTTAATGAACTACGGCTAGAAAGTCAATCCATAGACCTTCGTGGCCACTAGGATAACAACATAACCCTATCTTTCGTGGACGTCAGGTTAAACAAAAAATAAAAATCAATCCATAGACCTTCGTGGCCACTAGGGTAGCAACATAACCCTATCCTTCGTGGACACCAAGTTAAACGAAAATGGAATAATAGAAATAGCAGTCTAAACACGTATAATCGTTCTCCCCATCCCGGACGTCTATATACTATGAACAAGTCATGACTCGAGATTCATGATAGTAAAGTAATCGGATGATACCTCTATGACCCCATGTTTGTGTAACTCGTCAACAGAAGAAAAAAAAAATATGACTAGCAACCTATACATGTGAAGGCAACAAAATAGCTAACCATAACATATAACCCTAGCATGCACGACCACTAAGCATGAATAATGCATCATCATATTATTTGTAATGGTAATAATAGAACAATTAATAAATAAACTGTTAAATAACTGTACAAAAAGTGGCAATGTATACTTGCCTGACAATATGTGCCCAAATCTGTTACCGTGAAAGTCAACGTCCAAGTCTCAATCGCCTAAAAAATAATTTGTTCACAATTTTGTTATTCTATATGCATATATAAAAAAATTATTTTCCTATAAGGCATCTTATATATTATTGAAATGAATTATTATTATTCGTGGGAGTTTCATAACTCCCAAGAAGTGGGTAGTTATGAAACTGAAATGTCACATTGAAACACACCGAAGCAACCGCACAAAAAATTAGCTTTCGCGTGAGCCCAGTCACATGGAACTATAATTTTTGTGTGGGAACCACTTATGCATAACTGGAATTTTCGCATGAACACTAGTCATGCGGTACTTTAAGCTTTTCGTGAGCCCTAGTCAGGCAAAACTGCAATTTTTGCATGCACATGGGCCACGTAGAACTGCAGTTTTTGTCATGCTCCAATCTCGCATGATCAAAAATTGCCACTAGGTGTGATGTCATACAAATCTGAATTGCACTTGTGCAAGACAAGAACAAAAGACAGTAGATATAAGATCTCAGAATAGAAGTCATTCTAGCAAAAATAAGCAGAAAAGTTGATAAAATACAATATTATGAAATAAGATTCTCTTTATTGATAATTTGCAGCAGAATTACAACAATGCTAGGCCAAAGAACAACTCGATTATAAATACTGAATCTCAATAAAATAATGATGTCACAATGCTCACAACTAATGTCACGCCCCAGAACCAGAATACTGGAGAGCGGGGGACAGACACAGCCAGCTACGTACATTAAAGAATCCCACCTCGCAATACGGTCACGGCTGTCTAGATGCATGAGGGTTTAATACAAGTCAATAGTCTCTTAGGGTCAAGAACAAGCCTAGTGTCTCAATCTCAAGCAAGCAAGTAAATGTAACAAGATGGTAGATCATCAGACATACAAAGTAAGACGTCCCAAACATTTCATATTCAGATGATCATGAAGCTAATCATACAAAATGCGAAGACTAGCAAGAGTTTAAGTCATACATGATCAACCCTAGTATATGTCAAATCATGTTACAGCCATTAGGCAGACAGTAAGTAAAGTTGCGAACGAGCTAACACTTGCTCGGCGGCTAAACACCCCAAAAGAATAATTTTACAATAGAGTGGAAGAGCAAAATAAAATCCACTCGTTGCCAGGGTTTTTTCTAGTGGTCACCATCTGGCTGGAAGGCTGGAAGATCCTCGGGTGCTACTCCAAAATCTGGTCATACAAAACCAGCTGGATCAGACCCCAGAAAGAGCAAGTGCCACAAGGGAGGCTTCACTTAAGAACTAAAACCAGCATATTAGCACATGAGACATAAAGGATAATAAAAGACATGAGTTAGAGAAGACAAGGTGATAAACGGTAAGACAACTAAGAGACTATTTCGGTAGCCAAGTTACAATCCGTAAACCAAACAAGGACCGGGGTTGTAACCCTTCACCTGAATAGAGCTTAGTCTCTAACCAATTATTGACAAGAGTAAAGCATAACAGTAATGTACTGAAATAATCATGTACTAATCTTGGCAAGACTAGACAAGACTCCATCCATCAATCATGGCCAAGCAATAAGTACGGCTTGATACTTTAGCTAACTAGGGTTATCACAAGCCTAGTTACTAATAAGATGCATCGAGATGTTCCAACAGCCACAAACCCTGCCGTCTTAATCCAGGTTATCCGGTCACAAGTTGAGAGAGTTGGATTAGGTGACTTGGGGGAGCAACACATGACAGTGTGCTGGAAATGTGTCCTACTCGACGCCAGGCTACAAGTCCAATTAGAGTGCCCAGATAACGGAACTGCCTGTAGCTGGGAAATCTCTTCATGAACTACTTGATCAAACTAGTCTTTATCCTAGTCAGATTCAGTATGAATCCCTGACCGTGGTAACCAGGAATTTATGTCCTAGACATGATGCAAGACGAGACATGTAGCTTACACAAGCACAAACACCCACGGTGTCAAGACAAGAGTTACTTAGCAAGTCAAGATAGCCGTCACATCAGTATATCGAGATAATCATGTTGGATTTACTTATCAAGAGTACACCACGACGGGCCACTATCATGTATTATCATGTCAAGGGTGCTTGTCAAGAGTGCGCCACGACGGGCCACTATCATGTCATGTTACTTGTTACTGGTTAAGAGTGCGCCGTTAGAGGCCACTATCGTGTTCTATCCTTACATTATCATAAATGAAAGAAACTTGCATAAAATAGCTAGTAACATATTCTTAAGCCAAAGAAAAGATCTACAACTTTTATGTTGGGAGTTGGGAGAAATTCTGGACACAATTCCGCCAAATAGGAATTAAAACAGCCAAAAACAGCAAAAATAGGCCCTGTGCGGCCTTCTGCGGCACTATGCGGCACTATGCAAGCCATGCGGCACTATTCATTCCATACGGCTGTGGCAATATTTATTCCTGCGGCTACGACACTATTCATGCGGCTGTGGTACTATTCATGCGGCACTATTCATTCCTGCGGCTGCGGCACTATTCATGCGACTGCGGTACTATTCATTCCATGCGGCTGCGGCACTATTCATTCTTGCGGTTGCGGCACTATTTATGCTGCACTATTCATCGTCCCTGCCAAAATTAGGACAGATGAACTAGAAAATATTCAAATCTTATTTTGGCCATAACTTTCTCAAAACAAGTCGAAATCTAACTTTTTAAAGGTCCATTTTGGGTAAAATTGAATTCTCTACAACATAGAACAATCAAAACTTGAAAATAATAAAGTTTGGTAGATCAAAACCCAAGAAAACTGAAAATGCAACCAACTTAGATCTACAAGAAATAAATCGTAGAAATTAAAAATGTCGAGTACTAAAGTGTCTTAGAATCTCGTGAGGAAGACAATGGAACAACAAAAATGGAGTTCCTCCATGAAGCAAGTTGTACTTGCCTAGGACTTGGTAGGTGGGAGGAGTAAATAAAGAAGATGAAGAAGTAAATGAAGAAGTGAATGAGGAGAGAGAGAAGTAGTTGAGTTATATATTAACCCTCTCCATCTCAAACCAAGCCAAGCCAAGCCAAGCCAAACCAAGTCAAATAAACCAAGTCAAGATTAAACCAAGACTAGGGTAAGCAAAACAAGTCTAACTACGGTCCACCTGATAAATGTCAGAAATCTCGTTTACGCATACGAAAATACGTATAACGGAAAATGGGAGTGACAACTCTACCCACCTTAGAAGAATTTCGTCCTCGAAATTTAATCAAGAGGCTCGAGATATCGGGGCAAGCTATATTAATCATAAGCAAGCTACGACTAGCAGTCAATCAAGCAATCATTCATGCAAGCAAGGAATTAAAAGCATAAGGCATAAGGAAGACATTATACCTTATGAGTCAAATAGGTGTGGATATCGCGAACGAATATCATCCTCACGCTCCCACGTTGACTCACCCAAAGAGTGGTGACCCCAAGCAACACGGACTAAGCTAATAGTCTTGTTCTTGAGTACCTTCTCCCTTCGGTCCAATATGGATACGGGTTATTCCTCATACGAAAGGTTGGTACTAACAACCAATTCCGAATGATCAAGGACATGGCTCAGATTCGGGATGTACCGTCGCAATTGGGATACATGGAATACGTCATGTACCTCACTTAATGACGGCGGAAGAGCGAGACGATAGGACACATCACCTACTCGCTCAAGGATATCGAACGGTCCTATGTACCTAGGACTAAGCTTTCCCCACGCCGAATCGAATGACACCACAGGTAGGCGAGATCCTAAGGAACATGTGGTCGTCGACTGAAAACTCAAGGGGATGTCGATGAAAATCGATCCAATGGCGCTGGTAATCTTGGGCAACTCGAAGATGATCTCTGACTTGTCTGACCACCTCGATTGTCTGCGTAATCATCTCTGGACCAAGTATCTGCCTCTCATCTATATTATCCCATGCTAATGGGGATCTACACTTCCTGCCATACAGTGCTTCAAAGGGTACCATCTGGATACTAGCCTGGAAACTGTTGTTATAGAAAAATTCCACGAGATGCAGGTAATCTTCCCACAAACCACCGAAGTCGAGTATACATGACCGCAACATATCTTCAAAAGTCTGGATCGTGCATTCTGACTAACCATCTGTCTGCGGATGATAAGCTGAACTGAACTTGAGACGAGTCCCCAAGCTCTCTTAAAGCCAAAAATGCGATATGAATCTTGAATCTCTGTCTGATATGATACTAACTGGCACTCCATACAATCTGACAATCTGCCTGAGGTACATCTCTGCTAGCTGATCCGTCGACTAACCAATTCTGAAGGAAAGAAAATGAGCTACCTTGGTGAGTCTGTCAACTATAACCCAGATAGCATCTCTTCCAGCTGGAGATTTAGGTAATCCAGTTACAAAATCCATGGTAATGTGCTTCCATTTCTATTCTAGGATCGGTAAAGGTTGAAGAAGTCCAGCTGGTCTCTGATGTTCAGCCTTAACATGTTGACAAACTAAACAACGAGAGACAAACCGAGCTATCTCCCTCTTTATGCCATTTTACCAGAAATGCAGACGGATATCTCGGTACATCTTCGTGCCACCGGAATGAATTGAATACTGAGAACTGTTAGCCTCTGTCATGATCTCTTATCTGATATTATCACTGGGTACACAAAGACGTCTTCCATGTCAGTGAGTACCATCTTCGTGAACACATAACTCTGGTCTCCGTCCTGCTACACACTCTGCTCTGAGCCGCTGAAGCTTGGAATCTGCTGATTGTGCCATCTTGATCCTTTCAACTATGCTGGACTGAACTTGAATACTGGCCATCAACGCCACATTGGTAGGAAGAACAACTTCAATACCCATCTTCTGAAGATCCGCTAATAACTCTAGTTGTGCTGTTAGAAAATAAACTCCAGCTCTCCTGCTCAATGCATCTGCAACAACATTGACCTTTCCAAGATGATACTGCAAGTTGATGTCATAATCGACAAGTAGCTCTAGCCATCTCCTCTGACGCATGTTAAGATCCTTCTGGATAAACACATACTTCAGACTCTTGTGGTCGGTGAAAATCTCCACCCGATCTCCATATAAATAATGCCTCCAAAGCTTTAATACAAAAACTACTGCTGCTAATTCCAAGTCATGGGTAGGATAATTTCTCTCATGGTCACGAAGCTGACGTGATGTATAAGCGACTACCTTACCATGCTGCATCAAGACGCATCCTAATCCTCTGCCGGAAGCGTCACAATAGACTGAAAATCCTCCAGTCCCGTCTGGAAGCATGAGAATGGGAGCCGTCATCAATCTCTGCTTTAACTTCTCAAATGAACTCTGACACTCTGCTGTCCAAGCAAACTGCACATCCTTGCGGGTCAACTACGTCAGTGGTGCTGAAATCCGAGCGAAGTCTGAGACAAACCGCCGGTAATAGCCAGTCAATCCTAGGATACTCTGAACTTCTGCGACGGTAATGGGAACTGGCCATGATTCTATAGCCACTATCTTCTGGGGGTCCACTTCCACTCCACCTCTGGTGATGATGTGACCTAAGTACGAGATACGATCGAGCCAAAACTCATACTTACTAAACTTCGCGTACAACTGGTGCTCTCTGAGAATATGAAGAACTACACGAAGATACTGTTCATGATCTGCCATATTCTTGCTATAGACTAAGATGTCGTCTATAAACACTATCACGAACTGGTCCAAATAGGGCATGAAGATACGATTCATGAGGTCCATGAATACGGCTGGCGCATTGGTCGCTCCAAATGGCATAACAAGGAACTCTCAATGCCCATATCTGGATCTGAATGCTGTCTTCGGGATGTCTTGCTCTCTAACTCTGATCTGATGGTATCCTGACTGTAAGTCAATCTTCAAGAATACTGTCGCTCCTCTGAGTTGATCAAATAAATCATCTATCCTTGGTAGAGGATATCTGTTCTTGATTGTTACAAAATTTAAGGTACGATAATCAATACATAATCTTGACATACCATCCTTCTTTTTTACAAGAAGTATCGAGGCTCCCCAAGGTGATCCACTAGCACAAATGAATCCCTTGGTTCTGAGTTCTTCAATCATCTTGTACAAGATCTTTAACTCTGAAGGTGCCATCCTGTAGACTCCCCTTGACACTGGTGCCATCCCTGGAAACAAATCAATAGTGAACTCTATCTCTCTCTCTGGGGGCATGTCTGGAAGATCTTCAGAAAATACATCAGGAAACTCTTCAATAACTCTGGAAAACTGAAATGCCACTGCTACTGCCATCCGCAATACTGGTAGAGAAGGTTCTACTTTGCCTCTGGAAAATGAAAACTCTGCCTCACCGAGAATACCAAAAATAATTCTGCCAATATGGCAGTCGATTCTTGTGTATTGATCCTTCAACCAATTCATTCCTAGGACCACATCATAGTCGGTCATCGAAAATTCTATTAACCTAGCGGGAAACTCTCTATCGCTAACTATGATTCGACAGGAGAAAAATACTCTATCTACTCCCACAAGACCGTTACCAATAAGTATATTGAGCATTACTGATAATGACTCGGGCTCCTGTCCTATCCGTGTAGCGAATCGTACAGACATAAATGAATGCGATACACCCGAATCAAATAATACTGATACTGGAAAAGAGTTGACGAAAATGGTACCTGCCACTACCTCACCTGAACCTAACTCTTCCTCCACGGTCAAAGCCATAGCCTGACCTTGCCTTCTTGGTGCTGGTCCCCTCTGCTGGTGACCTCTCTGCCTGTTCTGAATCTGAGCTTAGACATACTGTTGAGCCTGAGACGGCAATGGCCTCGGAGGCTGGTACTGCTGCTGCACTGGTGTTGGACCCCTAATAGATGGACTGGTTAGGTTTGATGATGATGAACTGGCTCTAATCGGACAGGACCCTATCTTGTGATCCATTGCCCCACAAGCCAAGCACAATCCCTGTGCTCTGCGACACTCTGATACTACGTGTCCTGGCTTCCCGTAATGAGTACAGCCCATTGCGAAAGACTGCTTCTGCTTCTGTTGCTGAGGATACGCCGACGTCGAGTGCTGAACCGACGAAACTGTGGTCGCCCGCCTAGGAGCTCCAACAGTCAAAGCCCTAGCTGCCGGGGCTGGTGCTGAAGACTGGGAAATCTGCCCATGAGACCTCTTCCGTCCTCCGCTTCTATCTACAATCCTCTGCGAAGTATACTCATGCCTCTTCGCTGCTCGCAAGACAGCATCAAACGTTTGGTACTCAAACTGCTCTACGGCTATAATGATCTCTAGGTGGAGCCCCTACTGGAATCGCTGGACTCGATCCAATTCGGTTGCCACCAAGGTAGGAGCAAACCGACTGAGTCTAGAAAACTCGGTCGTATATCCATCGATCGTCCTGCCCATCTGCTTAAGATTGGTGAATCTCGTCTGCAGATCATACCGAGCTATTGCGTCGAAGTACTTGGTCTGAAACTTGTTGCTGAACATCGCCTATGAGACAGGCGTCGGTAATCCAACTGCTAGCATCGCCAACCAGCTGCAGGCTAAGTCCAATAACTGCAGACGTACAACGGCCACCTTCTCATCCTCAGAAATTATAGCAGCTTTCAGGATAACCTCTGTGTCTTGAAGCCATGCATCAGCAGCAATAGCATCTTCAGTGCCGTCAAAGAAAGGAGGGTTCAAATGCTTGAAGCTGTTGGTCGCGTTGTTTCCTTGGTAACCAACTCTACCCATGGCATCTTGTACTGTCTGGTGCAGGGCATCGCCACGACGATCTTGAGATACAAGCAATTCCCTGATGAGACCCACCAGGGCTCTATTGTCGGGCTCTGCAGGCTGGACGGGCTGAACTGGTGGCTCTTGACCCCCGGTAGACATGACTCTGGAGGCTACTCGTGAATGTTGGACTTGGTCTCCAGGTTGCTGCTGGTTTACTGGAGGTGCTCTGCCTTGCTGATCGGAAGGATCAAGAACAATGCCGCTAAAAAAACGACATGGAGAACAATAAGGAAGGACCATGATAGATCGAGGATATAAACATGTCATCAGGTCAAGATTTCAGAAAGATTAGAAGAAACGAGTAGAGATCAAGGGCGAGTGCTGATTGAGACATCTATTCAGTGAAAGCCTCACACATCTTGATTTACAAGACCTGTATGGGCTACCACTTAAATCGTGTCACGCCCCAGAACCATAATACTGGAGAGCGGAGGACAGACACAACCAGCTACGTACATTGAAGTAAATCCTACCTCGCAATACGGTTACGACTGTCTAGATGCATGAGGGTTTAATACAAGCCAATAGTCTCTTAGGTTCAAGAACAAGCCTAGTGTCTTAATCTCAAGCAAGTAAATGTAACAAGATGGTAGATCATCAGACATACAAAGTAAGGCATCCCAAACATTTCATATTCAGATGATCATGAAGCTAGTCATACAAAATACGAAGACTAGCAAAAGTTCAAGTCATACATGATCAACCCTAGGATATGTCAATCATGTTACAACCATTAGGCAGATAGTAAGTAAAGTTACGAACGAGCTAACACTTGTTCGGTGGCTAAACGCCTAAAAAGAATAATTTTATAATATAGTGGAAGAGCAAAATAAAATCCACTCGTTGCCATGGTTTCTTCTAGTGGTCACCATCTGGCTGGAAGGCTGGAAGATCCTCGGGTGCTACTTTGAAATCTGGTCATACAAAACCAGCTGGGTCAGACCCCAGAAAGAGCAAGTGCCATAAGGGAGGCTTCACTTAAGAACTAAAACCAGCATATTAGCACATGAGACATAAAGGATAATAAAAGACATGAGTTAGAGAAGACGAGTTAATAAACGATAAGACAACTAAAGGACTATTCCGGTAGCCAAGTTACAACCCATAAACCAAACAAGGACCGGGGTTGTAACCCTTCACCTGAACAGAGCTTAGTCTCTAACCAATTATTGATAAGAGTAAAGCATAATAGTAATGTGCTGAAATAACCATGTACTAATCTTGGCAAGACTAGACAAGACTTCATCCATCAATCACGGCCAAGCAATGAGTACGGCTTGATACTTTAGCTAACTTGGGTTATCACAAGCCTAGTTACTAACAAGATGCATCGAGATGTTCCAACAGCCACAAGCCCTACAGTCTTAATCCAGGTTATCCGGTCACAAGTTGAGAGAGTTGGATTAGGTGACTTGGGGGTGCAACACATGACAGTGTGCTGGAAATGTGCCCTACTCGACGGCAGGCTAAAAGTCCAATTAGAGTATCCAGATAACGGGACTGCCTATAGCTGGAAAATCTCTTCATGAACTACTTGATCAAACTAGTCATTATCCTAGTCAGATTCAGTTTGAATCCCTGACCGTGGTAACCAGAAATTCATATCCTAGACATGATGCAAGACAAGATATGTAGCTTACACAAGTACAAACACCCACGGTGTCAAGACAAGAGTTACTTAGCAAGTCAAGATAGCCGTCACAACAGCATATCGAGATTATCGTGTTGGGTTTACTTATCAAGAGTGCACCACGACGGGCCACTATCATGTATTATCATGTCAATGGTGCTTGTCAAGAGTGCGCCACGACGGGCCACTATCATGTCATGTTACTTGTTACTGGTTAAGAGTGCGCCGTAACAGGCCACTATCGTGTTCTATCCTTACATTATCATGAATAAAAGAAACTTGCATAAAATAGCTAGTAACATATTCTTGAAGCCAAAGAAAAGGTCTACAACTTTCATGTTGGGAGTTGGGAGAAATTCTGGCCATAATTCAGCCAAATAGGACTTAAAACAGCCAAAATATGTCCTATACGGCCTTCTGCGGCACTATGCAGCCTTCTGTGGCACTATACGGTACTATGCAAGTCATACGACACTATTTATTCCATGCGGCTGTGGCACTATTCATTCCTGCGACTGCGACTATATTCATTCCATGTGGCTGCGACACTATTCATTCCTCCAGCTGCGGCACTATTTGTTCCATGCGGCTGCGGCACTATTCATTCCTGCGGCTGCGGTACTATTCATTCCTGCGGCTGCGGTACTATTCATTCCATGCGGCTACGGCACTATTAATGCGGTACTATTCATGCGACACTATTCATTCCTGTGGCTGCGGTACTATTTATTCCTGCGGCTGCGGCACTATTCATGCGGCACTATTCATCGTCCCTGCCAAAATCAGGACAGATGAACTAAAAAAAATCTAAATCTTATTTTGGCCATAACTTCCTCAAACAAGTCAAAATCTAACTTTTCAAAGGTCCATTTTGGGTAAAATTGAATTCTCTATAAATAGAACAATCAAAACTTAAAAAAAAAGGTTTGGTAGATCAAAACCCAAGAAAACCAAAAATACAACCAACTTAGATCTACAAAAAATAAACCATAGAAATTAAAAATGTCGAGTACTAAAGTGTCTTAGAATCTCGTGAGGAAGACAATAGAACAACAAAAATAGAGTTTCTTCATGAAGCAAGTTGCACTTGCCTAGGACTTGGTAGGTGGGAGGAGTAAATGAAGAAGATGAAGAAGTAAATGAAGAAGTGAATGAGGAGAGAGAGAGAAGTAGTTGAGTTATATATTAATCCTCTCCATCTCAAACCAAGCCAAGCCAAGCCAAACCAAGTCAAATAAACCAAGTCACGATTAAACCAAGACTAGGGTAAGCAAAACAAGTCTAACTACGGTCCACCTGATAAATGCCAGAAATCTCGTATACGCATACGAAAATACGTATAACGGAAAACGGAAGTGACAACTAATACAACCAATACACCAACGATGTTTCATACATTATGTACTCTATAAACAAAAGGCAACATATCCAGCCGAAGAGCTTCCAATCGTCTACCGAGTTGCAACGTCTCAGCACGTCCAAGCAGTTCCGTACCTGGGGGTTGGAGGTCAGTACATTGATATGTACTGGTATGTGGTCCTAAACCAACTTACCAAAAATTAACACGATGATTATGCAGACAGATATTAATATATGGTCTTTCTAATCGTGTCTTATGATCAGTTACATGTTATAGAAAGCAAGTATAAGCATAAAAGTATCACTCATTATATTTTATCAATACTTACCATCATTTTTTGTCATTATAATGATAACTATATATAGGATAAAATTTTAGTGGGTCAAAAGAATTACCATTAACCGTAGCCAGAGCCGGCCCTAGGGTAAGCTAGACAAGACTTCTGGTTTGCACAAACCCCTCTACTTAGGGCAATCCTCACACACAGCGTGAACCCAATAGAGGTCGGGGTTGATCGGTCTACAATAAGAGTCAAGGGACAACCAAAACTAGCTCTGGATAGGACAATCCAATCCCGTAGGCCGGCCATGACTGTAGCAAAAGACTTGAAATGAAGGAAACAAAATTTGACAACGAGGTTGAGCAATTACGAGATCTGTTATGATGTGTGATGGCGACAAGGAAAATAAAGATTCGTGGGGTCTAAACATATATTGGGGGGGTAGGGAGGATGGTCATGGTGACATGACATGCCGAGTGTGTTGAGTTTGTTAAGGGACCGCTGACACGGTTGGGTTTCTAAATTTGGGCATATCAAGGGTCATGGACGAAAAATGCTACTTAAGGTCTCGTTTAGTTCGCGGAATCATCAGGTTGAAAAAGTAAAGTGATTAATTTCCTATATTTGGGTATCAAAGGAATTGAGCAGAAAAAAAAGTGATTCCAATCATCTAATTAAGGAATCACTTTCCCACGTTAAAGTATTTGCTTTCCTTTCCAAATTTTTTGGCGTTTCCAAATATCGGAAAGAAAAATTCAATAGGAATTGTAATTTCTCAAAGGAAAGGAAGTGTCAAGGAATTGATTTCCTTTCCCTTCCATTCCTAGAACCAAACAAGGCCGAAGATGATGACAAAGAGATGCTTCGAAGAAAAGAAATTCTAAAAACGACCGGTTTAATATTTCCGTCAGGCTAAGCTGCCTCGCCAGTATTTTTAGATCAGTTGATCCCGAAAAAAAAAACTTATGAAGACGTAAAGAATTTATTGCTGCCTTTGCTTTGAATCACACGATTTTTAATTCTTGGGAAAGAAACTTAGAAACTGTTCCTCCAAGCTACAAGAGAACTGAGAAGTAAGCCCAAAAAGCAAATCGTCAAAATTATATAGAGCAAAATAAATGCAGACATTTGCGATTTTTTTACTTGAAAATTCTAATGAAAAAAAAACCACAGGACCGTCGGATCCCAACCCTAAAGAGTGTTCACTGTTTGACTAACAAAGTACACCAACTCCTTATATGCTTCTCAACAATTCAATTTGAATCACCACTTGAAAGAAGAAAATCTGATTACATACTCCGAAGAATAAGAGATGACGAGAAGATTATCCAGAATGATCTCTCTCCCTTTCTTTCTCTCAAAAGTTGCAAAAGCATTAACTTACATAGACTTTCATAAACTTGCATATATTAGGGTCAGAAAATACTTAAATATAATGCCATCAATCCCACAACAAATCTGGACCACTAGATTTGACCCGACAATGTATAAAACATCCAAGAACTCGCATAGTTCCGAAACACTGAGGTCGACTAAACTCTGGTTTTTCAAGCCAGCAAAGTTCTGACCCCAGGAGAACGAACTCGGGCTGAGTTCCCCTCCTGGGACCGAATTAGGTTCGAGTTCTCCTAAATCTGGGAAGAATCTCCTACTCCGATACTCTGAATTTCCCCGATACGCGAATGGCACTCATCACACTCCCCGAACTTTTTTGACACACGGATGACGCTTATCGTACTCTGAAATTTTTTCCACATAGGTTAGAAATCCCACCCAACACCAACAATGATGACAAGTGACTATACAAGCAAGGATGTGCGCACAGTGGTGAAGAGCTACAAACAAAGAGCGGATGGCGCACAACTTAGACCAAGATGATTTTGAACACAATTCAAAACAATACTCCAGAGAAGAAGGGGTTTCCAATTCCATAAAATATGTTTGTTTCAGTAAGTGGGCCTTACAAATCCCCTTGGAAATTATGGGATGGAGAAATTTAGACAATAGCTAACCTGTAAAAGAATAAGCTACTAAAATAAAACTTACGATATTGTTGTTTGCTTCTATCATTATCTCAACAACTATACAATCCTCATGGCACCAGCAAGAAACGGCTTCATAGTCATTGAATACAGATATTTTTCGTCCCGGTCGCTTTGTTGAATGCTTGAAACTCAAGATCCTCAGAGGATTGTGTGTCTGCTGAGATCAGAATAGATGCAAACAACAATGTTACAAGTCTCGTTCTTGATTGGTAACAAGAAAACTAAATAACCCAAGTCGTACAACTCTCAACAAAACAACTAAATAACTCAAGTCACATAACTCTCACCATACAAAACTAAATAACCCAAGTCATACAATTTTTAGGGTTAAGTGCAAGAAATCCCTCGTTAGATTCCCACTTTTTGTGCTAAAAGATTTCATGCTCTTAAAATTCCTAAAAGTATGAAATCTGTTCATTCTGCCCCATTTCTGTTAACTGTTGTTAAGTGAGATATGTAATGACCATTTTACCCCTCCCTCATCTCTCCCTACCCTCTCTATCCGGTGGTGCAGGGAGGAGGAGGACGGGGGCGGGAAGGAGGGAGCCTGGCCGGCGGGGAAGAGGGGAGGCTCCCCTGCGGGGAGATGGAGAGGGCTGGCCGGGGAGGAGGAGGAGGTGGCCGTCGGGGAGGAGGGGGGCTGGCCAGCGGGGAGGAGGAGGCCGACATGGAGGAGGAGGAGGAGGAGACGCGGGGAGGAGGAGGTGGGGAATGCGGGGAGGAGGAGGAGGGGGGCGAGGAGGAGGGAGGCTGGCTGGCGGGGAGGATGAGGGGGGGCTGGCCTGCGGGGAGGTGGAGGGGACTGGCCGGCGAGGAGAGGGGGGCTGGCCGGCGGGGAGGACGAGGGGGCTGGCCGGCGTGGAGGAGGAGGCTGGCGGGGAGGAGGAGGAGGTGGGGGGCATTATCGGCCATTTCTAACGGTCAACAGACGGTATGGGACTTTTCGAGTAAGTCATAGATTGCGGGGGTCTTTATTTGCTAAATTTGACTAAAATGTCTTTCTACGCAAAAGGTGCAAATTTAACGATGGATTTTTTGCACTTTAACTTTAGTATTAAGATTTCGTATAATATTCAAAATTTATTTTTAGGTCTCCATTTTGGATCAATTAGTCCAAATCAGCCATTAGGAAGAGACAAATCCACTTAAAATATGGAGACCTAAACGCATGAGACCCTAAAACTAAATAACCCTATAATAATTGCTGATAAACTTCCACCATTTAATTGGCGCCTACGTAAAAGGCTTCTTGCTTACCAAGGCGTCCTGGCAAGCTTTTGTTATTGACTTGAGTTACTAAGAAGACAATGTAGACCCTCTATTAACAATGTTGTCAACGTACAGTCTGACGCATTGCATGACAATAAAGTATGACCCTTATAAATGAAGGTGGCAACAACATAATGTGATTGTGGAACCAAAGACAAAAAAATAAAAGAATGGGCAAAGTATCAATTCCCATGGTGAACCTCAGCTCCGGCCGAGCCATGCCGGTGCTCGGCATGGGGACCGCAGGCACCAGCATCCCGACGGACCTCGCCTCGACTTTGATAGATGCAATTGAAGCCGGGTACAGGCACTTCGACACCGCCTCGGTCTACGGGACCGAGCAGGCTCTCGGCCGTGCCATAGCGGAGGCCATCGGACGAGGCCTCATCGCGTCTCGCGACGAGCTCTTCGTCACCTCGAAGCTCTGGTGCAGTGATGCCGATCCCCAACTTGTCCTCCCTGCTCTGCAGAAATCTCTCAAGTAAAAATACAAACACACACACACACACACACACCACTCTTGTCTCATATATTTTGTTTGTCATAACTATGTATGTGTGTACAGAAATCTTGGGCTAGACTACTTGGACTTGTATTTAGTTCACTGGCCAGTGAGGTTGAAGCCTGGAAAGATGCCGTACGGTTTCACCAAGGAAGACGTACTTCCCTTTGACATGAAGTCGACATGGGAAGCAATGGAACAGTGCTGCAGGTTGGGGCTTGCCAACTCCATTGGAGTCAGCAACTTCTCTTCCAAGAAGTTGTCCCAGTTACTGGAGCATGCTACCATTCCTCCTGCAGTCAATCAGGTAAGCAATTACCTAAACTAATCAACGACGACCAAACCGGTCTCGTAACCTTGGGCTCTTATACCACTTGTTGGGAATGAGGTATGATGCCAACCGAGGTTGGCCCATGAGGTATGATCGATATTGGATTGGGACCATATACCTTAAAAGAAAATTCTCATGTAAGACTTGAACCAATCCCAATTATCTACACCTCACGATCCCACCTTCTATCCGATGTGAGACTAAATTACCAACTCTATTGTCATCTCCTTTTGAGGACTCAATCGGAAACGAGATACAGTCCAACACGTACAAGTTTAAACATGTCTTAATGTGTAATGTTGGTACGTTCCTATCAGCTCGGGCTTTTGAAAATATTGGCTGACCAACGGTTCTTGCTCTTGAATTTATAGGTAGAAATGAATGCATCTTGGGACCAGAGTAAGCTGAGGGAGTTCTGCAGGGAGAAAGGGGTTCATGTCACTGCGTGGTCGCCTCTGGGAGCGAGCGGAGCCCCGTGGGGATCCCCCTCGGTGATGCAGAGCCCCGTGCTGGAGGAGATTGCTACTGCAAAGGGGAAGACGGTTGCACAGGTGTTGTGATTAATTAACATGCCTTATAACCAAATAATGCATAACCTACCGATCACGATCACAAATCATATTAAAGCAATGCTTTAGCACAAGGCCCAAATTGTTTGTTGCAAACTTGCATGACATTGTTGTGGGCATGATGACAGGTTGCTCTCCGGTGGCTATACGAGCAAGGCGTGAGCGCGGTGGCGAAGAGCTACAACAAAGAGAGGATGAAGGAGAACCTGAAGATTTTCGACTACGAATTAGATGAAGATGACCTGAAGATGATTCATAACATCCCACAGAAAAGGGGTTATTCAGGAGAAGAATTTGTTTCAGAAGATGGGCCTTACAAGAACGTCGAGGAATTATGGGATGGAGAAATTTAAACAATCGCACCAACCATGCACAAGTTCTATATTTGTTTGTATTGGTCACTTTCTTTCTTTTCCAATAAGGACATTGTTCCAGCCCATCAATGGTAACCTAAGTTGTATTTTTATCGCTTTTTTCCTCTCTCTTATTTTGGACACAGATCAAGACTTTCTCTCCATTGCTGTCAATTGCTAGTGAAAAAAAAATAAAAAAAATTCTTGATAGTCGTTCTGACGCATCCTCTTGAAAATACTTTAGTCGGTTTGACGCATTTTCAGTAGGATGCACCAAATTGACTATCACATTCCTTGATTATTATTTATTTTTATTTTTAAAAATGTGTCATGTTGTTTCTAGATAAGTAATCTTCCTCAAATCTGCTTTCTACATCTAATTCTCTCTATAATAATCTCTCTCCAAAGGAAATTATGAATTCAAAACTATGTAAGAAGTTACATGTGAATAAAAGTCAGAAGATGGTTTTGCATCGGGTGTCCTCTACAAACAATCAGTCGGTCCGTACATCTCTAACAGTTACAATGATATTATTGTTGAACTACTTTGTAACCAGAGGCGGATTTAGTAAGAGTCCAAGGGAGGCCACGGCCCCTCCAATTTTTTTGAAAAATGTCAATTACTACATAGTTTTTTTTTTTTTGGATATTTTACAATATATACTAGTTTGGTCTTTCTAATTTATAATGATTGAGATAGCTCAAGCGGTTGTGGTCTAGGCATTCAAAGGAGAGGTATAGGTTCAATACTTGTCTTTGCTAAGTATTTTTAAGTACAATTTTTTTCTTTTTCTTTTCTAAAATTTTGGAAATATTGACTCTCTTTTTTTGGCTCATTCTTGTTTGAATTTTTAAATATATATTTTGTTATTGAAGTTCGATTAATATGACAATTTTAATAATTTTTATATGTAGTAATACGGTGTACTTGTCTTTGCTAAGTATTTTTAAGTACAATTTTTTTCTTTTTCTTTTCTAAAATTTTGGAAATATTGACTCTCTTTTTTTGGCTCATTCTTGTTTGAATTTTTAAATATATATTTTGTTATTGAAGTTCAATTAATATGACAATTTTAATAATTTTTATATGTAGTAATACGGTCCCCTCATGAATTAAATCCTGGCTCCGCCCCTGTATGTAACCATTCGGTCAACTAGCTCCTCCCCATCACCAATGATATTGTTGAACTACTGTGATATTGTTGAACTACTATGTCTCATTCTCCTCCCAGGAGCTTTAACTACTCACACGAGGATACATAATTGTAGCCAAGTTCTATACTAGATTTATAGAAATAAATGCACTGACCCTCCTATTTTTCATGAGTATTACAGGGACTATTTATATTCTAAAAATAATCACCGATCATTCCTCCTCATCTTTATAAATTTTAGGCTTAATTACAATGACATCTCCTATGTTTCATGAGTATTACAGGGACTACCCATATTCTGAAAATAATTACACTGACCATCCCTCTAATTTATAAATTTTATTAAACATAGGAGTGGTCAGTGTTATTATTTTCTATAGAAAATAGACACTATATAGGGAGTTAGTGTAATTAGTTTCAAATTGCAGGGGTGATTCATGTAACAAGTATAAAATATAGGGGTAGTTAATGCAATGAATCCTAAATTTTATAAAATATAGGAGTGGTCAGTATTATTAGTTTCTGTAGAAAATAGAAACTATAGAGGGTGTCCTGTAATTAGTTTCAAAGTATGGATGATCCGTATAATAAGTGTAAAATATAGGAATAGTTAACACAATTTTATCCCTATTTATAACTATAATATAAAACTTTTTATGTCTTTTTTGGTCTAACCAACGTGATTCCACTCCTCTCTCGCATACTTCTTACAAGCAGAGTCTCGCGAGATCATGTGGAATGAGAACAATTAAGACACAAGCCATTGTTGTAGGAAAAAATGGGTGCAACAGTTCAACTACTGGCCCATAAGTCAGTAAACAAACCTTATCTAAAGGGGAGCACGAGAGTGGACTTCCTACAAAGTAGAGGGGAATATTAATACGCAGCTGCTATGTTCCCGCCGTTTCTAACCGCGGACGTGACTGTCGGCTGACGTGGCGGGCAGCCATTGGCCCCCTGGTCCGAGTGGGTCCCGGAGATAGCAGGGGGGCCAATGGTCGGCCGGCGGTCATGCCTACGGTTACAAATTGCGCACGGACAAAATATCATTTTCGATATTAATATCTGAGTGAGTTGGTGAATCTAGAATGTGGTTTATATATACGACCATCACATGTAAGCTCATTTAGCAGAAGGGGATAAATGAGTTGAACCCAACTCAAGTTCACCAAACTTATATATGTAATGTTCCATTCCGTTCCTTTTGGTGTTGAGATGGTTTGTTGACTTGAAAGACTGTCTCGACTTAAGTACATGCAGAGGATGTTTCAAAGATCTATTCGGTCGAGACAGATCGACGTTTTTTAAGGTAGGTATTTTTGGTAATCCTTAACTTCTTTATCTTCATACTAAATAAAATAATGATACATGTTTAGTTCTTCCTGCTATGAGATGATTGCTAATAAAAAAAGAACCAAAATAAATAAATAGAGTAATCTCATTTCCTTTAACTTGTTGTATAAAATATGAAATATTAATCTGCTGCTATAGACACATATTATTAACTTGTTATCATAGATATAGAGTTTAGCATTGTTGTAGCATGTGATAGTATTATGTTTTAGTTGTGGAAATATAGTGTTGATTTATGTATATTGTGATATAGTGAGTTGTTTCATAGAGGCAAAAATATAGAAAAATTTGGCACCGTTGGGTCGCCAAGGTAGTATACGTGGACAGAAAAGAATGATACGAGCGATGGCTCGATAATTATGGTAATGTGTAATATATGTATTATATAGTTAATTCAGATTGTAGATTTGTACCATCATATGTTTTAGAGTTTAATTGTTCATGTTAAGACGTTGGGACTCGGTTGGCAAGTTGTAGCATATCGGCTATTAGATTATTTCTTTGTATATAGAGGCCTAAACTATGGAGCATCATTGTGTTGTATAGCTCTTGAGTTGTAAATCTTGTGACATGTTTTATTGTATTGAGAGAGAGAGTGTGCGTGTTTGTAATCAAGTTGTTCTTTGGCTTCGAGTCATTATAATTTCGATACAATATTATAAATGCGATGTGCGCAGGAGTTTTGGCGTGCAGAAGCACTGCGCGCACGAGATTTCTGGGAAATCTGTTGTAACTGCACCGTTGGGACTGCTACTAAGCTGACACGTGACAGTTGTTGGTATTTGCTTGTTGCTGAGATGTTGGGTGGTTAGCATCCGTTTATAAACATGATTGAGTCAATGCCACATGTCGTATGTACATCACTCGAAAATTTCGTTCAGTTTAAACAAACTAGATTTGATATTATCTAGAGAGACACGATTGCCATACTGGCCACGTGGACAAATGCCACGTTATGAGTGAGCTACACGTCGAACATCGTTGTTGCTGCGCTTTTGGACGTAATTGAGGTTGCGCTTCTGGACATCTTCTGGGGTTGCTGTCGCGCCCCAGTACTAGAATGCTGAGACGGACTAGGCCAGCTACTCCATATGAGATATATATAAATGTCATACAGCGATTGTGGCTATCATGAGACTAGGAGGTGCATGCTACAATCAAGTCTCCTATGGTGTCACAATGCATCTATGTCTTAATCATTCGAAGCAAGAAGCAGCAGGAGATAAAGTAGTAACGTGTCCTCGACGCTTCATCAAAATGATCATGAAAATCTAGCTTATAAGTTAGCTAGTTCAGAGAGTCACAGGCACATAATCGTACTCAGCTGCAGTCTGATTTAATTACAGTTATACAAAAGACAAAATATCCAGATTGACCGGCTAAACAGCTGTTGGTGGCTAAACGCCAGAACATAAGTAATGATACTAGAGTGATGAAGAAGAAACCCACTCGACTCCCCCGCCAGCCATGCTCCTAGTATGCACCATTGACATCAGGAAAGAAGTTTGGATCCTCAGGCGCCGCTACAAGATCTGGCCAAACAAAACCAGCGGGGTCAGCCCCGAATAGCAAATACCACAATAGAGCACAAAAGAGTGAGATAAAACACAAGCGTAATAATAATAATAATAATAATAATAATAATAATAATAATAATAATAATAATAATAAAAGGCTTCTGGTCGTAATCTCAGTCCACAGCCTGTCATAGCACGATAGACCAACCCAACAACCAAACAAGGACATGTGTTGGACCACGCACCATGACAGTCCATGTCCCTCGGCTACTAACGGAAGGTACAAGGCACAGTCAAGTCATTTTTCATGCGGCCATTCATTCCTGCAGCTTTCTATATTTGGCGGTTATTCCCGTGATACTGATTAAAGGGATCCACATATCGTGTCAACCCAGCAGGACTAGCCAAACCATTAAACATATAACACATTGATTATGCATCGGTCCCCTGGAGGGCTACCGCGCTAAAATACTTAACACATAGCTCGTAGAAGTCGGATATAGTCATCCACTAAACCAAATCACCAACAATCAACACGATAATTAAGTGAATGCCGACATATATTATGTGGTCTTTCTAATCTTGTCTTAGAATCAGTAACTTGTCATAGCAAGCAATATAAGCATAAAAGTCACTCAATACATTAGATTTTATCCAATACTTATCATCTTTTTCTGTAATTACAAAGATAATTATATATAGACAAAATGTTCGTGGGCCAAAAGATATTACACGTAACCGTAGCAAAAGACCCGAAAAGGGGAAAAAATTGATAAAGAGGTTGAGCAATTACAAGATCTGTTATGTTGTGAAATGGTGAGAAGGAAAATAAAGATTCGTGGGGTCGAAACATATATTGGGGAGGTAGGGAGGATGGTCATGGTGACACGTTAAGAGTGTGGGTTTGTGAAGAGACCAGTGACACGGTAGGGTTTCTAAATTTGGGCACATCAAGGGTCATGGATGGAAAATGCTAGTTAAAGGTGCCCGAAGATGAAGATCTTTGTAGCTCATTTATGGAAATCATAGTTTTTATCCTGTTGTGGGACTTGAGATGAGATCTTTAACTCATTTATGGAAACCCTCAAGATTTTATTCACGTCTTTCAGTATAAAAAAATGACTTTCGTCTGATACTTACATTTTACTTTTCGACCTCACTCTTACATCCTACTTTTTGTATTTTTGATACTTACATTTTACTTTTCGACCTCACTCTTACATCCTACTTTTTGTATTTTTGATACTTACATTTTACTTTTCGACACTGAAAACATTTTGTTTCAATCTAATAAACACAAAAAATTAGATGTAAGTACAAATTCTTCAAAATTAAAAAAGATATGGGTATGTACGAGCCCGCGGCCATACAATAATTGAAATAGAACCACTTGATTACACTAAACAGTACTCCACAGAAGAAGGGGTTCCATCCCAGCCGATATGTTCTCTTTCAGCAAATGGACCTCACAAATTGCCTCAGGAATTATGGGATGGAGAAATTTAGACAATAGCTAACCTGTAAAAAATAAATTGCTTATGTCTTATTATGGTTACTGAGCTAATACTTCGTCAATGTCAAGGAGTTAGTTTGATCGATTGTATATATGTACTCCAAAAGCTCTCTCAATATCAATGAATGAGTTAAACCACCCTATATAATTGCAGGCTGCTTAGTTTTAGGATCTAAGTATAATATTAAAAATTTCTATTTAGGTTTTCATATTGTCCAAAATATGATTTTGATCTCGTCCTAACGGTTGACTTCACTGACCGTCCAAAATGGAGACCTAAATACAAATTTTGAATATTATACGAGTACCCTAAAATTAGACGAAAATATGTGAAGGTTGTGTGATTTGGGTTATTTAGTTTTGCATGATGGAAGTTGTACAACTTGGGTTATTTAGTTTTGTCATGATCATTCGAAAGTAAAATTTGAGACATTGTTGTTTGCTTCTATCCAGATCTCAATAATCATACAACTCATGGCGCCGACAATTTCGATGGGAACGACTTCATTGACATCGTATATAGACAAATGTTTCTCGTCTCGGTCGCATTATTGAATACTTACAACTCAAGACTGGTGGGTTGTGTGACTACTGAGATCATAAAAGAAGCATACAACAATATCACTATCATTCTCGATTAATCATGAAAAAACTAAATAACTCATGTCACACAACTCTCACCATCCAAAACTGAATTACCCAGATATCCCGCACAACTCTCACATATTTTCGTTAGTATTAAGGTCTCGTATAATATTCAAAATTTGTGTTTATGTATCAACTTTTGACAATCAGACTAAGTCAACCATTAGGAAGAGACCCAAACCCTATCCAGGATAATATAATATGAAGACGTACCAAACTCAAGAGGCTCTTGTGGTTACCGATGAGAAGTATAAGACTCTGGCTAGGTGGCGGAAGATCAGTGGATCGAGCCCAGGGGACGTACTATTTCTTTCATTTATTTGGTAGGAATTGGAGGACAGTGGGTGCAACAAGCATACAATGCAGCGGGCACAATGTCCTGTGTGTATCGCCGTTCATCAAAAAAAAAACCTAAACTTAAATTTTTAATATTACACGAGATCCTAGAATTAACCCTGTAATCGCTGATAAACTTCCACCATTTAATTACAGTAAGCTCAAAAAAGAAAATGACGGGTAAATAAGTACTTGGCGCCTATGTAAAGGCTTCTCGCTTACCAAGACGTCCTGGCAAGCTTTTGTTATTGACTTGACTTACTAAGAAGACAATGTAGATCTTGGGCTAGACTACTTGGACTTGTATTTAGTTCACTGGCCAGTGAGGTTGAAGCCTGGAAAGATGTCGTACGGTTTCACCAAGGAAGACATGTTAGTCTTTCTTCAATTTTCTCGCTTTTAATATTTGCAACAAAAAATAAAATAATAAATTATTACCAGCCTCCGGGGAAGTCGCACACGTAGCACTGTCCTAAGAGTTGATTTGTATCTTTGTGCAGACTTGTTCCGAATGCTCCTAGTGGTGAAACCTCTGCTCTACCAGAATCTCCTCATCGCACACAACTTGGAAAGAGTGACCCGAACTTTGCTTTTGTCTAGAACAAATAACCAGAAGAGTAGAAATTGTTGTTGGAGGTTAGGAGAGAAAAAAGAGTCTTTAGTAGAGAATATTTACTAAAGCCAAGAGTGCCTTTTCCAAGAGGAATGGAGTAGTTTATATAGTGATAAAGTAACCCAAAGATAGCCTATGGCAGCGAACATAACCGGATCTAAGTAATTCTCCAACGATAGGGAGAATAGGAACCGGTCAAATAAAGGGGACTTCGTTTTTTGTGAGTTGTCTTTAGACCAATTATACAACAATCCCCCCCCCTCCAAAAAAAAAAAATCAAGTTTCGAAAACATAGAGATGACAAGGAATAAGAATAAATAGATGATTTCTAGACAAATATATACTATGCATCGATGAGATGGAATACAGCCTTGAATTTCACTTAGTGACTATTGTCTTTGTCTGAAGAAATGCTTGATGGACTATGCCTTGAATCAGACTTCTTGAACTAGATTCAGAAAATAGCACACATAGTACGCTAGAGGTTCTTGGGTCTATCGGGTGGCACTTTGATTGGCCATGCACACTATTCTATATTCATGAGAGTTGTCTAGGATCACCCTGTCCTATAGTCGCGGCCTTCACGGCCTCTCATATATGTAAATCCTCAAGGATTGGTGATATGAATCAACCCTGCATATCATGCTTGGACTTATTAAGAGTTTAAACTCACTCTAACCATATCACACTGGAACACTCTCACCATAGGGATGGGGTATTCATGTACAAACTCTTGGGCATTTATTTTAAGAGAATTTAATCTCAGGGTCAGTGTTCCATAATAGTCACCTAATCCAGCTTGTTCCTACCCAATGAACCGACTTCTTGGGATCTCCAGTCAGACTCGGTTGGGTTGCCACTGCTGGTGACTAAATTATGGGCTTAACCCCACCCTCTCGATGATTCTAGGATCAATGTCCTAGACAGACCATTCGTCAAGTGGTCTGCAAGGTTCTTTTCTGACTTTATATAGTCAAGAACCACATATTTGCCTAATAGGCTCTTTATCGATTTGAAGCGCAGCTACAGGTGCCTGTTTATCTTAGCATTCACATAATCATGCTTTAGTAGTTCAATAACAGATTCGTTATCACAATTGATAGAAATTGTAGGAACCGGAATATGAGAAATAGGTATATGCATAATCAGATTTATAAGCCATTCGGCTTCTGTACAAGTAATGTTCAGAGCTATCAATTCAGAGTCTATTGTAATCCTAGCTATGATAGTTTGTTTACATAAACTCCATGAGATTGCAGCTCCTCCTAGAGTAAAGACATATCCAGTAGTGAATTTCACATCATGTGAATCAGTTATCCAGTTTGCATCTGAATAACCTTCTATGATATCGGGGTGTCTAGTATAATAAAGTTTACAATCTAGAGTACCTCTAAGATATCTAAATACCCTATCCAATGCAGTCCAATGTGACTGGTTTGGATTACTGGTATACCTACTAAGTTGTCCAATAGCAAATACAATATCGGGTCTGGTCCTATTTGTTATGTACATAAGGAACCCTATCATCTGTGAATATCTATGTTATTCTATAGGTGATCCTTCATTCTTCTTGAGACCAACATTACTGTCATAAGGAGTGAGGGTAGGTTTTTTGTCAAAATATTCAAACTTTCTTGGCATTTTCTCAATTGAATGTGCTAAGGATAGAGTGTAGCCCTCCTTGCATTTGGACATTTGTATTCCTAGGATCAAGTTGGCTTCGCCTAGGTCTTTCATATCAAACTGGTTAGATAAATAATTTTTAGTGTTATTTATCAGTTCGAGTGAAGATCCTAGACTAAGGATATCATCAACATACAAACATAAGATGACACAACTTCCATTTGTATTTTTAGAATACAAACAATTATCATATTCATTTGGTACGAAACCAAATTCTAAAATGACTTTGTCAAATTTGTTATGCCATTGCTTGGGAGCTTGTTTTAGGCCATAAAGAGATTTTACTAATCTACAGACTTTTTTTTCTTGACCATTAGTAATAAAACCTTCAAGTTGCTCCATATATATTTTTTCTTCTAAATCTCCATTTAGAAATCATTACTAAAATCTGCTTAATTGGCGACGTAAATTTAGCGATGTTACCAAAACGTTGCTAAATTGTGGATATTAGCGACGTATAAATAAAACGTCGAAAACCGTCGCTACTAGCGACGTAAATAGCGACGTGACAACGACGTATATTAGTTACGTGAGCTAGTCGTCGTGAAACGTCGCTACAATGTCGCTAATTGCGACTGATTTAGCGACGTTAATAATAACGTCGCTAAATTCTAACTAAATTAAATTTTGCCCCCCGATTCATTTCCCCTATCCATTTTTACTCTCTCACTCTCTTCTTCCGGCGCTCTCGCTCTCACTCTCTCCGGCGCTCTCGCTCTCACTCTCTCCGGCGACTTCACTCTCTCCGGCGACTCTCCTCTGGTACGTGACTCCCCCTCTCTCTCTCTATTTGTTGTTGGTGGTTGGGGGGTGCTGGTGGCTCGGGGGGAGGGGCAGGGGGTGTGGGTGGTTGGGGGTGAGGAATGGTTGGGGGTGGCTGGGGGGGTGGGGCAGGGGGTGAGGGCGGCTGGGGTGAGGAGAGGGGCTGGGGGAAGAGGAGGGTTAGGGTCCAGTTAGGGGAGAGGGGCGGGGGGTGAGGGCGGCTGGGGGGTGAGGGCGGGGGGGCTTGGGAGGGGAGGGGGGATGGTGGGGAAGGGGTTAGGGATAGGGTTCGGGTTAGGGTTAGGGGTAGTGTAGGGGTTGGGGAGGCTGGGGAGGGAAGGGGGGCTGGTGGGGGAGGGGCTAGGGATAGGGTTCGGGTTAGGGTTAGGGGTGGTGTAGGGGGGAGGGAGGAAGGGTGCGGGAGGGCTGGGTCAGGGGCACCGATAGTGCCAAAAAATCTGATAATTTAGTAATAGTTATTTGTTTTCCGACACCGAAAAATGTGATACTCCGATTCGAAACCACGTACCGATAGTGCCGATATTTGTAACACGTAGTTTTGTTGATTGGTTAATTTGTAACACGATAGTGCCTATATTTATAACACATACCGATAGTGCCGATATTTGTAACACGTAGTTTTCTTGATCCCGATACTCATAGGATTGGTCCCGAGTCACGGCCGTAGTATATAGTATATTCGTTTTAGTTTGTAGTATATTCGTTTTAGTTTTGAAGTTTATTCGTTTTAGTATGTAGTATGTAGTAGGAATGGTCCCGACTCATAGGAATGGTCCCGAGTCACGGCCGTAGTATGTAGTATGTAGTATATTCGTTTTAGTTTTAAAATTTATTCATATTTGCAGATATCTAGAAATGGCTATATCCATGTATCTGCTAGACCGTTCGTGGATGTACAACCGCATTCGAGGTGACATGTGCGGTGTGCGAGATGAATACATCGCCGGAGTAGAACAATTCCTCCAATTCGCGAAGCCGTTTCCTCAATCCATGGACGGCATGGATATTAAGTGCCCGTGTGCAAAATGTCGGAACATGAAGTTTCAACCAGAATTGGATGTGACGTATCACTTATACACAAAGGGTTTCCTTCCGAATTACTACCAATGGACCGCACACGGAGAGCTTGTACCTTTAGCATCCCAAGCGGAGCCTTATGTGGAGCCTTTTGTGGAGCCTTATATGAATGTCCACAACCGAACTGGTGTTGACAACGAGTACGTGAACATGGTCTTCGATGCTGCGGGGCCTAGTTTCGATCCATACAATCGTGACGCAGCTGAGGAGGCACCAAATGCCGATGCCGCAAAGTTCATAGAGTTGCTGGAGAATGCAAGGACTCCTTTATACCCTGGCTGTGAGGACCATTCACCGTTAGAGGTGATCACTCGGCTCTTGAGCATAAAGTCTGACTTTAATATATCGCAAGAATGCTACAATAGAGTGCTCGAGTTGATTACCGATATCTTGCCGGAGGGTGCCAAGTTACCGAAAGACTTCTACCGCTCTAAGAGGATGGTGAGATCCCTCTAGATGGGATACGACAAGATCGATTGCTGTCAGAACGGATGCATGCTTTACTACAAAGATCACAAGGATGCAGAAGTGTGCCGATTCTATGGTGTTGATCGCTACAAGCCAACTGCTGCAGGCAAGTCTAGAAGACCGACTGCTTCAATGAACTACTTGTCGTTGACGTCGCGGTTGCAGAGATTGTTCATGGTGAAAGAGACTGCCAAAAATATGAGTTGGCACAAGCGATAACAGACCGAAGGAGTGTTGGATCACCCATCTGATGGAGAAGCGTGGAAGCACTTCGATCGAGCATATCCTAATTTCGCTTCTGATGTGCGTAATGTAAGGTTGGGGCTATGCTCTGATGGTTTCACCCTATTTGGTCTTTCAGGCTCCCAATATTCATGCTGGCCGGTAATCCTCGCTCCGTACAACCTACCGCCTTGGATGTGCATGAAGACACATTATGTTCTTAACTATTATCATCCCCGGTCCGAACAACCCGAAGAGGAACATCGACGTGTACTTACAGCCGTTGATAGATGAGCTGAAGCAGCTATGGGAAATAGGGGCGTACACATATGATGCTTCAAAAAAATAGAATTTTCAGATACGGGCAGCACTAATGTGGACAATCAATGACTTTCCGGGTTATGGAATGTTATCTGGATGGAGCACACATGGTCGGCTTTCATGTCCGTATTACATGGACCGCACTAAGGCTTTTCGTTTGAGACACGGAGGAAAGCCATACTTCTTTGATTGTCGTCGGTCGTTCTTGCCGAAAGACCATCCGTACCGTAGGAACAGAACTGTATTCCGTGTCGAAGCTATGGAGAAGGGCGATCTACCGCCAATGTGGTCTGGAGAGGACACATGGGAACAAGTAAAAGAAATCTCAAGTGCTATTGAAGATCTTACAACGAGCAGCCATTGCGAGGGATTTGGCGAAGATCATAACTGGACCAAAAGGAGTATATTCTAGGATCTGCCATATTGGAGCACAAATCTGATTAGACATAACCTTGACGTCATGCATATCGAGAAGAACGTGTTTGATAACATAATTAATACTGTAATGGACGTCAAGAGAAAGACAAAAGACAATCAGAAGGCTAGATTGGACTTAGCCGAAATATGCAGACGCCCTACATTGCACATGATAGACAACGGAAAGAGAAAGCTTTTGCGGCCTAAGGCAATCTACTCACTGGACAAGGAGGACAAAGTGAGACTTTGTAGATGGATCCAGGACTTGAAATTTTCGGACGGATACGTCTCCAATCTAAGAAGATGTGTCGACATAAAGGAGTGTAAACTGACCGGAATAAAGAGCCACGATTGCCACGTATTCATGGAGAGGTTAATTCCTGTTGCATTTCGAGAATTATTACCGTCGGTAGTCTGGGATCCATTAACAGAGCTTAGCATATTCTTCAGAGATCTTTGTTCTTGCAAGTTGCTCGTCGATCGTTTAGAAAAGCAAGAGAAGGACATTGTGGTAACAGTTTGCAAACTTGAGAGAGTTTTTCCTCCTACATTCTTCGACTCAATGTAGCATTTGCCGATTCATCTTATCCATGAGGCTCTTGTTGCTGGACCTGTCGGTTATCGTTGGATATACCCGTTCGAGCGACAGTTGAACCACCTCAAGAGGAAGGTGAAAAATAAGGCACAGGTGGAGGATTCTATTTGTGAAGCATATGTCCTTGAGGAGATTTCAAACTTCTGTTCCATGTATTTTCAGCCTCATATTGCTACAAACAGAACAAGGGCTCCCAGAAATGATGACGGCTATGAAGTTGGTATTGAGGCAAAGCTGAAAGTATTTACTGCCTACGGAAAACCATCTAGTAAAATGAAAAAAAGATATCTAAATGACGACGAGGTTAGCGCTGCAATGTTATATGTATTGCTCAACAGCGACGAGGAAGAAGTGGACAAGCTAGAGGGGTAAGTAAAATTATTTCGTGTGCTTTGTTGCTTCTGAATATAACTAATATACCTATGCTTCGTTGCTTTTCAGCATGTTTAAGGATGAGGTAACGTCCAACAATCCGTACACAACCGAGGAGGAAGTAGAACAGCAAATGAGACTTCATTTTCCTTTTTGGTTGAGAGCATGTGTATGGACGTAGTCACAATGTACTTTTTCTGTACATTTATACTTGCACATAATAATTAAGTTAGCATCGTTTATATGGTATTTAGGTTGATCGTCCGGAGGCAATCCTTGAGAATGAGTATATTAAAACTCTAGCCATGGGGCCAATTTATCAAGTGAAGACCTGGCCAAGTTACTGTGTAAATGGTTTCAGGTTCAAGTCAACAAATGCTCGAATAAGAGACGACTTCTTGGATTTGGATTCAACAAAAAATAGCCGTTTGTGCATAAAATCTTCAAACTACAAAGACGTCGACTTAGGCAATGACTTCTTTGGCGTCTTACGGGAGATTGTGGAACTGACATAAAATTATGCTATAGAACCTTGTAAGATCGTCTTATTCAGATGTGACTGGTTCGATCCAATCCAGGGTCGAGGTTGGAGAGTTGACAAACATGGTCTTGTTGACATAAATTATCACCGTCGATATCAAGCTTATGAGCCGTTTGTTCTAGCAAGCCAGGCTCAGCTAGTTTACTTTACCAGCTATCCAAAATAAGGAGCCGGGAGATCAGATTGGTAGGCAGTCTGTAAGACTAAAGCTCGAAATACCTTCGATGTCGACGAGATAGCTTATCAGGAAGACGAACTACTTCTTATTACAAATATTATCGATGTGGACTCAACGAAAGTTCCTCATGACATGTTTCATCAATTGGAAGAGATAGAAGTATCAGAAGAGGAAGAGGAAGTTGATAGAAGTGAAGAGGAAGAGGAAGAGGAATCAAAACAAGATGAATTTTCAGAAGAGGATTGAATATGTTTAATTTTCAGATGTAGTATGGTTTACTTTTGTTTTTTCAGATGTAGTATGGTTTACTTTTGTTTTAGCGACGTTAATAAGCGACGTTTTCAGATGTAGTATGGTTTACTTTTATTTTTTCAGATATAGTATGGTTTACTTAGTGACGTTCCCTGGCTGTAGTATGGTATACTTTTGTTTTTTAAGATGTAGTATGGTATACTTCTGTATTTTTTCAGATATGGCTCGACGTGGATCATTTGGTTCCGGTGCTGGTGGGAGTCGACGACCCCGACAGTCTCCATCTACCACTCCTACCGACTCCTCATCCCCCCACACTCCAGTATACACAAGCGGTCTAGTCGCCGGCAGTGTCTCCATACCCGGCTCTAGTAGTTCGAAGCTAGGGCCTTCTTCTTCTACGCAGCCAGTACCGTCGAGTATTCCAGAGGTCGACCCCACTATTGAGGAGCAGGCCGAGGCTAAGGCCCACGTCGAGGTCGAGGGCGATGGCGAGGCCCACGTCAAGGGCGAGGGCGAGGCCGAGGGACAGGCTGCGGGCAGGGGCAGGGGCAGGGGGTGGGGCAGGGGTATAGTGCATCTCCCATTTGAGACAGATCCTCCGTATCGGCCAGAGGGGGATCTGAGATTGGAGATTTGGGCCTGTACTCGGACCAGGCGGTAAATGAAATTATTGTATTTAATTAGTTTAAATTTATTATAAACTTGTTTAATAAATTTTAATTTCCATTTTACAGGTATCATCCCTCCTCCGTACACCGGTCGCTGGATAAATTCCTGCGACAGAACTACGGCGGGCCCTGGATCAACTGGAGAGATGTCCCGGCCGATAGGAAGGCCTTCTGGTTTGAGAACTTTTCGGTATATAAAAGTTTATTTCCTTTTAACATTTAGTATGTTATGTTATAACTTATGTACTTTTATGATTTTTTTGGCGGACTTACTTCTTCCCTCCCTACCGTGCCATTGCTGTCGAGGCTATATTTTCCAGCGTCGCCAGCAAGCTCATTACGGACACGATCCTCGACCAAAAGGATCGCGACCGCTAGGGAGAGCCTATTTAGGGTTGGATCTCTGCCGCCGACTGGGCGATAATAAAGAGAAGATTCGAGGAGGAAGCCTACAAGGAGAAGTCCGCGAAGTCTAAAAGAGCGCGACAGGCGGGGTCACAGTGGTGTGGTGGATTACGATCCATCATGGATTTCTTCACCCATATGGTACGTATCTCGCCGTATACCCATAACTAATACTTTATAGTAATATATTTCTTTCAACTTAACTGACAAATCATATAATAATGTCGTAACAGGTTGAATCGGGAGAGGACCCGAATATGGTGACCTTGTTCCTCGCCACGCACACGAAGGGGGAGCGGTTCGTAGACGACAAGGCCCGGGACACCTACGTAAGTTTTACTTAATGTTAGTTAATTAATATTAATTTTTAGTTACGTAGCAAATTCATATAGATGTTATTTCTAGGTCGAGTTTTAGAAGTTTTACTTAATGCTAGTGCATTAGTATTAATTTTTAGCGACCACGTGAGAATTCATATAGATGTTATTTCTAGGCCGAGTTTTTGAGGCTTAGGGAGGCCGGGCCGACACGGTCAGAGGGAGCTGGTGCTAGCACTTCCCAGCAGTCCCCGGCCGCCGCAGCTCAGTCAGATGATGAGCTGTGGATGAGGGCCGTTGGTGGCATGCATAGGGGTACGTACTATGGTATGGGCTCCTATGGTGCCTTCATTGCATCACAGGCCTCTGTGACCGCCACTAGTGTGCCCGGCCCCGTACAGACTGACGAGTCGCTCCGCCACTAGCAGAGTGTCGATGCGCATATCGCAACTCTGCGTGACGAGATACTACAGAGGATGGGGGCACCGCATATAGGTGATTCTGCGCTCATCTCACGCTTTGAGAGGCTGGAGGAGACTACGGAGACGCTGCAACAGATGACCCACGCTACGCAGGAGGCTACGCAGCGGTTGGTCGAGCAGATGCAGCATTTCCAGGAGATGGCTACGGAGCGACCGTCTGCTGGTACGCCGGGAGCATCGTCTACATCCGACGGTGCACGGGAGGAGATGCTCGTCCACCTGTTGTCACCGGAGGAGTATCAGATGATCCTGACGTTGCGACGACAGTCATCTGGTGGCGCTCCTCCTTTAGCACCGGGTCCAGCTCCAGCTCCAGGCGATCAGTAGTTTTGTTTTTGTATTTTTGGACTGTACTATATTTTTGACTTTGTATGTATTTGGAGATATTCAGTTTTTTCGTTGAGGATATTGAGTTTGTACGTATTTGCGGATATTGATTTGGTTTGTTCAGGATATTATATATTGACATTGTTCGTTGCGGATAGTATTTTTTTTATATTTTTTGTATATTCTGGAATGTATTGTGCGTGCCGGTGTTGAGTGTTCCACCGAGGGGGTCGGCGAACCCAGGGATTGGATTCTGTATTTTGTATTTTGTATTCTATATTTTGGCTCAGGCTCCAGCTCCATTTGCATGCTGGAACCTATTTTTTTATATTTTTTTACTTAGCGACGTTTTTAGCGACGTTCATATTCGTCGCTAAATTTTAGCGACGTTAATAAATGTCGCTAAAAGCGTCGCTAAATGCTGACGTGGCAACACGTGGCACCAAATCTGATGTCAGCTCGTCGTCGCTAAAACGTCGCAAAAGTGTCGCTAAACGACGACCACACGATAACGTCGCCTTATACGTCGCTAATTAGCGTCAACAAACAAACGTCGCAAATAACGTCGCTAATTAGCGACGTTAATAACATCGCCCTAGCGACGTTTTGCGACGTTTTCTCGTTTAGCGACACTTTTTTTCCGTCGTTTCTAAAACGTCGCCTAAAACGTCGCTAAATTCATTTAGCGACGTTTTGGAACGTCGCTAATATGACAAATTTTTGTAGTGAATACTGTATTTAATCCATTTGATGGATTAGCATTGTAGAAGCATGAAAAAGAAGGGATCTTGCTTTTAATCCCACATCGGAAAGGAGAAGAAGAGAGGTCTCATTCCACTCTATATATAGAGCCCTCTTGCCTCCTTTGAAAAGGGCACCAAAATAAATAAAGAAAAGGGAGCCCGTTCCAGGGAGCCCGTTCGAGCCACAAAAAGTTGCAGTATTCTTCTGGGTTGGCTGCAAGTTCTTCACTCGCTGTCATGGCGAGGATAATTTGGACTCTGAGTACTATGCGCCCTACGGGCTGGTACGAAGAAGTCCAAGGCGGCACGGGCCATGCACCTCAAACGTGCTATGCCAACGGCAAACCAGAAGCATGCGCTCACAATCATGCGCGCTGCTGATGGTAAGCTGTATAAGGTCGACTCGGGTGCTTCTGCGCCAGAAACGAGTCGACCTTCAAAGTCCTTGTCTCACTTGGGCGCATCTACTGCGTTCGTAACCAAGTCGAGCAAGGCAAAGCCTGTGGTCTTGAACTCCCGCGCCTCCACTGGTTGTGCGTCCGAGGTTCGTTCAAGTCACTTTAAGTGCTGTACCCCTACTACTGATCTGAGCGCCTGTTTGGTGATGGATCAAGGGGCGCAGCACTCACTTGACCACCCCGGTGCTTGGCCTTGCCATGCGCCTGATGGAGGTGTAAAGGTGGCACTTTCACTTAACCACCCCGGCGATTGGCCTTGCCATACGCCTGATGGGGGTGTAAAGTTGGCGCTCTCCGCCAATGATTTGCGTAATATGATCATTCACAAACGCCGATCAGGAGAGCCGAACGACAAGCATAATGTGCCCCTCACAGGGCACACTTGTGCTACGGTCGCCATCAACTGTTGCGGTTGCAAGACAGTGGCTCCACCACCAAGGCAGTCTGTGTTCCAGCTGTTGCAACATGCTGTGCCTGTCCGACATCGTCTCAGAAATATGATACCAATTGAAGACTTTATAACAGCCTACTCTCAACTAGGCTCACCACTCAGATGTCTCAGCTAGCCGCGTCGTCTCAGCCCGGCGTATTACTCTCAGTCTTCTGAAGGAGTTCACCGTCGAAGCTTCTTCGAACAAGGAGAACCATCACCCATATTACAATGTCTTGCTAAGGAGAAGGATCAGTTGAATCCATCTTCTTCGAGAAGTCAAGGGAGAGACAACAAAACTCTCACAAACTATTGCTATTTATAGGCCAGGGCAAATCAAACCCATGCTCCAAGTGACAACCTTCCCGAAGTTAGTACAAATGAACTTGTATTTATGATGATGAATTTGCCCCTTCGAACTCAGCTAAGTCGGAGAGCCATCAATGCCCTGAAGAACTCAACAGTCGATGCGTCAGGCAAACGGATGTGCCGGTCAGACCGCGCATCATACTGGCGTGCCTATCAGCACCAAGCGCCTTACGAGGATAAGCCCCATGCGTCCCCATGCGCCTAGTGGAACGCCGATCGATGCGCCCACTCAACAGCCCATAACCTGTCAAGAACATTAAATACTGAAGTCTGACAGAGTTGGCAGCACGTCTCCCGAGGACTGAACAGTTGACAGCTTTTTCAGAAGACGAAGCGTCACCAACGTCAGCATCATCATTGCTCCCCTCCGGCGGTTACAAGCCACGTGGCCATCCAACCATCCCGCATGCGCCTCCGCAGCCATGCGCCCAAAGCTCTGCATGCGCCTCAAAAGCCATGCGCCTCAGACTTTTCTCTGAAGCAAAGCCACTATTGAAGCCTCGCATGCGCCTCAAAAGCCATGCGCCCCGAATGGTTCGTGACTCCTAAAGGTTACGAGCCAAAGTCTCCTCATGCGCCCAATCCCAGGCGCATCCTACCAGATCATTCCCCATCAAATCCGAGATCTCCGAGCCATGGGCCTACGACACGTATCCTTTGACTCGATTCACCCAAGATCTCAGCAACAGAAGGATCCTCTCCCCTGCTACGTGCCAGCCCACAACAGTAGCATGAAGAATTCAACTCCTCAATCAGGGCGCATCGACCATGCGCCTCCATCAACAATCACCACGTGGCGTCCCCGCGTCCAGGCGCATCCTACATATGCGCGCATAAGCAGCCAGCCTGCAGGCTATAAATAGAGGGATCATTTCCTTCTTCCACAGACGAACATACATAGACAGACAGAGACATCGCACAACCACTGAGGCAGATACAGACACTCAACGTCTTCTTCCTCTTCGCAAGCTCTAGCACCCGGAGCAACTCAGACCTTCAGAGAACCGATAACCGTCATCAGATCGTCAACGGAGTCAACGTATTACCACTCGCTCCATCGGCACAAGGGACCCAGATAAACAAAAGTGTACTCCTAGGACTACGTCTAAGTCCTACATTGTAACACTGTTCTGTTTGTATTGAAATTATATCAAAAGATTTTAATGGCAAACAAGCATATCATGAATGGAAGCTAAGGCTAGAAGGGTTCTAATAGAGGTGATTCTAGCTACAGGAGAATAGGTATCAAAATAATCTAATCTTTTTTGGGTAAAATCTTTTGTTACTAATCTTGCCTTGTATTTTTCTATGGTACCATCGGCTCTAAGTTTCCTTTTGAATATCCACTTGCAACCTATTGGTTTACTGCCTAAAGGTAGGTCTGCTAAAAATCAAGTACTATTCTCCATAATAGAGTTGTACTCATTTTTGATGGCTTCTTTCCAGAAAGGAGCATCAGGAGAAGATATTACTTCTTCATAAGTTGAGGGATCACCCTCTATCAAATAAGTGAAGAAATCTTCCCCTAAATTTCTTTCAATCCTGCCACTTTTACTTCTTCTAGGTTCCATATCTTGTTCATCTTGTGAACTTGATGGATGAAAATGAGAACTAGTAGCAGGGGTAAGAGAAGAGCTAGTGGGAGTGGAAGAAATTATATTCTTAAATGAAAATATATTCTCAAAGTAAACTGCATCTCTAGCTTCTATAATGGTGTTGTTAGAGATTTTATTTACTTCAGAATGAGTTACAAAAAATCTATTGGCATTACTATATAGGGCATATCCTATGAACACAACATCTACAGTTTTAGGTCCTATCTTCCTCTTTTTGGGTTCAGGAATTCCTACCTTGGCTAGACATTCCCAAACTTTGAGATAATTAATCCTAGGAGTTCGGCCTTTCCATAACCTATATGGTATTTTATCAGTAGACTTACTAGGTACCCTATTAAGGATATAACAGCTGACAATAAGGCCTCTTCCCACAGATTATCAGGAGCACCTGAGCTGAGAAGCATAGCATTAACCATGTCTAATAGAGTACGATTCTTTCTTTCAGCAAATCCGTTGGACTGTGGTGAATAAGGAGCAGTTACCTCATGAATTATTCTATGTTCTTCACAAAAATTATTCGTTTCATTTGAGGTATACTCTCCCCCATGATCTGATCTAAGAATCTTAATCCTTTTATCTAACTGGTTCTCAGCTTCAGATTTATAGACCTTAAAAAATGTCTATAACTTCATCTTTGGTTTTAAGAAGATAGGTTTAACAATACTTTGAATGATCATCTATGAAAGTGACAAAGTATTTTCTACCGCCTCGGGTCAAAACTCTATTGGAATTACAAACGTCACTATGGATGAGTTCTAGGAGTTCGAAATCCCTATGGACATATTTGAAAGGTAATCTAGTATGTTTGGCTTGAACACAAATCTCACATTTGTGTTTATCATCAATATGAGTCTTAGAAATAAGATCTAAGTTCATCATCCTTTTCAGAGACCTAAATTTACATGACCTAGTCTGCCATGCCAAACATTGGAGGATTCAACATTTGCAATAACAAAAGAAGGATTTGAAATTTTATTCATAGTACTCAAAATAAAAAGTCCATCTTTTATAAATTATTTTCCCACAAAAAATTCATTCTTAGAAAAAACTACTTTATTAGCCTCCATTACAATCTTGTATCTTGAAGCTACAAGCAGAGACCCACTAACTAGATTTCTTCTAACTGACGGCACATGAAGCACATCATAGAGGGATAAAAAATTTCCCGATGTCATCTTCAGATCTATTCTTCCTCTTCCTACGATCTGTGCCATTGAGCCATCTCCTAGGGTTACACCTCCTCCACCTGATTTCTGATAGTTTGAAAAACAGAAGCGATCAAACGAAATGTGAACATTAGCTCCGGAATCCAACCACCAATCATCAAAATGGTAAGAAATATTTACTACAGGTTGATAGCTTATAGACCTGAAGGAGCTTGATGACCCATTCAGAATTATGTTAGCCTCTGGCTTGCCTTTCCCCTTGAAAGAGGTCTTGACAGGTTCTTTCTTCCTATGGAAGCAGTTGATGGCCATATGATTTGTTTTACCACACACAAAACAAAATCTTCTCTGATCCTGAGTCTGACTGAAATTTCTAGATTTCTGAGATTGCTGGTGATGAGGGTTTTGGTAATGAAGGTTTTTGTGATGTGGTTGAAAACTCTACTTCTTTTTGAAGGAGTTTTTCTTCGATTTGAGATGATGATTAGACTTGGGTTTATCATGACTTTCTACAAGGTTTACCCTAGCTTTGGAATCAGACCTAGCTTTGGATTTTAATCTAAACTCTTCTTCTGTTCTAAGTCTCTTTAGAACTTGAGCATAGGTAAGAGTTCCTTTTAAATAGGTAAGATCTTTGGCAGTGTCAGACCAAGAAGGAGGTAGTTTGTCTATCAAGCATCCTATTTTATGCTCAGTAGAGAAGATTGTAACTTTGGCTTAAACATGTCTAAGGTGTTCTTGGAATTCATAAATTTGGTCATTGATAGGTTTATTATCTACCATGACATATCTGTTGAATGTGGAGGAATTGAATTTTTCAATTCTAGCATCATCATAACCATATTCATCTTCCAAAGCATTCTAGAGTTCTTTAGCACTTTTATATTCAAAAAAGATGTCATAGAGAGATTCTGACAAAGCGCTTAAGATTCTATGAAAACAATGGTAGTCTATTTCCTTAGGAGTCTTAGCATTGGAGGAAGAGGATGACCTGGTTACCCTTATGTCAGACTCAGTATCGTCAGAATCATTTGTGATTGGTGTGAACCCATCAATTGCAGAAATCAGACCTAAAGTGGTTAGCCAAAATTTTATTTGACTATACCACCTTTTGAAGTATGTGCCATTGAACTTTGAAGGTTTGGAACTAAAGGTCTCTTCCTTGACAGTCATGATCTCTAAAGTCTGCAGAAATTTATATTTACTCAATGAAGAAATTTTCTTTAAGTTAAAAATAACAGTTTTAGACGATCTTAGTAATTCACCTTTAAAATTTTAGTTTTCAAGTTTTGATCAAGTTGGGTTAGCTGTAGGGGCCGGATTCCAGCAAACGGAGGTTCACTAGAAACACTTAAGTACCGGTCACTTAGACGATTAATGCCTTGTTGACAGAAGGGCCCTTTCGGTTTGTACCCAAATAATTCTCTACTTTAGAAAATTTGAAAATAAATGAGTAATTTACTATATCAATAAACTGTTTACTTTAAAATATTGAGTAAAGGAAACTAGGATTGACAAAATGTACTAATACAATCTTGTTTTAAGGGAAGTGTCAAATCCTAGAGATGGCCTTGTGAAGCAACACTTGTTTTACAACAAATGAATATCAAGGTTGCTAAGAAGAATTATGATAAGCAAATTATTAAGTATGAATAACAATTGCTAATAAAATTTAATTCTAAACAAATTTTTAATACTATATGCAAATATAGCAAACTTGTAGAAAAGTTGGACAATCTTGGCAAAGTTGTTAACAAATTATAATAGTAAATGTATGTATGTTAACAGTAGCAAGTTATTTCGTCTAAAAATATATTGTTAACAGTAGCAAACTAAAAATATATTGTTAACAACTTGAACAAGAAAGTTGTGAATAAATTTAACAGACCAAACTTTTGTAAATGCAATTGATAAGAGAATTGTAGAAACAAGAATTATTTTTAGACAATAAAAACGTATCAACTCTTAGATTGTTAGTCTTTCTTCAATTTTTTTCACTTTTAATATCTGTAACAAAAAATAAAATAGTAAATTGTTATCGGCCTCCGGGGAAGTCGCGCACGTAGCACAGTCCTAAGAGTTGATTCGGGTCTATGTGTAGACTTATTTTGAATGCTCCTAGTGGTGAAACCCCCGCTCTACCGGTATCTTCTTGTCGCACACAACTTTGAAAGAGTGACCCAAATTTTGCTTTTGTCCAGAACAAATAACCAGAAGAGTAGAAATTGTTGTTGGAGGTTAGGAGAGAAAAAAGAGTCTTTAGTAGAGAATATTTACTAAAGTCATGAGTGCCTTTTCCAAGAGGAATGGAGTAGTTTAAATAGTGATAAAGTAACCCAAAGATAGCCTATGGCCAACATAACCGGATCTAAGCAATTATCCAACGGTAGGGAGGATAGCAACCGGTCAAATAAAGGGGACTTGGTTTTTTATGAGTTGTCTTTAGACCAATTATACAACAAGACATACTTCTCTTTGATATGAAGTCCACATGGGAAGCAATGGAACAGTGATGCAGGTTGGGGCTTGCCAACTCCATTGGAGTCAGCAACTTCTCCTCCGAAAAGTTGTCTCAGTTACTCAAGCATGCTGTCATTTCCCCTGCAGTCAATCAGGTGAGCAATTAACTAAGCTAAATTAATGTGTAATGTTGTATTAGTCCGGAGGCGTACCAAAATGAGAACAAGGGCTAGGAACAACCGAGGTTTATGCAAGACTTTTCAGTCTACCCTCTGTTTAATCCTGAAGAAGAGGTTCGGGGTTCTATGCAAGAGACTAGCTTTCCGAACTTCTTAAATCCAGCAGACCAAGGAAAAACCCATAAAACAAGCAGACAAAGAGTAAAATACGTTCTTCCTTGCAAACACAGTTGTAATTAAGATAGAACGTTCACATTATAGAAGGATAAAAAATAAATAAATAAATAAAAGCGTTACTCTTTACATTCGCAGATGCTACAATGAGATAGAACGAAAAACAACAAGAGATGAACAGAAATCAACTCCTTGCTGGGGGTGAACAGGTCACCGTTGCTCAAAGTGCGCCATCAAAATGCCACTTTACGCCCTTAGCCCGAGTCTGAGTCGTTAAGTCCCTACTGCGCTTAGCTCCTATGGATTTCCAAAGAGAGTGACAAAACAATGGATTGTTTTATATGACTTACACTTAACCCTTTAGAAAAATCAACCAACATGGGTCACCTCACCCCATGTGCATATGACAACGCAAGCATAGATATAATATTGTGATATACACCATGTTGGTTTTCCTATGTGGGACTAAAAGTTCCTAAAGTAAGTGAAAACACCAACATGTTGGTATGTTTCTATATATCAGCTCGAGCTTTTAGAAATATTGGCTGACCAATAGTTTTTGTTCTTGAATTTATAGGTAGAAATGAATACATGTTAGGACCAGAGGAAGCTGAGAGAGTTATGCAGGGAGAAAGGGGTTCATGTCACCGCGTGATCGCCTCTTGGAGCGAACGGAGACCCGTGGTGATCTCCCTTGGTGATGCAGAGCCCCTTTCTGAAGGAGATTGCTACTGCAAAGAAAAAAATGGTCGCACAGGTGCTGTGATTAACTAACTTACTCTACAACCAAATAATGCTTTAGCCACTTGATCACATGCAAATCTTATTAAAGCATTAATGCTTTAGCACAAGGCCCAAATTGTTTGTTGAAAACTTGCATCACATTGTTGTGGGCATGGTGACAGGTTGCTCTCAGGTGGCTATACGAGCAAGGCGTGAGCGCGAGCGCGGTGGCGAAGAGCTACAACAAAGAGAGGATGAAGGAGAACCTGCAAATTTTCGTCTACGAATTAGATGAGGATGACCTGAAGATGATTCATAACATCCCACAGAAAAGGGGCTATTCTGGAGAAGAATTTGTTTCAGAAGATGGGCCTTACAAGAACGTTGAGGAATTATGGGGTGGAGAAATTTAAACAATGCATCAACCAAGCACAAGTTTTCTATTATTATTTTTTTGGGGTCACTTTCTCTCTTTTCCAATAAGGGCAATGTTCCAACCCATCAATGGTAACCTAGTTGTATTTTTATCGTTTTTCCTTTCTCTTATTTTGGTCACTGATCAAAACTCTCTCCATTGCAGTCAATTGCTAGTTACGAATATTTTTTTTCTCGATAGTCGGTCTGACGCGTCCTACTGAAAATACGTCAGTCGGTTTGACACATTTTCAGTTGGATGCACCAAACCGACTATCACATTCCTTGATTTTATTTTATTTTTAATTTTTTTTTTGAAAATGTGTCATGTTGTTTCTAGATAGGTAATCTTCCTCAAATCTTCTTTCTTCATCTAATTCTCTCTAAAATAATCTCTCCCAAAGAAAATTATGAATTCAGAACTATGTAAGAAGTTACACGTGAATAAAAGTCAGAAGATGGTTTTGCATCGGGTGTTCCTCTACAAACAATCAGTCGGTCTCGTACATCTGTAAAAGTTACAATGATATTGTTGATACTCACTCGAACATCTAGTAGAAAGAATTTGGGGGCAGTACATTATAAAAGGGCAAATGGATAGGTCTTTTGGGTATTAAGCACTCCTACGAAGCAAACTCACCAGGAAGGGGCACCAGTTCCAATTTAATGATATGTGTTCCTTTGGAAAGACATGTAATATATAATTGGCAAGATGGTATCCCCAATGATCGAGTTGGGTTTGGATTGTAATAAAGAAAATATAGAGAACATGAATGGGATGATCGACCATGGGTGCCACAAAGAGTAGGTGATGGTTTGCGTCGAGATTTGGATACGCAACAGAATGAGATTGGTGATGGGGAGGAGCTAGTTGACCGAATGATTACATAGGAGAGTGATGTATGAGAATGATTCGGGAATCGAGAAAGATTGCTTTAACTACTTGCATGAGGAATCATAATTGCAGCCAAGTTTTATACTTGGATTTATAGTTCATGAGTATTACATGGACTATTCATATTCCAAAATTAATCATTGATTATCCGTCATCTTTATAAATTTTAGGCTTAATTACAATGAAACACCCCCTCCCCCATGTTTCATGAGTATTACAAAGACTACCCATATTCTGAAAATAATCACACTGACCGCCCCTCTAATTTATAAATTTTATTAATCATAAGAGTAGCCAGTGTTATTTGTTTATATATAAAATAGAATCTATGGGGGGGGGGGGACGGATTCGTTTAATTAGTTTCAAAGCAGGAATGATGCGTGTAATAAGTGTAAAACATAGGGATAGTTAATGCAATGAACCCTAAATTTTATAAATATAGGGGTGGTCAATGTTATAAGTTTCTAGTCAATGTTATAAGTTTCTACAGAAAATAGAAACTATAGGAGGTGCCAGTTTAATTAGTCTCAAAGCATGAAGGTCCGTGTAAAAAGTGTAAAACATAGGAATAGTTAACACAATTTGTCCAAATTTATAACTATAGATATACAACTTTTCATGTCTTTTTTGGTCGAACCGATCCGATTCCACTTCTCTCCCGCATACTACTTACGGGCAGATTCTCTCGCCATCATGTGGAATGAGAACAATTAAGACACAAGCTATTGTTGCAGGAAAAATATGGGTGCAATAGTTCAACTACTGGCCCACAAGTCAGTAAACAAACATCATCTAAATGGGAGCACGTGTGTGGACTTCCTACAATATATATATATATATATATATATATATATATATATATATATATATATATATATATATATACCATCACATGAAAGCTCATTTGGGAGAAGGGGATAAATGAGTTGAACCCAACTCAAGTTCACCGAACTTTATGTACTGTTTTGTTCCGTTTGGTGTATGGAGATGGTTTGTTGGCTTGAAAGACTGTTTGGATTTGGGTTCATGCATAGAATGTTTTAGAGATCTGCTCGGTCGAGACATATCGACGTTTCTATAGATAGATGTTTAGTTCTTTATGCTATGAGTCAATGCATGCTAATAAAAATGACGAATCATGATAGATAAAGAGAGTATTCTCATTTTTTAAAATTTTTTTATAAAACATGGAATATTAATTTGCTGCTATAGACACAAATTATTAACTTGTTGTCATAGATATGGAGTTTAAATTGTTGCATGTAGCATGTGATAGTACGAAGTATAGTTCTATTGTTATGTCTTAGTTGTGGAAATATAGGGTTGATTTATGTATCATGTGATATATAATGAGTCGTTTCAGGGAGGCGAAAATATAGAAAGACCTGGGATCGTTGGGTCGCCAAGGTAGTATCCCTGGAATGAAAAGAAAGATCATGCGAAAAATGGCACAATGATTGTGGTAATGCATAAGAGATGTATTATATAGTTAATTTAGATTTTTTTTTATTATAGTTTAACTGTGTTCACGTATTTGCATGATCATAGACAACTTGTTGACATGATTTTGTTCATCAAACGGTTGTCGGGACATCGGAACTGGATCGGCCTAGGAGATGGTGTTGACGTACTAGCACAAAATAATTCGGGACCTTCAGTGGAACTAGCTGTCTGGATTGGAAGGCTCGTCATCTCACTAGAAGTCCACGATGACTTGTGGTGTCAGTGAACTTCATATAGTTAGGTCACATGTTAATGTCATATATATGCTTCCAGGCCTACTACTTAGTGCAGAATGGGCACTTGACACGTTTATATATTTTATGGAAGCTAATGAATGTTTTATGCAGTGACACATGACTTGTGGCACACTTGTACATTATTTATTATATTGTTGTATTGACAGGAAAGGATGGTTAGTATTGGGTAAGATCAACTCTGTTGCGTGACACATTTATGACTTTTTAAACACATGTATGTTATGTCATATAATTGATCCTAAGACAAAATTAGAAAGATCACATAATGGTGACTGTACTCACTAATTCAACGTGTTGGTTTGGTTGAGTTGACGAGAGGCCAATTACCAATGCACGACAATGTACTGACCCCCTACCAGATCTTCTCAGATGCAAAATTTGTTTGGACGTGTTAAGGCGTTGGGGCTCGGTTGGCAAGTTGTAACAGTTCGATTGTTGAATAATTTCTTTGTATATAGTGGACATAATGTATGGAACGTCATTGTGTTGTATCTTGAGTGTAAACCTTGTGGCATGTTTAATTGTATCGAGAAAGAGTGTGTGCGTGTTTGTAATCAGGCTATTTTTTGCCTGCGAGCCATTGTAATTTCGATCAATATTATAAACTAAGAGATTTTTTTTTGTATATCGACTTTCTATTATTCGGTCACAATGATTTTGATATTTGAGATCGCTTTTATTGTTCGTGTTTCGGTACTTGCCTTGTATCGAACGCCAAAGAGATTGAACAATTACTAGATCTGTTATGTTGTGAAATGGTGAGAAGGAAAATAAAGATTCGTGGGGTCCAAACATATATTGTGGAGGTACGAAGGCTGTTCATGGTGACATGCTAAGAGTGTTAAGTTTGTTAAGGGACCACTGACACGGTAGGGCTTTTAGATTTGGGCATATCAAGCAAGGGTCACGGAAGGAAAATGTTACTTGAGGGCCTCGGAAGCTGAAGAGATGCTTCGAAGACAAAATAAAGCTCAAGATGATGAAGGGACTCGTATCAATGAAAGTGGTTTATTCCAACTATGTGCTCACGACATGCCGATCGGCAAATCATTGAAATGAGATCTTTGTAACTCATTTATGGAAATCCTCAAGATTTTATTCACACATTTCAGTAGAAAAAAAAAACTTTCGCCTTACTTATTAATATGAATTCTTACATCCTACTTTTTATGTTTATTAGACTTATATTTTATTTTTTGTCACTGAAAATATTTTGAACGTAAATCTAATAAACACAAAAACTAAAATATAAGTAAAAAAAAATCTATATTAATAAGTGGGAAGAAAGTCAAAAAAATTTAAAAAAAGAGGTACGTACCAGCCCGCCATACATTAATTGCAATAGAACAACCACTGATAACCCTAAACAATGCTCCATAGAAGAAGGGGTTTCCAATTCCAACAGATATGTTTGTTTCAGCAGATCTCACAAATCCCCTCAGGAATTACGGGATCGGAAAATTTAGACAATAGCTAACATGTAAAAGAATAAATTCCTTCATCATGTCAAGGAGTTAATTTGATCTATCATAGATGTATTCCAAAAGTTCTCTCAGCATCAGTGAATTGAGTTAAACAACCATATATAATTGCAGGTTATTCTGATTTAGGGTATGGTTAGGTTTTCATATTGTGTAAAATATAACTTAGGTCTCGTCCTAACGGTTGACTTCACTGATCGTCCAGAATGGAGATTTAAACGCAAATTTTGAATGTTATACGAGACCCTAAATCTACCCGAAGATATATGAGGGTTATGTGACTTGCATTATATAGTTTTGCATGATGGGAGTTGTATGACTTGAATTATTTAGTTTTGTCATGCTCAATCGAAAATGAACTTGAGACGTTGTTTACTTCTATCCTGATCTTAGCTATTAAAAATTGTTAGTAGCAAGATCACAGACATATATCACGGATATGAGAAAGTAAAAGTAAAGTGCAAAGAGCAAACGCAAACACGGCGATGTATACTGATCTCACTCTTGTGAGAACTAACACAGTCGAGATAACTCTAGCTTCCGGTCGAAATCAACTATGAAAAATCGCAAGTTTTCATACGAAGTTCCTGCAACTTATACAAACGCGAGCTTTGATCTGAAACACTCGACCAACTTCAATGGTGAAGTGTCTTATTTCTATCAAGCCTCTTAATTACAATCACTCTGAACTTTTAGATCATACTGCACTGGCAAATCGACTAGAGGATTGTAACTGACTTGGGATTTGAAAATGAAAGCTTAGTAGGGCTTTGGAGGATCGCATTAAGCTTAGAGAGAAGAGATAAAAAAGTGAATTGGGGTGTTGAAATGGTATAAATTCTTCACTATTTATAGGATTTCCAAAGGTAGAATTCGGTCAAATTCGGACAGAATTTTATGAGAGAATCTCGGCATATAGCCGTTGCATCCGTAACTGCGGAAAGACTTAGTTTAAAATCAAACGTTCAAGACAGCAAACTCGGACCGAATTTGGGGCAAATTCGCTCCGAATTCTGATGGTCCAGAATGGATTGGATTTTGGGTTTGCAACTCAGATTTTGGACTTTTGAAACTTTTGAAGCAGTTAGGAATTAGGTTTTTGGTTTTGGGCTTGTTTTCAAAACGAATGGGTTTTTTTTTTGAAAACGTTTCTTGGGTAGCCTATTTGCTAGTACGACGCGGTTTACATTGTATTCCTAAACTCAATAAAATATGAAAATATATTGATAATTGAAAATACAGACGCAAATGACAAACACGGCTCCAAGTCTTGAACGGTAGCAGTACATAATCTGTAGCAGTTCGTCCAAGTAGTCCTTACATCGAGACAGGATTAGATCAATTACTAAAATTCGGTTCGACCATGACCAATGGGCCAACATTCTCAGCAACCATACAAACTTATGCTGCTGACAATTTTGATGGAAACGACTTCATGCAATCCTTCTATCCTGATTCTCAAGTATTGGAGCTGAAAGTTGTCACAAAAGGGGACCTTCAAGTAGAAAATGGTCACTAAAGCTTGTATGTGGTCTGCATTGCATGACAACATGATATGGTCCTTATAATAAATGAAGGTAGCAGGTGGAACCACACACACAAAAAATGGGCAAAGGATCAATTCCTCTGGTGACCCTCAGCTCCGGCCGAGCCATGCCGGTGCTCGGCATGGGGACCGCTGGCACCAGCATTCCGACCGACCTCGCCTCGACTTTGGTAGACGCGATTGAAGCCGGGTACAGGCACTTCGACACCGCCTCGATCTACATGACCGAGCAGGCTCTCGGCCGTGCCATAGCGGAAGCCATCGGACGAGGCCTTGTCGCGTCTCGCGACGAGCTCTTCGTCACCTCGAAACTCTGGTGCAGTGACGCCGATTCCCAACTTGTCCTCCCTGCTCTGCAGAAATCTCTCACGTAACAATACAAACACACACACACACACCACTCTTGTCTCATATATTTTATTTGTCATAACTATGTATGTACGTGTACAGGAATCTTGGGCTAGACAACTTGGACTTGTATTTAGTTCACTGGCCAGTAAGGGTGAAGCCTGGTAAGATGCCGAACACTTTCACCAAGGAAGACATACTTCCCTTTGACATGAAGTCCACCTGGGAAGCAATGGAACAGTGCTGCAGGTTGGGGCTTGCCAACTCCATTGGAGTCAGCAACTTCTCTTCCAAGAAGTTGTCCCAGTTACTGGAGCATGCTGCCATTCCTCCTGCGGTCAATCAGGTAAGCAATTAACTAAACTAAATTAACGTGCAATGTTGTGGTATGTTTCTATATATCAAAATTATATAGAACATGCAATGTTATGGTATGTTATTTTCTACCTGCCTATTAGCCATAACTACGCATGAAGGGCATCAAAATTAGAAAATAACTTCCTACTGAAAGGACGATTATAGCAATAATTGTAATGTCCCAGTCCCAAAATACGTAGTACTATGATACGTAAACGTGACAGCTACGTATCAAGTGAACTACAGTCCAGCTCGAATACGTATAAGCTGTATAGAGTATAGTAATAGGCCTAATAATGGTAAGTCAAAGCTACTATATCTCAATCCACATAAAATAATAAACATCAAGAAGGAACAATATTGTTTGTCTTATGCAGTCCACAAGCATATATGTCCGAAAAAACTCGAAAAAAAAAGTCTATAAAACTAGGCTAACAAGCAGAATAAAAAATGCGATATGAAAATATAGTACGACCGATACCTGAAGCGAGAAAATAACCAGCATCAGTCCATCGGAAGAACTCCGCAAAAACCACACAACGATTTCAGCTAACCTGGAAGAAAACCAAGTCCTCAGGGGACATAGCAAGATACATAATATGCAAACCACTTTGTAACGGTATATAAAACAGCATCATGAGACAACTATACAAGGCTGAACAACGACAATAACTGGTTAACCTAATCGTGGCACGTGTATGAGAACAACTATGTGTGCGTGAACTGCTGAAGTAAAACAGAGTCAAACCACCATAGCCCTTAATGAACTACGGCTAGAAAGTCAATCCATAGACCTTCGTGGCCACTAAGATAACAACATAACCCTATCCTTCGTGGACGCCAGGTTAAACAAAAAATAAAAATCAATCCATAGACCTTCGTGGCCACTAGGGTAGCAACATAACCCTATCCATCGTAGACACCAAGTTAAACGAAAATGGAATAATAGAAATAGCAGTCTAAACACGTATAATCGTTCTCCCCATCCCGGACGTCTATATACTATGAACAAGTCATGACTCGAGATTCATGATAGTAAAGTAATCGGATGATACCTCTATGACCCCATGTTTGTGTAACTCGTCAACAGAAAAAAAAATATGACTAACAACCTATACATGTGAAGGCAACAAAATAGCTAACCATAACATATAACCCTAGCATGCACGAACACTAAGCATGAATAATGCATCATCATATTATCTGTAATGGTAATAATAGAACAATTAATAAATAAACTGTTAAATAACTGTACAAAAAGTGGCAGTGTATACTTGCCTGACAATATGTGCCCAAATCTGTTACCCTGAAAGTCAAGGTCCAAGTCTCAATCGCCTAAAAAATAATTTGTTCACAATTTTGTTATTCTATATGCATGTATAAAAAAATTATTTTCCTATAAGGCATCTTATATATTATTGAAATGAATTATTATTATTCGTGGGAGTTTCATAACTCCCAGGAAGTGGGTAGTTATGAAACTGAAATGTCACATTGAAACACACCGAAGCAACCGCAGAAAAAATTAGCTTTCGCGTGAGCCCAGTCACATGGAACTATAATTTTTCTGTGGGAACCACTTATGCATAACTGGAATTTTCGCATGAACACTAGTCATGTGGTACTTTAAGCTTTTCGTGAGCCCTAGTCAGGCAAAACTGCAATTTTTGCATGCACATGGGCCACGTAGAACTGCAGTTTTTGTCATGCTCCAATCTCGCATGATCAAAAATTGCCACTAGGTGTGATTTCATACAAGCCTGAATTGCACTTGTGCAAGACAAAAACAAAAGACAGTAGATATAAGATCTCAGAATAGAAGTCATTTTAGCAAAAATAAGCAGAAAAGTTGACAAAATACAATATTATGAAATAAGATTCTCTTTATTGATAATTTACAGCGGAATTACAACAATGCTAGGCCAAAGAACAACTTGATTATAAATACTGAATCTCAATAAAATAACGATGTCACAATGCTCACAACTAATGTCACGTCCCAGAACCAGAATACTGGAGAGCGGGGGACAGACACAGCCAGCTACGTACATTGAAGAATCCTACCTCACAATACGGTCACGGCTGTCTAGATGCATGAGGATTTAATACAAGTCAATAGTCTCTTAGGGTCAAGAACAAGCCTAGTGTCTCAATCTCAAGCAAGCAAGTAAATGTAACAAGATGGTAGATCATCAGACATACAAAGTAAGACGTCCCAAACATTTCATATTCAGATGATCATAAAGCTAGTCAAACAAAATACGAAGACTAACAAGAGTTTAAGTCATACATGATCAACCCTAGTATATCAATCATGTTACAGCCATTAGGTAGACAGTAAGTAAAGTTGCGACGAGCTAACACTTGCTCGGCGGCTAAACGCCCCAAAAGAATAATTTTATAATAGAGTGGGAGAGCAAAATAAAACCCACTCGTTGCCAAGGTTTCTTCTAGTGGTCACCATCTGGCTGAAAGGCTGGAAGATCCTCGGGTGCTACTCCGAAATTTGGTCATACAAAACCAGCTGGGTCAGACCCCAAAAAGAGCAAGTGCCACAAGGGAGACTTCACTTAAGAACTAAAACTAGCATATTAGCACATGAGACATAAAGGATAATAAAAGATATGAGTTAGACAAGACAAGGTGATAAACGATAAGACAACTAAGGGACTATTTCGGTAGCCAAGTTACAACCCGTAAACCAAATAAGGACCGGGGTTGTAACCCTTCACCTGAACAGAGCTTAGTCTATAACCAATTATTGACAAGAGTAAAGCATAACAGTAATGTGCTGAAATAACCATTTACTGATCTTGGAAAGACTAGACAAGACTCCATCCATCAATCACGGCCAAGCAATGAGTACGGCTTGATACTTTAGCTAACTAGGGTTATCACAAGCCTAGTTACTAACAAGATGCATCGAGATGTTCCAACAGCCACAAGCCCTGTCGTCTTAATCCAGGTTATCCGGTCACAAGTTGAGAGAGTTGGATTAGGTGACTTGGGGGTGCAACAAATGACAGTGTGCTGGAAATGTGCCCTACTCGACGGCAGGCTACAAGTCCAATTAGAGTGCCCAGATAACGGGACTGCCTGTAGCTGGAAAATCTCTTCATGAACTACTTGATCAAACTAGTCTTTATCCTAGTCAGATTCAGTATGAATCCCTGACCGTGGTAACTAGGAATTTATGTCCTAGACATGATGCAAGACGAGACATGTAGCTTACACAAGTACAAACACCCACGGTGTCAAGACAAGAGTTACTTAGCAAGTCAAGATAGCCGTCACAACAGGATATCGAGATTATCATGTTGGATTTACTTATCAAGAGTGCACCACGACGGGCCACTATCATGTATTATCATGTCAAGGGTGCTTGTCAAGAGTGCGCCACGACGGGCCACTATCATGTTATGTTACTTGTTACTGGTTAAGAGTACGCCGTAAGAGGCCACTATCGTGTTCTATTCTTACATTATCATGAATGAAAGAAACTTGTATAAAATAGCTAGTAACATATTCTTGAAGCCGAAAGAAAAGATCTACAACTTTCATGTTGGGAGTTGGGAGAAATTCTGGCCACAATTCAGCCAAATAGGAATTAAAACAGCCAAAAACAGCTAAAATAGGCCCTATGCGGCCTTCTGCGGCACTATGCAGCCTTCTGCGGCACTATGCAAGCCATGCGGCACTATTCATTCCATGCGACTGCGGCACTATAATTATTCCTGCGACTGCGATACTATTCATGCGGCTGCGGCACTATTCATACGGTACTATTCATTCCTGCGGCTGCGGTACTATTCATGCGGCACTATTCATCGTCCCTGCCAAAATTAGGACAGATAAACTAAAAAATATCCAAATCTTATTTTGGCCATAACTTTCTCAAAACAAGTCGAAATCTAACTTTTCAAAGGTCCATTTTGGGTAAAATTGAATTCTCTACAACATAGAATAATCAAAACTTAAAAATAATAAAGTTTGATAGATCAAAACTCAAGAAAACCAAAAGTGCAACCAACTTAGATCTACAAGAAATAAACCATAGAAATTAAAAATGTCGAGTACTAAAGTGTCTTAGAATCTCGTGAAAAAGATAATGGAACAACAAAAATAAAGTTTCTCCATGAAGCAAGTTGCACTTGCCTAGGACTTGGTAGGTAGGAGGAGTAAATGAAGAAGATGAAGAAGTAAAAGAAGAAGTAAATGAGAAGAGAGAGAGAGAAGTAGTTGAGTTTTATATATACTAACCCTCTCCATCTCAAACCAAGCCAAGCCAAGCCAAACCAAGTCAAATAAACCAAATCAAGATTAAACCAAGACTAGGGTAAGCAAAACAAGTCTAACTACGGTCCACCTGATAAATGTCAGAAATCTCGTATACGCATACGAAAATACGTATAACGGAAAACGGGAGTGACAACTCTACCCACCTTAGAAGAATTCCGTCCTCGAAATTTAATCAAGAGGCTAGAGATGTCGGGACAAGCTATATTAATCATAAGCAAGCTACGACTAGCAGTCAATCAAGCAATCATTTATGCAATCAAGGAATTAAAAGCATAAGGCATAAGGAAGACATTATACCTTATGAGTCAAATAGGTGTGGATATCGCAAACGAATATCATCCTCATGCTCCTACGTTGACTCACCCAAAGAGTGGTGACCCCAAGCAACACGGACTAAGCTAATAGTCTTGTTCTTGAGTACCTTCTCCCTTCGGTCCAATATGGATACGGGCCATTCCTCATACGAAAGGTTGGTACCAATAACCAATTCCGAATGATCAAGGACATGGCTCGGATCCAGGATGTACCGTCGCAATTGGGATACATGGAATATGTCATGTACCTCACTTAACGACGGCAGAAGAGCGAGACGTGTAACCCCTCTTCCCGAATTTCCAAATTTGTATTTTTTTTAGTAAATATTTTGATGTTCGAGAACAATTTTTAATTTAAAATTCTTTTATTTGACGAAAGGATTCGTCAAAATTATTTTTATATATTGTAGAAATTTGAATTTATAGGATACCTTTTAAATGTTGTTTGATCATATGGATATCAAATTGAATATCCTAATCAATTGAATATCGGTGCCTTGGATAGCGTCATAGATGAGAAGGCTCGAGTACAAGGCGGCAATGATGTTTATGTGAAGAAGAGGTACGAAATTTCTTTTCTTATGACCCGCGTCAGAGGAGGAGAGGAAACCAGTAGCGCGGCGACGAGTGCGAGTTAGAGCTCCGGGCCTGCAAAGAGGACCCGTTCCCATTTCGACTCTGCAGCCAGCGAGAAGTTGAAGAAGCTGGGCACGCTGAGCAGCCCGTTATGCGTTGATGAGGACGATCCGGAAGACAATGCTGATTCAGTTTTGCCTTCCTTGGATGGTATTGATTCTGTAGATCCGTGTATAAAAGAGGAAGAGATTGGAAGTAGAGTGGACCCGGAGGGAAATGAGAGATTGGAAGCTGGGTCAATATCCAAGAAGCGAAAGAGAGTCGAGGATTCTGATAGGTTGTCGTATCATTATTGCCGAGGAATGAGGGTCGGAGGACAGTCAACTTTATCTACGACTACATAGTTTCTGCCTCGCCAGTTGAATGGCTGCAGGGACTATGTCCTGATCACCATGTCGTACCGTAGATTAGTACAAATAGAGCTGGAGCCAAAATACAGAAACCAAAATATAAAATACAGAAACCAAAATACAAAATACAGAAACCAAAATACAAAATACAGAAACCAAAATACAAAATACAGAAACCAAAATACAAAATATAGAATCCAAAATAGGACCCTCTGTGAGAACGGATGGCTCAGAACACAACCCAACCGGAGAGGATATTCTGAGAGATCCATCTGAGAGGGACGTATACTCTGAGAGATCACCTTTACAAGAATTATATCAGTAGTGGGATCGAGTGTTGGAGGAGATATTATCAAAGTATACGTCCTACTCAGATGGGTCTCTTACCGTTACTATTTTTTCCTGACAGCATGATGGATGTGCTCCGTCCACAGATTCTTGCTCCGAGCCAAAACTTTGTCCCGGAGCTCAAGTGGACATCCTTGGTGTAGAGCTCGAATGAGAGGTTCCTGACAGCATGGTGGTCTCCTTTGTTAAAGTATCTGTGCTCGTCCCACAACCAATGTGGGATGAGCACGGATACTTTAACAAAGGAGGCCACCATGCTGTCAGGAACCTCTCACTCGAACTCTACACCAAAGATGTCCACTTGATCTCCGGGACAAAGTTTTGGCTCGGAGCAAGAATCTGTGGACGGAGCACATCCACCATGGTGTCAGGAAAAAATAGTAACGGTGAGAGACCAATCTGAGTAGGACGTATACTTTGATAATATCTCCTCCAACACTCGATCCCACTACTGATATAATTCTTATAAAGGTGATCTCTCAGAGTATACGTCCCTCTCAGATGGATCTCTCAGAGTATCCTCTCCGGTTGGGTTGTCGTATCATCATTGCCGAGGGATGAGGGTCGGAGGACAGTCGACTTTATCTACGGATACATAGTTTCTGCCTCGCCAGTCGAATGGCTGCAGGAACTATGTCCTGATCACCATGTCGTAGTCCAATATAATCCAGAGATTGACACAGTTCTAATTCATATATGTAGTCCAATACAAATAGTCTAATACAAAAACAACCCAATACAAATAGTCTAATACAAATAAGTACTAATAGCTAATGAGAACCACGCTGCTCACGCAAACGCTCAGTGATACGTTCACGCAACCACCTCGAAAAAGCAAGATTTTTGGCACGAAGAGAGATGTCGTCCCTTGCAAGGACTGCATAAAGAGAACTCTCGGTCTCACTAGCTACCGGTGCTGGATGAATAGAACTTCCGGTCTCACTAGCAACCGGTGCCACTTTCTCCTCAACTGTAGGAGGAGCCACCTCAGCATTCACTGTTTTCTTCAAACGACGTGCCGCTCCTCGGGTCATGGGTACCATCTGGTAAGATCGATAGTCACAAATAATATAATTGTAACATAAGCAAGCTAACTAAAGGAACCATCATGTAATTTGAGTACATTTTCGAAAGCCGATAAGGTATGAGAAATTCAATTTTTTGCCAAGTGTGAGAACGGATGGCTCAGAACACAACCCAAGATTCATTCAAGCATACATTAGTGTGAATAATCTATGTTCTGTACATATGGTGTAGTATATGTTCTTATCGTATCTAGTATCTGAAGAATGTAACAGAATCAAGATGAACTCACATAATATAATACTAAGACATCATCTACTACTATATAAGATATAGTGATAGGTTGTCGTATCATCATTGCCGAGGGATGAGGGTCGGAGGACAGTCAACTTTATCTACGGTTACATAGTTTCTGCCTCGCCAGTCGAATGGCTGCAGGGACTATGTCCTTGAGACAGTGAACATATACACCATGAATCCAAACCCCATATTCACATTTACTAATCCAAATGGATGCAGGGACTATGTCCTTGCCTCTCCGGTTGGTTGTCGTATCATCATTGCCGAGGGATGAGGGTCGGATGACAGTCAACTTTATCTACGACTAAATAGTTTCTGCCTCGCTAGTCGAATGGCTGCAGGGACTATAATAAGACACAATTCACCAAACAGAACCATACTGTAGAACTCACACTTTAAGACAATAGATGAAGGAAGACTTGTATGGAGGATCGATAGGGTTGAGCGATGTCATTTTATTCTACAAAGAGAACCATACTGTAGAACTCATACTGTAGAACTCACACTTTAACACAATTCTACAAAGAGTTGTCATAGGGTGTTGAGCGATGTCATTTTATTCTTTTCTTCTTCTTCTTCTTGGGATTTTTGAGTATTGGATCTTGAGAGACATATATAGCTAGAACTTACGAAGAATGGAATACCATACTTCAACAAATAGATGTTGACTAATTGGTTCATATACTTGTTGTCTAAAATAAGTGTAGGAATGTTGCAAGGTGAAACAATGTATCAAACACTATATCGAAACCCAAACCCAATTTGCAAATCCAAATTAATACGAAAATACACAAGTGTATGTAGGGGATTAAATGTACAGAGGTGAAATACATATATATGCAAGCTTGGGGGTGTCCACATGTCCAACAAATGGACATAAAGTGTCCAAAACCTCATGAACACACTGTATCAGTAAACACATGGCCGCAAAGTGTCTTCGTGTCCATTTTGGACACGAAAAACACCTCAATTAGGTTAGGGTTTACCTTCAGTCTCCTTGCGGTGGTGGAGGAGGAGGAGGATGACAAGTTCGGTTGTGGAGGAGGAGGGGATTAAGTGTACAGAGGTGAAATACATATATATGCAAGCTTGGGGGTGTCCACGTGTCCAATAAATGGACAGAAAGTGTCCGAAACCTCACGAACACACTGTATCAGTGAACACATGGTCGTAATGTGTCTCCGTATCCATTTTGGACACGAAAAACATACTCAATTAGGGTTAGGGTTTACCTTCAGTCTCCTCGCGGTGGTGGAGGAGGAGGAGGAGGAGGATCTCGCGGTGGAGAAGGAGAAGGGGCTCGCGGTGGAGGAGGAGGATGAGCGGCGCCGGAGGGAAGGGGGTGGCTGTCGTCGAGGTCGGGGAAGAGGGGGCGGGAAAATAAAATTTGGAGAGAGGGAGAAATGAAAAGTCCAACCGAGGAAACCCTTTTTATCAGAAATTAGCGACGTCCAAAAATACGTCGTAAAGCGTCGGTAACCGTTTAATATTCAGCGACTTATCAATCATTGCGACGCTAAACGTCGCTGAACTAATAAAACTAGCGACGTTTTCCCACAAATCAACGACGTTGATTTTTATTACACTAATGGTAGTCGCAATATGTCGCTGTTTGTCGCTATCAGCGACGTATTATGACGCAAAATTTAGGAGTCGCTAAATCCAAAAATATTAGCGACGTTTTAAGTTGGCGTCGCTAATTTCGTCGCTAATATGACTTATTTTGGTAGTGCCTACTCGCTCAAGGATATCGAACGGTCCTATGTACCTAGGACTAAGCTTTCCCCGTACGCCGAATCGAATGATGTCACGGGTAGGCGAGATCCTAAGGAACACGTGGTCGCCGACTGAAAACTCAAGGGGACGCCGATGAGAGTCGGTCCAATGGCGCTGGCGATCTTGGGCAACTCGAAGATGATCTCTGACTTGTCTGACCACCTCGATTGTCTGCGTAATCATCTCTGGACCAAGCATCTGCCTCTCACCTACATCATCCCATGCTAATGGGGATCTACACTTCCTGCTATACAGTGCTTCAAAGGGTGCCATCTGGATACTAGCCTGGAAACTGTTGTTATAGGAGAATTCCATGAGATGCAGGTGATCTTCCTACGAACTACCGAAGTCGAGTGTACATAACCGTAACATATCTTCAAAAGTCTGGATCGTACGTTCTGACTGACCATCTGTCTGCGGATGATAAGCTGAACTGAACTTGAGACGAGTCTCCAAGCTCTCTTGAAGACTCTGCCAAAAGTGCGATGTGAATCTTGAATCTCTGTCTGATATGATACTAACTGTCACTCCATGCAATCTGACAATCTGCCTGAGGTACATCTTTGCTAGCTGATCCGTCGACTGACCAATTCTGAAGGAAAGAAAATGAGCTACCTTGGTGAGTCTGTCAACTATAACGCAGATAGCATCTCTTTCAGCTGGGGATTTAGGTAACCCTGTTACAAAATTCATGGTAATGTGCTCCCATTTCCATTATAGGATTGGTAAAGGTTGAAGAAGTCCAGCTGGTCTCTGATGTTCAGCCTTAACTTGTTGACAAACTAAACAACGAGAGACAAACCGAGCTATCTCCCTCTTCATGCCATTTCACCAGAAATGCTGACGGATATCTCGGTACATCTTCGTGCCACCGGAATGAATTAAATACTGAGAACTGTGAGCCTCTGCCATGATCTCTTGTCTGATATTACCATTGGGTACACAAAGACGTCTCCCATGTCGGAGAGTACCATCTTCGTGAACACATAACTCTGGTCTCCGTCCTGCTACACACTCTGCTCTGAGCCACTGAAGCTTGGAATCTGCTGATTGCGCCATCTTGATCCTTTCAACTATGCTGGACTAAACTTGCATACTGGCTATCAACGCCACATTGGTAGAAAGAACAACTTCAATACCCATCTTCTGAAGATCCGCTAATAACTCTGGTTGTGCTGTTAGAAAATAAACGCCAGCTCTCCTGCTCAATGCATCTGCAACAACATTAGCCTTTCCAGGATGATACTGCAAGTTGATGTCATAATCGACAAGTAGCTCTAGCCATCTCCTCTGACGCATGTTAAGATCCTTCTGGGTAAACATATACTTCAGACTCTTGTGGTCGGTGAAAATCTTCACCCGATCTCCATATAAATAATGCCTCCAAAGCTTTAATGCAAAAACTACTGCTGCTAATTCCAAGTCATGGGTAGGATAATTCCTCTCATGGTCACGAAGCTGACGTGATGTATAAGCGACTACCTTACCATGCCGCATCAAGACGCATCCTAATCCTCTGCCGGAAGCGTCACAATAGACTGAAAATCCTCCAGTCCCGTCTAGAAGCGTGAGAATGGGAGCCATCATCAATCTCTGCTTCAACTTCTTAAATGAACTCTGACACTCTGCTGTCCAAGTAAACTGCACATCCTTGCGGGTCAACTGCGTCAGTGGTGCTGAAATTTGAGCGACGTCTGAGATAAACCGCCGGTAATAGCCAGCCAATCCTAGGATACTCCGAACTTCTGCGACGGTACTGGGAACTGGCCATGATTCTATAGCCACTATCTTCTGGGGGTCCACTTCCACTCCACCTCTGGTGATGATGTGACCTAAGTATGAGATACGATCGAGCCAAAACTCATACTTACTAAACTTTGCGTACAACTGGTGCTCTATGAGAATATAAAGAACTACACAAAGATGCTACTCATGATCTGCCACATTTTTGCTATAGACTAAGATGTCGTCTATAAACACTATCATGAACTGGTCCAAATAGGGCATGAAGATACGATTCATGAGGTCTGGCGCATTGGTCGCTCCAAATGGTATAACAAGGAACTCCCAATGCCCATATCTGGATCTGAATGTTGTCTTCGGGATGTCTTACTATCTAACTCTGATCTGATGGTATCCTGACCGCAAGTCAATCTTCGAGAATACTGCCGCTCCTCTGAGTTGATCAAATAAATCATCTATCCTTGGTAGAAGATATCTGTTCTTGATTGTTACAGAATTCAAGGTACGATAATCAATACATAATCTTGACGTACCATCCTTCTTTTTCACAAGAAGTATCGGGGCTCCCCAAGGTAATCCACTAGTACGAATGAATTTCTTGGTTCTGAGTTCTTCAATCATCTTGTATAAGATCTCTAACTCTGAAGGTGCCATCCTGTAGACTCTCCCTGACACTGGTGCCGTCCCTGGAAGCAAATCAATGGTGAACTCTATCTCTCTCTCTGGGGGCATGCCTGGAAGCTCTTCAGAAAATATATCAGGAAACTCTTCAACAACTCTGGAAAACTGAACTGTCACTGCTACTGCGATCCGCAATACTGGTAGAGAAGGTTCTACTTTGCCTCTGGAAAATGAAAACTCTGCCTCACCGGAAATACCAAAAATAATCCTGCCAATATGGCAGTCGATTCTTGCGTATTGATCCTTCAACCAATCCATTCCTAGGACCACATCATAGTCGATCATCGGGAATTCTATCAACCTAGCGGGAAACTCTCTACTGTCATACCCCGATCCAGGAAATCACTCGTCCTCGCAAGATTTAACCCGAATCATCGTCCTCGCTGGGGCGTGATGCCGCACGAGCCTAGATTTGCGCTCGTGCAAGGCAAGATAACAGGTTCACGTAGAACTATCTCAAATCGATAACATAAGCAGCGGAAGAAAACAAAGAATAACATAAGAATCTCTTTTATTCATATTGAACTGAAGGTTACAAAGGCTCTGAATAGCCCAACATAAAATGCCAATTGGCTACAACACTCATGATCTCTCTAGCTCACAAAGGATTACATTGTTCTATACATTATGCCCCTTTATAGCCACCAAGTAGTCTTCGGCCGAACATCTCCATGTCGCAAGTCCGAATGCATATGCGGAAGCTCCTCTTGAACGCCAAGGACTCCATGCCTCGGCACGTCCAAGCCAAGCTCCGCCCCAAACTGATCATAACCTGAGCCTGCACAGAAACTAGTGGGGGCTTAGTGCTTTCGTCCTCGCTTCGCACTGATCAAGACCCGCTCGCACCCAGACCAAACACTTATCATTTAGTGAGCAAGCATCTTAATTTGTGATCTTTCTATTTAGCCTTAGGATCAGTTTCATAGCAATACTCATGCATAGCAACTTATCTTAAATGTGTCCCGTACCGTGTTCCTGTAACAGACACAGTTAGCCATAACATGAAACATAAACATAGTGTTCGTGCTCCTCTCCGTCCCGTTACCTTAGCCTGCAGTGGTTAGAACTTAACATAAAATCATCTCATTTACGTAAGCGACCAATCATAAACTTAGACCAATCATAAACGTAAACATATGCATAATGGGTAGCAGGCCCTGCGCCTGCACCCAGCTCTCATCTCAGCCCACCGGCCCTATCTATATGAAGGTCACGGTGTTTCGCACCGTAATGGACTTGGCATCTCATATGTGTAAGCCTACAATCGCTTCGATACGGGTTGCTAGCCCAGTATCCGAAGGATCCCAAACTTACGGATATCATAGCTTATCACAGCACTGGACGGTCGCAATCCGTCCGAGTGTTGTGCACCATAAATACCACACATAATTCCCTCCTAGGCCGAACGGTCCCGGCGCTCCGGCGTAACCGTTCGAGAGAAGCCGTACCCGTGCACGGGCAATCCGAGTCCATTGACCATGCAATACGTTCCATATCATACAATCCATAGCATACCAGCCGATCTCGTATTCCATAAACATAGTGTCGCACATAAACGGTTTCCCGTGCCATAAACGGTTTCCCGTGCCATAAACATAATCCACCATTCATATGGGGAGCTCCGTCGGCGTTATGCCCCAACACATCCATATTGATGCACGACGCCCAACGGCTTAGTCGTCTCGTACTCATAATCACGCGTCCCGTTCATAATGTTATTCACATAGCCTACTCCGTATTTACTTAGTCATTTCGTAGCTTAAGTGCGCAAAGGCACGCTCAGCACCATAATCAATGTTCTACGCCTAGAGTTCAATGTTCTCGGAGCCGTGCACATGATGCACATCTCGATGTTGTCTTTCAATGTTCTACCATCATGCCCTATCGCGACCCGTGCACTCGATGCACGTCGCTTCAATTGTTCAATTGTTCAATGTTCTATCTTAGTATTCGACACATACTCAAACCTTTCGTCGCCGAGCCACGCTCGCTAATTCGATAACATCTTACGCATACCATAACATATTTTATTAAGATGTGAAGGAATAGGGAGAGAGAGTCAAGAACCCGCCCACCTTAGGCCGATACGCCTTGCTGCCTCGCCGATTAAAGGATCGCGCTTCCATAACTCGACCGCATAGTTAACTCTCGGACTTAGCCATTCCTTTGAACTACTTCGTTGATTTGGCCTATCGCGCCGATACCATAATCCGTAATCTAGCATAAAGGCATAGCCTGCACACCAGATCAACTAAAGTCAGCACTTGCTCAAACGGGACTTACTCTTTGCATCGATTCGATTCATAGATTCCAACCGACTCAAAGCTTACCTTTGGCCAACGTAACACTCGCATCGACTCGCATCGATACTTTGTCGGGTCAACGCAACTCTTCGAGTCAACGACTCATCGTAATGCACCAATGCGGAACGGGGCATTACATAATATACCACTCAAAATCAGGTTCGTCCTCGAACCGAAACCAACACTTAATCCAAGTGCCTCGCATAGATCGCTTTACGATCTCGTGCTACTATCGTTGAATCATACAACTTAGTTTGGATCATACACATATTTTAGGCGTCCCACCAATATATGCATTTCAGCCAAGCTCAGTTGTAGGATATCGGGACAACTTACAATCTCAACTTAAATCCTCAAGCACCAATCAATCCGTACTCGACTTAGTCATATCATAGCGCCTATTCTCAAAATACATCTCGTATGCGTTATCCCATAACATGCGATCATCAACTTAATTCGACCAAAGCTTCGATCTCGTAAGTTTCTCGCCGGCCACCTAACACTCGCATTGCATCGAGTCATTGCGCATCCGATCACAACAATTCTCTGCAACACTTATTCGCCCAACCGTTTCCTATCTCTCGCATAACTCAAGTCTTTCATCCAATCATTCATAACGCTTGGCCTTAATGACATGGACTACGTCAACATGTCACAAATTCCTTTTGTCTACAATCCGTACTAAGTCTCGCACGCAACTATCTCAACACGATCTACGTTCTCGAACTACCCGCGCATCGAGTCTGGGGCTACCCCCGCTAGGCAACTTATCCAGACATCTTGCTCGCGCTCTTCCGACACAAGAGGTCAACTCGAGTCTACGATGCTCAAAGGCAACAATCTTTCCGACCCAAGGTCTCTTACGATACGCCCATCTCCTATTCTCGACCGAGTACGAATCCTTTCTTCAATTCTCACTCCATCCTGACTAGTTCGTTTCGTAACATAGATCGCACGCTCAATACACATAGCCCAATCGTTACTTAAGCCGACCTACGACACAACTCTTAGGGTCGTTCTACTATCCATCGCTCTCGCATATTGCAAAATTCTTGCAATTGCCTTACCACGTCACTACGCTAAGCACGTTCCTCGATATATACTCAATCATTCCTTATCCTCGATAAATTCCTTACGCGACTTCTTTAGGGTCATCCTATGGGACTTCAACATTCACTTGATTTGACGGTCAAGTCTTCTAGGGTCATCTGTCCCGAAACTACGCTCGATAATTGAAGATCATCAACGAGGGACAGTTACAACGAACCATGCTATATCCTATCGCGGAGCCAAATCAATTCTCGACAGTTCCTATGGGACTTTACCCAATCTGACATACCAATCCATAATTTATCCATCCCTGCACAACTGATGCGCCGCTGCTACTCGAATCACTCGTATACTACCGTCAACAATATCGCACAATCCTCAATTTCACCTTCGCATCAAACTACAAGTCCATATCAAATTTGTCACGCCTTGCAAGTTCGATCATCCCCACTGGATGAATCACCATACCAGCGTTCACGCGGAATGATCGTTCAAATTTGACGTGACGCATATACGAGGCTGGTGTTGCGCTCGCTCAAGACAAGAATGTCAACATAGTGGTGATCCGCGAAACAATCCAGACACTTTCGTTTTCTTCCGAGTAACATCCATCGACTCTTAAATTCTCCGAAGCATTCCTACCGTTATCATCCAAACTGCCATCAACTTAACTTGCATCTTATTCATCCAACAACAATGCTCAACATAATTTTCGATCATTCGATCAGAGTATCCCCGAGTTATTACATATCGTCTTTGATACGCCTCAATACCATCGTCGATATGCATAACTTGAACATCTTCCTTTCTCATAAGCTCAAACCCGTTGCAATCATTGCCATTATCCGAACTCGAATACGAATCAAGTCTCGCACTTATCAAGATCCATTCGGTTGTAACTACTTAACATCATCGCGACACAATTTTCAATTTCACATATCCATTCTCATATCCCTAACTCGCACTTCCAATCGTGCTACCGATCCATCGCGTTAACCCAAATTCGTTCGCACAATTTCTCCGTACTTACTTAACATGTTCCGAAGAAGTCTCCGTACTAACTCAACATAAGTTCGACCGGGTCGACCATTTCCTCAACGTAACATTCATTCGCATATGCTCGGCCTATCGTTCGACTTATACTTAGCGAATCCTCGTCCGACGTATCCTCCGTAGGCACGACTTCACGCATACTCATTTAACTAATTCACCAAAGCATACTTATATCGACTCCTATCGCATCATTTCTACTCGAGTCTCGGTACCATTCCATCCGTTGCGGACAAACATACCGTAACAACATAATCGTTTCGACGAAACCTATCGCAAGTCACCAACCGGCTTAACATAACCATCGCTAAGTGGTATCCTATATACCACTCAGGATCGAGCCTATCATTATCGACACAATACTTCGCTAACTTGCTCGCATAATTGGTATTGCATATACCACTCGGAATCGAGTCATTACTCGACATTACGTTCCGCATAGGTCCAACATTTATTCCTCTATCAACTATCCCGTATGGCGATCCTTCCGATCCCAGCTCTAACGTTAGCTCAAGTTTGACACACATTCGATCTAACCATACCGTGGCGATCATCTCGATTACACCCGCAACATTCACTTATTCAAAGCTCAACGCAACATATGGCCAACATACATGTTCGCCAACTCAAACTCGACATAGCAACCAACTCAACTCGTACTATCGCATCCGCGATCTTCGAATCCTGCTCGTTGCAGCTCGTGCAACAACTTAGTCTTGATACTTAAGGTCTTTACTCAATCTCGCGCAACATATCGCTATCCATCCGTATAGCCATACAACGCATATCATACCATATCGACTCGTTGTACCGATACAACGAACGATCCACGACTTGCTGCACTCCGTGCAACCGACAACACATAATCCTTCGTATTGCCACATAATACGAATCGCCTCTCGTGTCGACCCGTTGTACTTCGTGTAACCAACAACACATAACTTCCCGCACTTCGTGCGGCCGACAACACATAACTCCTCGCACTTCGTGCGACCGATAACACACAGCTCCTCGCACTGCGTGCGACCGACAACACATATATCATTGCACTTCATGCAACCAACATCACCATATTCGTTGCACTTCGTGCAATCAACATCCCATAACCCGTTGCACTTCGTGCAACCAACACTCTCCGACGGCACCCGGAGATAACGTAATAGTCACGACATACTTGTGGCGAACGTACCCACTTAATATAGACTTATTGTATGGAACATCCAATGTAGCGTTGAGCAGATCCATGAGCCATGCGGTTGCAGAACAACTTAGAGTCAACTGAATTTCGATATCGAAGCAACTGAGGGTCAAAGAGATTCACGCACGGTCCAAAGGATGGAACCGCTCTGATACCAACTTGTCACGCCCCGACCCAGGAAATCGCTTGTCCTCGCTAGATTTAACCCGAATCATCGTCCTCGCTGGGGCATGATGCCGCACGAGCCTGGATTTGCGCTCGTGCAAGGCAAGATAACAGGTTCACGTAGAACTATCTCAAATCGATAACATAAGCAGCGGAAGAAAACAAAGAATAACATAAGAATCTCTTTTATTCATATTGAACTGAAGGTTACAAAGGCTCTGAATAGCCCAACATAAAATGCCAATTGGCTATAACACTCATGATCTCTCTAGCTCACAAAGGATTACATCGTTCCATATACATAAGCCCGTAGATATTTTGAGAATACTAACGGGTTTGCTCAATTTTGTAGGAATGATGAAAGACTGGGTGTCCCCACATTGATTAGCACGGATAGCACCGAAGGTGCGACGCCTAGCGAATCTGCCATGGAGCGACTACTACTGCCTCATGGAACTCCAACAACGTCAGTCAGAGATGCAGCAACGACAGCTGCAGGAACAGATCCAGGCCCAAGTCAGCGTCCAACAAAAGCAAATGGACGCCCTGACCAGGATCGTGAGCACCATAGCGACGCAACAGAACTCGACGACCGTCATGTCCGAGGAAGAAGTGCAAGCCGAAAAGACAAAACATGTGTCATCCTCCTCCCTGCTCAAGATGACCAAGTTTAAGAAAATGAACCCGTCGGACTTCAACGGTCGAGCAGAGCCTGACGAAGTCATGGGGTGGCTAGTGAAGATTGAGAGTCTGTTCACTCTCCTCAACATCAAGGGGTCCAAGAAAGTCGGGTGCGCAGCGTTGCAGCTCAACTTGAGGGCCTACGACTGGTGGGAAGCGAAGAAACAGGAACTCCAAGGGTCCAACCCTAGTGCCAAGATCTCGTGGGAGACATTCAAACGGGCCTTCCTCGAACAATACATCCCTCGTGCCCTTCGTCGACAGAAGGAAGAAGAGTTCATGTCCTTGAAGCAAGGAAACTTGTCCGTTGAAGACTACGATGCGAAGTTCGCGAAGCTAGCGAAGTTTGCCGGGGCTTTTCTGCCGAACGCAGAGGCGTGGTGCGAGCGCTTCCAGCAAGGCCTGAATGAAGATTTGCGTCGGGACGTCATGAACCAGAGATGCCAGACGTACAGGGAGTCATATAACGCCGCTCTTGATATGGAGCGGGTCTTCGGTCGAACGTCGCAGAAGGGCGGATCAAGCATCCGCAACAACTTCAACAAGCGTCCTAACGACGCAGGGAGGATCTGGTGCGCCAAAGTGCCAGAACACGACCGAGTATCGGGGGCCTCACCCAGGCGTACGTTGCCATCGCTGTGGCAAAATGGGACATCTGGCGGTCGACTACCGAGGGGGATGCTTCAAGTGTGGCCAGCTAGGTCACAAGGCGGTAGATTGTCGAATAGGGAGGGCGAACCAACATCCACCAAGGGACGTCCAGAACCAGAACAGGGCGCCTCCGCCCATGGCGCAAACGCGGTGCCCGTGAATCCACAAAATCGCCAAGGGGCGCAAGGCCGAGTCTACGCACTAACGCGGGACGAAGCCTATGCGTCCGATACTGTCGTGACAGGTATACTACTCTATAAAAATATGCCTGCTAGAGTATTGTTCGATTCGGGTGCAACGTATAGTTTCATATCGGCCGACTTTGTAAAAGAAAATGAATTACCTATGCAACTTTTAGATATGAATCTTAGCGTTAGCACTCCATCGGGAGTAGATATGCCTGCCACTCATATTTGTAGGGACGGTTACATATGCATCGGAGGAAGGAATCTATCCTTGAAAGTTATCGTCCTCGACGTCAAGGAGTACGATATAATCCTCGGCATGGATTGGTTGGGTGCATGCCACGCAACGATCGAGTGCACGGAGAAGAGAGTTATGTTCTGCCTTCAGGGCGAACCGAGTCCTCCTATTCGTGTGGAGCAGCATCAAAGTCGGCAATGGTGATATCGGCAATTTCGGCAAGGCGTATGTTGCATTCCGGGTGCAGCGGATACCTAGCATCAGTTCGAGACACAAGAACGGAGATTGCAAGCACGGCCCAGACTGAAGTCGTAGCAGAATTTCCTGATGTGTTCCCAGACGAGTTGCCAGGGATGCCGCCGGACCGAGAGATAGAATTCAGCATCGACACCTTCCCGGACACCCGACCGATATCCAAAGCACCCTATCGAATGGCGCCGGCAGAGCTGAAGGAACTGAAGGCACAACTACAAGAGTTACTAGATCGCGGATACATTCACCCTAGTGTCTCCCCGTGGGGTGCCCCAGTGTTGTTTGTGAGGAAGAAGGATGGATCGATGCGGCTGTGCATCAATTATCGGGAACTCAACAAAGCCACGGTACGAAACAAGTACCCGTTGCCGAGAATAGATGATCTGTTTGACCAGCTACAAGGGGCGACGGTGTTTTCCAAGATTGATCTTCGCTCAGGCTACCATCAATTGAAGATCAAGTCGAAGACGTGCCGAAGTCCGCCTTCCGAACCCGATATGGTCACTACGAATTTCTAGTCATGCCTTTCGGCTTGACAAACGCTCCTACCGCGTTCATGGATCTAATGAACCGGGTGTTTCCGACCGTTCATAGACAAATTTGTCGTTGTATTCATCGACGACATTCTCATATATTCAAAGAGCAAGGACGAGCACGTGGAACACTTGAAGACGGTGCTACAGACTCTGCGCGAACATCAACTCTACGCCAAGCTAAGCAAGTGCGAGTTCTGGATGAACAGCGTGACGTTCCTTGGGCACGTTGTCTCCGCTGAAGGCGTCACGGTAGACCCAAAGAAGATTGAAGCAATAGTCGAATGGAAGCGGCCTACCTCAGCAGGCGACATCCGAAGTTTCCTCGGCTTGGCAGGCTACTACCGTAGATTCGTAAAAGATTTTGCCAAAATTGCATCGCCTCTGACTCGCCTCACCCAGAAGGGAATCGCATTCGAGTGGAACGACGCCTGCGAATTCGAGCTTCCAAGAGTTGAAGAAACGGCTCGTCTCAGCGCCGATCCTTGCACTTCCGGACGGGCCAGAAGGGTTTCAGATATTTAGCGATGCATCACGGACGGGTTTGGGATGCGTGCTTATGCAAAGGGATAAGGTGATTTCGTTTGCTTCGAGACAATTGAAGCAACACGAGAAAAATTATCCTACGCATGATCTTGAGTTAGCGGCCATTGTGTTCGCGTTGAAGCTATGGCGACACTATCTTTATGGTATAGCTTGCCGCATCTATACGGACCACAAGAGCCTCAAATACATCTTCACTCAACGGGACCTGAACTTACGGCAGCAGCGTTGGCTCGAACTCATCAAAGACTACGATCTGACTATCGAGTACACGCCGGGTAAGGGGAACGTTGTGGCAGACGCGCTGAGTAGAATGTTTGCTGGGTGCTTGTCTATCAACCGTAACATACAGCGAGACTTAGCGGAGATGGGTATCGAACTCCGAATCCGTTACCGTGGAGCACGATTGGCCCAATTGCACCTTGAGTCGAGCTTGCACAACAAAATAAAGACCGCACAGGAAGACGACCCATTCCTGAAGAAGATGCGCGAGCTGATTTCGACGGGAAAGGCGACCGACTTTGTGGTGGACGAGGGCGGAATGACGCGGATGAAGGGGAAGGATATGCGTGCCGGACCATGCTGAACTTAGAAAGGAGATTCTGACGGAGGCCCATTATGCGAAGTACTCGTTGCACCCCGGGAGTACCAAAATGTATAAGGACCTGCGCACGACCTTTTGGTGGCACGGCATGAAGAAAGACGTGGCGGCATTTGTGTCACAGTGTATGGCCTGTCAACGGGTGAAGGCCGAGCATCAAAGACCAGGCGGGGAGCTACAGAACCTCGACATTCTAGTATGGAAATGGAACGACATTTCTATGGACTTCATCATGGGCCTTCCGAAGACGTCGCGGGGGAATATGCGATTTGGGTCATTGTCGATCGTTTGACCAAATTCGCTCATTTCCTCGCTATTAAAGCATCATGGAGCGTCGATCGGTTAGCTCAGATTTATCTCGATGAGATCGTCAGACTGCACGGGGTACCGGCCACAATCATTTCGGACAGAGACGGACGATTCTTATCACAGTTTCTGGACGAGTCTACTAGGCGGCGCTGGGCACTAAGTTGAACCTTAGCTCCGCATACCACCCGCAAACTGATGGCCAGACAGAAAGAGTAAATCAGATCCTGGAGGATATGCTACGTCTGTGCGCGATAGATTTGAAGACTAGCTGGGACACGCACTTGCCGCTCGCGGAGTTCGTATACAACAACAGTTACCAATCGAGCATCCAGATGGCCCCTACGAGGCACTTTACGGGAGGAAGTACCGATCTCCGATTTGCTGGGACGAAGTCGGGGAGCGACAGGTGCTCGGGCCAGAACTAGTCGAACAAGCCGTCGAGAAGGTTCGCATAATTCGAGATAGGCTTCGCATTGCTCAGAGTCGACAAAAGAGTTATGCAGATACTCGTCGACGACCGTTAGAGTTCTTGGTTGGGGACCATGTGTTTCTGAAGGTGACGCCGATGCGGGGCGTCATGCGATTCGGGGTAAAAGGCAAGCTGAGTCCGAGATTCGTAGGGCCCTTCGAGATCCTCGAAAGAGTGGCGACCGTTGCTTACCGGATCGCGCTACCTCCTGCCCTGGCCGAAGTGCACGACGTCTTTCATGTCTCCCAACTTCGGAAAGTACGTGCATGACCCAAGCCATATGGTTAGTTTTGATCAGTTGGAGCTACGCGCCGATCTATCATACTCGGAGGAGCCCGTGCAAATTTTGGACCGTAAGGAAAAGATCCTGCGGAGCCGATCGATGTCCTTGGTTCGCGTACTCTGGCGCAACCATTCCGTCGAGGAGTCGACGTGGGAGCTAGAGGCGGAGATGAGGGAGAAGTACCCTTCACTTTTCGTAGACGAAGGTCAGACCCTTGTTCTTAAGTTTCGGGACGAAACTTTTTCTTAGTGGTATATTATGTAATGCTCCGCTCCCGTTGGGGCGAAGCACTATGTAATAGGCTCAGTGCCAAGTCAGACATGGTCGGGAACATAGATGGCTAGTCTGACTCGGCGACGAGTTTGTATACAAAAAACCATGGCATCAATAAAATCGATTTGGACTGAGTGATATGAGTACCGTTCCAACTAATGGATTGACTACTGTTGGAATAAGTCCTAGATGCGGTAGGCGGCGTCTTGGCGAAGGTACTCTAAAGGGAGCGACGCAACCCGTCTGCCGTTGGTTTTATTGGTTTTCTTGGCTTTCTGAACGAATTGTTGCGTGGATTTGATAGTGTGCTTTCGCGTCGATTTCTGAATGCGTCTTTGGGAATTTCGATGGAAGGATTGAAGGAAGGGTTCTAATTGGATGCTCGTGCCATTGCAGGAGTTCGTGTAACTGACGCTTGACCGTCGCGAAGCGTTCTCCTACTCTCGGCACAATCTCCTTAGGTGGGTGGTTCTTCGGCCCCTTCTTTTCTACTCCTTTCCGCCAACTAAATTCTTAAAGTTCAACGTTCAAATCGATGATGCTAACGGGATGTATGCTTGCCACTAAGATCAAGAGCTCGGGATAATATATCAACCTAGAAAAGTTAACTCTGAATCGATAGGTTCACACTAAGAAAGAGATAGACTATATTTCATGCCATGCAAAACACAACTATGAAAACCTTGGTGGCGGTACATCATGCCTCGGAGAATTTGGTGCCTACGGGATGCTAAATCAGAACGTACGGTTTCGGGGGAAAGGACCCTTGCGCGAGTAGGAATGATTATGTGATTTGATAATGGTTACGCTATGCAATTTACTTCATACATATATAACTGTTCATACATTCGCATGGTCAAGGACGACTTGTGCACAAGGTGAGCTTTCCTCGAGACGGTACTCGGGGCCCTGGGACCGAATCGGCCTAGGAGGGAAATTATGGAAATCGTGCTTCGGCGCGAGGCATTACGAGACCTCCAGTTAGGCTCGCTACCTGGACTGGAGGGCGCGTCGCAAGGCTACGTAATCGTCCTTCTTGGTGTCGATATCACCAATGACCGCATATAGGATAGACTGCATGCTCATCTATTGTCTTGTGCAGGTGGTAAGTATCATGTATATTTTGTGCAGGAAAGGAGCACGGCCGTGGTAAGAATGCCTTTAAATGGGTTATGTTGTTATCGTTTAAAATGTGCCTTCGATATGAACTGCAACTCATATAGTTCTAAATAGAAAGATCACTTCGTATGCCTGAATCCTTAATAAGCAGTGTCGGTTTAGACGAGTGGGTTCGTCCCATCCACTAGCAAGTGTGCTAACCCCCAACTCCCCAGGTAACGAGCGTGCTGCGGGAGCTCGAGACTAAGCTGGAGCTGAAGAACGGGAGGCGGCACGAAGCTCTCATATTTTTGAAGTATTTTGATGCCCAATTCAGACCGAAGGCTTTTGTTCAAATGTATAAAGGGGCATGAATGTATGGAACGTCGAGGATTATTTCAAGGCGAGCTTGTCGATAGCTTTCTTTTGTATTTCAAAGATGTAGCCGCAACGGCATATGTAATGTAAATATGACCTTGCACATATTTTGCAAGTTTATGAATGAAAAGCTAAGTTTCTTCCTATGCTATGTTTTCAACTCTCTGCACTGTTTAATTTCAACGCGTCGAGTCAAAAAGAAATTTCCAAGCGCACATCCTTGCCTTGTGCAAGTCCAATAAAGACTTGTACGGCATCACGTCCCGACCCGTGGGGATCGATTTATATCGAGTCAAGGCGATGGCGACCGATTCGGCGAGTCGGGGCGTGACATCTACCGCCTACTACGATTCGACATAAGGAAAATACTCTATCTACTCCCACAAGACCGTTACCAGTAAGTATATTGAGCCTTACTGATAATGACTCGGGCTCCAGTCCTATCCGTGTAGCGAATCGTGCAGACATAAATGAATGCGATGCACCCGAATCAAATAATACTGATACTAGAAAGAGTTGACGAGAATGGTACCTGCCACCACCTCACCTGAAGCTAACTCTTCCTCCACGGTCAAAGCCATAGCCTGACCTTGCCTTCTTGGTGCTGGTCCCCTCTGCTGGTGACCTCTCTGCCTGTTCTGAATCTGAACTTGGACATACTGTTGAGCCTGAGGCGGCAATGGCCTCGAAGGTTGGTACTGCTGCTGCACTGGTGCTGGACCCCTAACAGATGGACTGGTTAGGTTTAATGATGATGAACTGGCTCTATTCGGATAGGATCCCTATCTTGTGATCCGGTGCCCCATAAGCCAAGCACAATCCCTGTGCTCTGCGACACTCTGATACTACGTGTCCTGGCTTTTCGCAATGAGTACAGCCCATTGCGGAAGATTACTTCTGCTTCTGTTGCTGAGGATACGCCGGTGTCGAGTGCTGAACCGACGAAACTGTGGTCGCCCGCCTAGGAGCTCCAATAGTCAAAGCCCTAGCTGCCGGGGCTGGTGCTGAAGACTCGAAAATCTGCCCATGAGACCTCTTCCGTCCTCCGCTTCTATCTACAATCCTCTGCGAAGTATACTCATGCCTCTTCGCTGCTCGCAAGACGGCATCAAACGTCTGGTGCTCAAACTGCTCCACTGGCTATAATGATCTCTAGGTGGAGCCCTACTGGAATCGCCGGGCTCGATCCAATTCGGTTGCCACCAAGGTAGGAGCAAACCGACTGAGTCTAGAAAACTCGGCCGCATATCCATCGACCGTCCTGCCCATCTGCTTAAGATTGGTGAATCTCGTCTGCAGATCATACCGAGCTACTGCATTGAAGTACTTGGTCTGGAACTTGTTGCTGAACGCCGCCAATGAGACAGGCGTCGGTAATCCAACTGCTAGCATCGCCGACCAGCTGCGGGCTAAGTCCAATAACTGCAGGCGCACAACGGCCACCTTCTCATCCTCAGAAATTATAGCAGCTTCCAGGATAACCTCTGTGTCTTGAAGCCATGCATCAGCAGCAATAGCATCTTCAGTGCCGTCAAAGAAAGGAGGGTTCAAATGTTTGAAGCTGTTGGCCGCGTTGTTCCCTTGGTAACCAACTCTACCCATGGCATCTTGTACTGTCTGGTACAGGACATCGCCACGACGATCTTGAGATGCAAGCAATTCCCTGATGAGACCCACCAGGGTTCTATTGTCGGGCTCTGCAGGCTAGATGGGCTGAACTGGTGGCTCTTGACCCCCGGTAGGCATGACTCTGGAGGCTACTCGTGAATGCTGGACTTGGTCTCCAGGTTGCTGCTGGTTCACTGGAGGTGCTCCGCCTTGCTGATCGGTAGGATCAAGAACAATGCCGCTGAAGAAACGACATGAAAAACAATAAGGAAGGACCATGATAGATCGAGGATATAAATATGTGATCAGGTCAAGGTTTCAGAAAGATTAGAAGAAACGAGTAGAGATCAAGGGCGAGTGCTGATTGAGACATCTATTCAGTGAAACCCTCACACATCTTGATTTACAAGACCTGTATGGGCCACCACTTAAATTGTGTCACGCCCCAGAACCAGAATACTGGAGAACGGAGGACAGACACAGCCAGCTACGTACATTGAAGTAATCCCACCTCGTAATACGGTCATGACTGTCTAGATGCATGAGGGTTTAATACAAGCCAATAGTCTCCTAGGTTCAAGAACAAGCCTAGTGTCTCAATCTCAAGCAAGCAAGTAAATGTAACAAGATGGTAGATCATCAGACATACAAAGTAAGGCGTTCCAAACATTTCATATTCAGATGATCATGAAGTTAGTCATACAAAATGCGAAGACTAGCAAAAGTTTAAGTCATAAATGATCAACCCTAGGATATGTCAATCATGTTACAACCATTAGGCAGACAGTAAGTAAAGTTACGAATGAGCTAACACTTGCTCGGTGGCCTAAACGCCTCAAAAGAATAATTTTACAATATAGTGGGAGAGCAAAATAAAATCCACTCGTTGCCAGGGTTTCTTCTAGTGGTCACCATCTAGCTGGAAGGCTGAAAGATCCTCGGATGCTACTCTGAAATCTGGTCATACAAAACCAGCTGGATCAGACCCCAGAAAGAGCAAGTGCCATAAGGGAGGCTTCACTTAAGAACTAAAACTAGCATATTAGCACATGAGACATAAAGGATAATAAAAGACATGAGTTAGAGAAGACAAGTTAATAAACGATAAGACAACTAAGGGACTATTCTGGTAGCCAAGTTACAACCCGTAAACCAAACAAGGACCGGGGTTGTAACCCTTCACCTGAACAGAGCTTAGTCTCTAACCAATTATTGACAAGAGTAAAGCATAACAGTAATGTGCTGAAATAACCATGTACTGATCTTGGAAAGACTAGACAAGACTCCATCCATCAATCACGGCCAAGCAATGAGTACGGCTTGATACTTTAGCTAACTAGGGTTATCACAAGCCTAGTTACTAACAAGATGCATCGAGATGTTCCAACAGCCACAAGCCCTGCAGTCTTAATCCAGGTTATCCGGTCACAATTTGAGAGAGTTGGATTAGGTGACTTGGGGGTGCAACACATGACAGTGTGCTGGAAATGTGCCCTACTCGACGGCAGGCTACAAGTCCAATTAGAGTGTCCAGATAACGGGACTGCCTGTAGCTGGAAAATCTCTTCGTGAACTACTTGATCAAACTAGTCTTTATCCTAGTCAGATTCAGTATGAATCCCTGACCGTGGTAACCAGGAATTCATATCCTAGACATGATGCAAGACAAGACATGTAGCTTACACAAGCACAAACACCCACGGTGTCAAGACAAGAGTTACTTAGCAAGTCAAGATAGCCATCACAACAGCATATCGAGATTATCATGTTGGATTTACTTATCAAGAGTGCACCACGACGGGCCACTATCATGTATTATCATGTCAAGGGTGCTTGTCAAAAGTGCGCCACGACGGGCCACTATCATGTCATGTTACTTGTTACTGGTTAAGAGTGCGCCGTAACAGGCCACTATCGTGTTCTATCCTTACATTATCATGAATGAAAAAAACTTGCATAAAATAGCTAGTAACATATTGTTGAAGCCAAGGAAAAGATCTACAACTTTCATGTTGGGAGTTGAGAGAAATTCTGGCCACAATTCAGCCAAATAGGACTTAAAACAGCCAAAATATGCCCTATGCGGCCTTCTGCGGCACTATACAGCACTATGCTAGCCATGCGGCACTATTCATTCCATGCGGCTGCGGCACTATTCATTCCATGCGGCTGCGGCTATATTTATTCCATGCGGCTGCAGCACTATTTATTCCTCCGGCTGCGGCACTATTCATTTCATGCGGCTGCGGCACTATTTATTCCGGCGGCTGCAGCACTATTTATGCGGCACTATTCATTCCTGCGGCTGCGGTACTATTCATTCCATGCGGCTATGGCACTATTCATACGGTACTATTCATGCGATACTATTCATTCCTGCGGCTGCGATACTATTCATGCATCACTATTCATCGTTCCTGCCAAAATCAGGACAGATGAACTAGAAAATATCCAAATCTTATTTTGACCATAACTTTCTCAAAACAAGTCAAAATCTAACTTTTCAAAGGTCCATTTTGGGTAAAATTGAATTCTCTACAACATAAAACAATCAAAACTTGAAAAAAAAAAGTTTGGTAGATCAAAATCCAAGAAAATCGAAAATACAACCAACTTAGATCTACAAGAAATAAACCATAGAAATTAAAAATGTCGAGTACTAAAGTGTCTTAGAATCTCATGAGGAAGACAATGGAACAACAAAAATGGAGTTCCTCCATGAAGCAAGTTGCACTTGCCTAGGACTTGGTAGGTGGGAGGAGTAAATGAAGAAGATGAAGAAGTAAATGAAGAAGTGAATGAGGAGAGAGAGAGAAGTAGTTGAGTTATATATTAACCCTCTCCATCTCAAACCAAGCCAAGCCAAGCCAAACCAAGTCAAATAAACCAAGTCAAGGTTAAACCAAGACTAGGATAAGCAAAACAAGTCTAACTACGGTCCACCTGATAAATGCCAGAAATCTCGTATACGCATACGAAAATACGTATAACGGGAAACGGGAGTGACAACTAATGCAACCAATACACCAACGATGTTTCATACATTATGTACTCTATAAACAAAAGGCAACATATCCAGCCGAAGAGCTTCCAATCGCCTACCGAGTTGCAACGTCTCAGCACGTCCAAGCAGTTCCATACCTGGGGTTGGGGGTCAGTACATTGATATGTACTGGTATGTGGTCCTAAACCAACTTACCAAAAATTAACACGATGATTATGCAGACAGATATTAATATATGGTCTTTCTAATCGTGTCTTATGATCAGTTACATGTTATAGAAAGCAAGTATAAGCATAAAAGAATCACTCATTATATTTTATCAATACTTACCATCATTTTTTGTCATTATAATGATAACTATATATAGGATAAAATTTTAGTGGGTCAAAAGAATTACCATTAACCGTAGCCAGAGCCGGCCCTAGGGTAAGCCAGACAAGACTTTCGGTTTGCACAAACCCCTCTACTTAGGGCAATCCCCACACACAGCGTGAACCCAATAGAGGTCGGGGTTGATCGGTCTACAATAAGAGTCAAGGGACAACCAAAACTAGCTCTGGATAGGACAATCCAATCCCGTAGGCCGGCCATGACTGTAGCAAAAGACTTGAAATGAAGGAAACAAAATTTGATAAAGAGGTTGAGCAATTACGAGATCTGTTATGATGTGAGATGGCGACAAGGAAAATAAAGATTCGTGGGGTCTAAACATATATTGGGGGGGTAGGGAGGATGGTCATGGTGACAGTGACATGCCGAGTGTGTTGAGTTTGTTAAGGGACCGCTGACACGGTTGGGTTTCTAAATTTGGGCATATCAAGGGTCATGGACGAAAAATGCTACTTAAGGTCTCGTTTAGTTCGCGGAATCATCAGGTTGAAAAAGTAAAGGATTAATTTCCTATATTTGGGTATCAAAGGAATTGAGCAGGAAAAAAAGTGATTCCAATCATCTAATTAAGGAATCACTTTCCCACGTTGAAGTATTTGCTTTCCTTTCCAAAATTTTTTGGCGTTTCCAAATATCGGAAAGAAAAATTCAATAGGAATTGTAATTTCTCAAGGAAAGGAAGTGTCAAGGAATTGATTTCCTTTCCCTTCATTCCTAGAACCAAACAAGGCCGAAGATGATGACAAAGAGATGCTTCGAAGTAAAGAAATTCTAAAAATGACCGGTTTAATATTTCCGTCAGGCTAAGCTGCCTCGCCAGTATTTTTAGATCAGTTGATCCGAAAAAAAAAACTTATGAAGACGTAAAGAATTTATTGCTGCCTTTGCTTTGAATCACACGATTTTTAATTCTTGGGAAAGAAACTTAGAAACTGTTCCTCCAAGCTACAAGAGAACTGAGAAGTAAGCCCAAAAAACAAATCGTCAAAATTATATAGAGCAAATAAATGCAGACATTTGCGATTTTTTTACTTGAAAATTCTAATGAAAAAAAACCACAGGACGTCGGATCCCAACCCTAAAGAGTGTTCACTGTTTGACTAACAAAGTACACCAACTCCTTATATGCTTCTCAACAATTCAATTTGAATCACCACTTCAAAGAAAATCTGATTACATACTCCGAAGAATAAGAGATGACGAGAAGATTATCCAGAACGATCTCTCTCCCTTTCTTTCTCTCAAAAGTTGCAAAAGCATCAACTTACATAGACTTTCATAAACTTGCATATATTAGGGTCAGAAAATACTTAAATATAATGCCATCAATCCCACAACAAATCTGGACCACTAGATTTGACCCGACAGTGTATAAAACATCCAAGAACTCGCATAGTTCCGAAACACCGAGGTCGACTAAACTCTGATTTTTCAAGCCAGCAAAGTTCTGACCCCAGGGGAACGAACTCGGGCTGAGTCCCCCTCCTGGGACCAAATTAGGTTCGAGTTCTCCTAAATCTGGGAAGAATCTCCTACATAGGTTAGAAATTCCACCCAACACCAACAATGATGACAAGTGACTATACAACCAAGGTTGTGCGCGCAGTGGTGAAGAGCTACAAACAAAGAGCGGATGGCGCACAAGCTAAAGATTTTTTTACTAAAATTAGACCAAGATGATTTTGAACACAATTCAAAACAATACTCCAGAGAAAGGGGTTTCCAATTCCATAAAATATGTTTGTTTCAGTAAGTGGGCCTTACAAATCCCCTTGGGAGTTATGGGATGAGAAATTTAGACAATAGCTAACCTGTAAAAGAATAAGCTACTAAAATAAAACTTGCGATATTGTTGTTTGCTTCTATCATGATCTCAACAACTATACAATCCTCATGGCACCAGCAAGAAACAGCTTCATAGTCATTGAATACAGATATTTTTCGTCCCGGTCGCTTTGTTGAATGCTTGAAACTCAAGATCCTCGGAGGATTGTGTGTCTGCTGAGATCAGAATAGATGCAAACAACAATGTTACAAGTCTCGTTCTTGATTGGTAACAAGAAAACTAAATAATCCAAGTCATACAACTCTCAACAAAACAACTAAATAACTCAAGTCACATAACTCTCACCATACAAAACTAAATAACCCAAGTCATACAATTTTTAGGGTTAAGTGCAAGAAATCCCTCGTTAGATTCCCATTTTTTGTGCTAAAAGATTTCATGCTCTTAAAATTCCTAACAGTATGAAATCTGTTCATTTTGTCCCATTTCTGGCCGGCGGGGAGGAGGGGAGGCTGCCCTGCGGGAAGATGGAGAGGGCTGGCCGGGGAGGAGGAGGAGGCCGTCGGGGAGGAGGGGGCTGGCCTGCGGGGAGGAGGAGGCCGACATGGAGGAGGAGGAGGAGACGCGGGAAGGAGGAGGTGGGGAATGCGGGGAAGAGGAGGAGGGGGGGGGGGAGGAGAGAGGCTGGCTGGCGGGGAGGATGAGGGGGGGCTGGCCTGCGGGGAGGTGGAGGGGACTGGCCGGCGAGGAGGAGGGGGGCTGGCCTGCGGGGAGGACGAGGGGGCTGGCCGGCGTGGAGGAGGGGCTGGCGGGGAGGAGGAGGAGGTGGGGGGCATTATCGGCCATTTCTAACGGTCAACAGACGGTATGGGACTTTTCGAGCAAGTCATAGATTGTGGGGGTCTTTATTTGCTAAATTTGACTAAAATGTCTTTCGCAAAAGGTGCAAATTTAACGATGGATTTTTTGCACTTTAACTTTAGTTTTAAGATTTCGTATAATATTCAAAATTTATTTTTAGGTCTCCATTTTGGATCAATTAGTCCAAATCAACCATTAGGAAAGACACAAATCCACTTAAAATATGGAGACCTAAACGCACGAGACCCTTAAACTATATAACCCTATAATAATTGCTGATAAACTTCCACCATTTAATTGGCGCCTACGTAAAAGGCTTCTTGCTTACCAAGACGTCCTGGCAAGCTTTTGTTATTGACTTGAGTTACTAAGAAGACAAATGTAGACCCTCAATTAACAATGTTGTCAACAGTCTGACGCATTGCATGACAATAAAGTATGACCCTTATAATGAAGGTGGCAACAACATAATGTGATTGTGGAATCAAAGACAAAAAATAAAAGAATGGGCAAAGTATCAATTCCCATGGTGAACCTCAGCTCCGGCCGAGCCATGCCGGTGCTCGGCATGGGGACCGCAGGCACCAGCATCCCGACGGACCTCGCCTCGACTTTGATAGATGCAATTGAAGCCGGGTACAGGCACTTCGACACCGCCTCGGTCTACGGGACCGAGCAGGCTCTCGGCCGTGCCATAGCGGAGGCCATCGGACGAGGCCTCATCGCGTCTCGCGACGAGCTCTCGTCACCTCGAAGCTCTGGTGCAGTGATGCCGATCCCCAACTTGTCCTCCCTGCTCTGCAGAAATCTCTCAAGTAACAATACAAAAACACACACACACACACGACTCTTGTCTCATATATTTTGTCTGTCATAACTATGTATGTGTGTACAGGAATCTTGGGCTAGACTACTTGGACTTGTATTTAGTTCACTGGCCAGTAAGGGTGAAGCCTGGTAAGATGCCGAACACTTTCACCAAGGAACATACTTCCCTTTGACATGAAGTCCACCTGGGAAGCAATGGAACAGTGCTGCAGGTTGGGGCTTGTCAACTCCATTGGAGTCAGCAACTTCTCTTCCAAGAAGTTGTCCCAGTTACTGGAGCATGCTGCCATTCCTCCTGCGGTCAATCAGGTCGTACAATAACTCTTAATGTGTAATGTTGGTACCTTCCTATCAGCTCGAACTTTTGGAAATATTGGCTGACCAACGGTTCTCGTTCTTGAATTTATTATAGGTAGAAATGAATACATGTTGGGACCAGAGGAAGCTGAGGGAGTTGTGCAAGGAGAAAGGGGTTCATGTCACCGTGGTCGCCGCTGGGAGGGAACGGAGCCCCGTGGGGATCCCCCTCGGTTATGCAGAGCCCCGTGCTGAAGGAGATTGCTACTGCAAAGGGGAAGACGGTCGCACAGGTGCTGTGATTGACATCTCTAGTTACAACCAAATAATGCATAACTCACAGATCATGATCACTATTCTTATTATTAAAGAAGCCACTTGAATAATCACAAACACTAATAGTTGTTGAAATGTCAATTACATTGACATTTCAACAACTAGTAAACATTATCAAAGAATCACACTGATAATTTTATCCTGTAGATACATCCTAAGCTATTAGTTCCTCTACCAAACTTTGGTTGGAATATCAAATTGTTTGTTGCAAACTTGCATAGCATTGTTGTGAGCATGGTGACTGCAGGTTGCTCTCAGGTGGCTATACGAGCAAGGTGTGAGCATGTTGGTGAAGAGCTATAACAATGAGAGGATGAAGGAGAACCTGAAAATTTTCGACTACGAATTAGATGAAGATGAGCTGAAGATGATTCATAATATCCCACAGAAAAAGGGTTTTCAGGAGAAAGGCTAGTTTCAGAAGATGGGCCTTACAAGACTGTTGAGGAATTATGGGATGGAGAAATTTAAACAATCACACCAACCATCAAGCATAAAGTTTTTAGTGTTTTTTCTTCTCACTTTTTTCTTTTCCAATAAGGACATTGTTCCAACCCATCAATGGTAACCTAGTTGTATTTCTATCGTTTTTCCTTTCGCTTATTTTCATCAAAACTTCCACTCCAGTCAATTGCTAGTGAAAATTGTTTGCTTTAACTATGAATTTTCTCGATACAAAATATTTGTTGAAAGTGAAGTACCACTCATTCCTAGAAACTCTCTAACAAGGCAAAGCATTTCTTTTAAATTTATTTTCCATACACTACCTACCACCAGTACCTGGTTAGTATATTGAAAAATGATCATGCTTTAAAAAAAGAAACTCCAGAAAGAGATCAAACTGCTAATAATTTCATTAGTGTTGGAACCAGACCAAAACCAAAATCTATGAACCAGATGTTGAAACTAGTAATTATTTGCCATAAACAAAGTTATACGAACTTTTTATATTTCAAACTAAAGAGAGTGCAAAAGATTCCTAAACAGACGATCTAAGTACACTTTTGATTCTGGAAAAGTGTGACGAGGGGGATCGAGCGCACTGTAGTGGCTTATTTATCCCGTTGATGATCTGACGACGAGAAGAACTTGCTCTGACTCTCCAAATACCTGTGAGTGGTGATCTGGGTTGCCGATCAAGAAGCAGTCGAAGGATTCTGGACGAAGGAGGACTTCTTCTATTTATAGGCGGGCATATATGCGATGTGCGCGGGAGTTTTGGCGCGCACGAGATTTCTGGAAAATCTATTGTAATGCACCGTTGGGACTGCTGCTGAGCTGACATGCGGCTGTCATTTACTATCTTTTTGAGTGACATCTGCCAACTGCTATCTGACAACTTGGTAGCTGTCATTTACTAACTTCTGACACTTCGTCCGGGCGTGCCATTAATGCTGAAGTGATGGCCCTGTGTACGGGCCTCGTTCGGAGCGCTGCGTGTAGTGCCCCGACCCGCAAGATTCATGATGACGGCTAGTTGATTCGATAAAGGCTTGTTGGACTTGGGATTATGTGAAGGAACGGTCGGAAGGCTATGGGATTGGCAGAAATCGTCTTAATAATATGAGTAGTATTGAATCCTTCGAAGATCATTTAGCTTCATGCTTATAAAAGGACTGTATGCTATGATTTTGTGTTGAATTGGTAAATGATACCTTGCATGGGAGCCAGAAAGATAAAGAAAGATAATTAATCACATGACCCGAAATCTGTGGCAAATTATTTCAATGAATTGTATGCTTGCGTGCTTTGCAATGAAATGCTTGACGAGTGAAGAAAAAGTCCCAAATACTTGGACGGTGAGTATCGAGCCTCAGCTCGATGAACATATGGTAACACAGATGCTAAGTCCCAAGAATTGGATAGTGAATATGCTTGAATGATGACCGATGAATGTTTGGTATCAAAGATGTGAAAAAATATTAAGTAATCAATATTCTATTATCCTGTCGCCGATGTAGAATATTGGTTATACTAAGATCCTGGATTGGGCATATGATAATATGAGCGTTGGCTCAAGGCAAGATGGAAATACGAATGAGAATGATGGCTTATTAAGAAAGATGACTTATTTACTTAGTTTTTTCTATCATGCATTATATGTTTTTTGCATAGATAAGTTGTATATTTGCATGATCATGGACAACTTGTCGACAAGGTGGTTCCTCGAATGGTATTTCGAGGCCACAAAAATCGATTCGTCCTAGGAGAAATATGATATTGTTCCTAACAATGTCTTGTGCAGACAGAGTAAGTATTATAAATGTTATTATAAATGTGATATTGTTCCTAACAATGTCTTGTGCAGACAGAGTAAGTATTATAAATGTGCAGGGATTGTAATGCTCCGCTCCGCACGGTGTATTATGCTGAGTCGTTGACTCGAAGTCACGTTGACCCGATTAAGTATCGATGCGAATCGATACAAGAGTTACATTGTCCCGAGAAACGCATCAACTCGGATCGATGCGTAGAGTTACGTTGACCCGAGAAACGCATCGAGTAAGATCGATGCAAGTGTTAAGTTGGTCCGAGAGAAAGCATTGAGTCGGTTCAAAGATTTTAAGAAATCGAATTGATGCAAAGCATAAGTCCGATGTAAACGAGTATGATTTTAGTTGGTTTCATGTGCAGGCAATACGTTTACGCTAAAATATAAGAGGTCGACATTTTGTCTTATTTGCACTGGTGTCCGTAAAACCAAATCGTCGCCTTGCTGCGGAATGAAGCATAGGTACGGTAGGACAAATCGCTTGGATAATTCAATGTAGCACAAAGTACGCACAAAGTACTCGAACGGCTAAGTCAGAGGAGTTGGCCGTGCAACGAGTTATGAAATCGAGCTGCATCGGCTCGACAAAAAGATAGGCGTATCGGCTTAAGGTGGGGAGGATGAAAACTCGAACCTGACCTATATTTTCAATTTAGCGACGTCATATTAGAACGTCGGTAAACGTCGCTAATATCAGTGATATTAGCGATGAAGTAATAAATACGTCGGTAAACGTCGCTAATATCACTAATATTAGTGACATTTACCGACTTATACGCGACGTGAGCTCTTTAAAACGCAAACGTAGTTTAATACGTCGCAGAACGTCGCTGTCAGTCGCTAATAATGACGTCTTGCGACGTTATAAAAAAACGTCGCTAAATTATTTTTTTCCTGCGAAACGTCGCTAATTACGTCGGTAATATGACTTATTTGGTAGTGAGGTAAATGTAGAATGAGTTGGACTTGTATAGAAGAGTAGGCAATAATAAAGTGAGCCTCGGTCCGAAAGATTGCGTGGTCAAAAATTGATGATGTAAAAAAAATAATATGAAATCTAGAATTTAGAAAGTGGGGTCGGGGAAGGAGTTTACTATTTTACAAATGAGTTCCTACAATCTATAATCTAGAAATTGGGATACCCAAGTCTTGGGTCCTATGACCGGAATGGAACAAAAAACCTAGAAATTGGGATCAGGAATGTAACTTATTGTTCAACAAAGAGCTTTAAATTTCTAAATCTAGAAATTGGTACCGGAGATCAGCATTCTAA